>JAOPHQ010003979.1:40000-42500 GCA_030340625.1 Merluccius polli
TGCATGTGTTTTCTCTCTTTGGTCAACCAGCTCCACACTCTAAAAGTCTAAAACCGGCTCTGTGCCTAATCTGGAACAAAAAGCTTATCTGCTTTTATCAGCTAGTTTGGGCTGGGGGCCAGGCCAGAGCGCACGTACCCAGAGCAACAACACACTCCCCCCACAGCCTTGATGAGATCCAGATGTGTGTATGTGTGTGTGGGGGTGTTTGTGTTTGAAAATGTAAACGCCAGTTCAAATGTGTACTGTGAGAAAAAGCTTGTGCATATGCTTGTGTGTGTGTGTTTTATTATCATGATTTTGTTGTTGGTTTTGTTGTTTTGTGCAACAGGCTAATGATTCAGGCTTAGGATTCAGCTTACATATTGAATGAGAAAACACTTGATAATGGCATGCGAGAGAGAGAGAGAGAGAGAGAGAGAGAGAGAGAGAGAGAGAGAGAGAAACTATAGAAGAGTGAAAGAGAATGTTCTACGTCAGCTAACACAGCACCATTGAAATACTGTGATCAAATACTGACGGTTTTACCATAAATGGAGTTCCTTTGACAACTCTGCTGTCAGGTTGAAGGCTATTGGCTGTTTGATGTCACTTTGTCATGCAGGAAGTAATTACTGCTCCTGGCTATACCTTACTGGTGTGCTTTTGATCCTGTGTGTGTGTGTGTGTGTGTGTGTGTGTGTGTGTGTGTGTGTGTGTGTGTGTGTGTGTGTGTGTGTGTGTGTGTGTGTGTGTGTGTGTGTGTGTGTGTGCGCATACTAAGAGAAGAGGAGAGGAGAGAGGAGAGATGAGAGGAGTGTTGAAAATAAAGACTAGACACAGAAGTGTGCAGAGTGAAAAAAGCGGGGAGTGGGAGTGGGAGTGGGAGAGTGCTAGAGAAAGCGAGAAGGTGTGAGGATCCAGGAGAGCGAGCTAACAAATGAGAGAGAGAGAGAGAGAGAGAGACAGACAGACAGACAGACAGACAGACAGACAGACAGACAGACAGAAAGAGAGAGAGAGAGAGCGAGGGAGGAGGTGAGAGCAACTAGCAGAGGAGGCAGGCGAAGAGGACAGCGGGACGGGGATCGGACCAGTTAGTGCCGGCTTCTTTGAAAGACAGATGGGAAGACGAGCAAAACAAAGGTGAGAGCTGGAGAGAGCGGAGCAGAGTACAGGAGTGAGGGGAGGTGGTCGGGTGTGTTGGGGAGGGACAGGCCGGGCTGGAGTGGAGTTTCAGGGCCAGTAGCAGTGAGATCCGATGTGAACGGGAGAACAATGCAGCCACTGTTTGGACCTCCGGGGTCAGACGTCTTGAAAATACTCGACTAGACGCCTTGAAGTCACCAGACACCGGCCGCCAAGGGAGAATCATAAGAAAGTATTACAAAAAATGAAATACAATGCTTTTTAGGACATGATAAACTCCACTGTGTTAACACACACAACCCCCTATCTAAAACCTAACCTGAAACCCTGAAAAACCGACTTCTGCTGTAATTTTCGTAGTACTACTGAATGTATTTACTCTTATTGTTTTATGGAAATGTGCATTATGATCCCTTTCCCATGACATGTGAAAGCTGTTATAAAGAGCTGTTGGATGATGGTGTTGACGTGTTGCAGAGAGCCGAAGCCTGCCCTATCTTTCTGACTGTTGCAGTCAGTCGAGAGTGAGTTATTCTGAGGAGTAGTGACAAAAATACTAGCGTCTTATTCATGTCCTCTTCATCTGAAACGCTTTTGTGAAGTAAATGCAGTGCCCAAAGTAATATTTGATGAAATAAGTAATACCTTATTTCACCAAATAAGATGAAAAAAATAAACCTTATGGATTGCTTCTCTCCAAATTCCTCACCCAAAATGTTGGTGGTTTAGTGCCAACGAAATGTAGGGGGTCCATATCGTTTTTTTAAACATTTGTGTTACAGGCACAATTTTCATCAATCAAACAATCAATGAAATCATTTTACACATTTATAGTATGATGACTAGACCGTCTTAATTCCAAAGCATACATCATACACATCATTAACACATCATTGTAAGAGTAGCGAATTGCATTGAAATTAAAAGAATAGTATTTGAACAAAACAAAAACATTTGATAAAAGGTTTGCGTGTTACCCCTAAACTGCAATGCATTTATTAGTACACACATTGTCACAAACAACACAATTATCTCTTTCCTAGAAGGGGCCCTTGGATGAAGGAAATAATTCCCCTCTGACCCCCCCCCCCCTCACCAAGTTTGGTAAAGGTCTCTTACTCCATCACAGGACTGTATCCCCCCCGCGCACACAGACACACACACACACACACACACACACACACACACACACACACTGTGAGATAAAGAGGGAGAGAGAGGCAGAGGGAGGATAAGGAAGTGTGAGGAGGAGGCCTGCCCAGTGAGCTCCAGGCTAACATAAACACCAGGAAGAGGTTAGAAAGCACACAGACAGAAACACACATCCACTCCAATATCCTGGTAATGTATGAAAAGGTGTTGGTGCGTCTAT
>JAOPHQ010003979.1:47500-300000 GCA_030340625.1 Merluccius polli
ACACACACACACACACACACACACACACACACACACACACACACACACACACACAAACATCGATGTGTGAATAACCTCACTAAGTCACTTTCCTTGTATGTATATATGTATAAATGTACTTGGCAAAATAAAATAATTCTGATTCTGATTCTGAAAAGCGTTTGTTTTCACTTCATGGAGATCTGTTGTGTAGATGACACATCGTTCCTCTGGTGAGTCTCCAGACAGGTCCCTGGAGTTCCAGGCATCGTCTTGGCTCGACTTCGGCTTCACTGCACAGTATCCTGCCAAACTCGTCCCGGCGTACATTTTGAAAAGCACGTTTATGACTGAATAGTAGCTTTACTACACTTGGGAAGTCCAAACGAAGGTTGTAATGAGCTAATTTTGTCATTAAGCCCATTTTGTTTTTCATTTAAGGCTTTGACTCCTTTTTTCCCCTACTACATATATTAAAGACCTCACACTTCCCAGTCCAGGAGATCTTTCCCAACAACAGACACATCCTGCCTTGCCTTGTGCCTCAATGGAGGCATGCAAAGAGTGCCACTGCCATACAGTTCTAGCTGTTGCTGTTCAAACATCCACTATTATTTACAATACAAGTCTGTGAGAGATAGAAAAAGAAAGAAATTAATGAAAGAGATAGGTGGAGAGAGAGAGAGAGAGAGAGAGAGAGAGAGAGAGAGAGCTTGGTCCAGTTGATTTTGGCATTTGTCATTGGTTGATTTGATATTTGGTTATTACTATTCTTATAAAAAGATCATAAAAATCAGAGCCCAAAAAGGAACAGATCATATGCAGTACATATCGATGAATAAAAAAAACATCACTAGCTTCAATAATGAAATACCATATTTGGTGTTCTTTCCAGAATAAGATGTGCATGAGTTTCTGTTGAATCTGGACAGTTCAAGATAACTATTACACTGTTGAGCATGATTGCTCCCCCTCTGGTTGAAAAAAGCACTGTGTAAGTTGATTCCTAAGTAAGGATATAAAGTCTCAACTTCAGGCTCAGTAGTTTATAGTCAATTTCATATGTCATATGTTGCTACTCTATGTTCTACATGCACTGTGTACGTTTCCTTGAGCAAATTGATGGCAACATGTTTGGAAGACCAGATACTGATGTAAGGATGAAAAAATGACCTATACTTATGCCTAAAGCTACAAACACATACATCCTATATTGTTTTGGCAAAGTATAGCTCAGTCTAAATATGTAGGTTTCTCTCTGTCTTTTTGTAGATTACAATGATATGACGACACACACATGTGAAGACAGCCTTGCTGCTGCAGACCTGAAGATGTTTAATTATCCCTGACAGCCTTCGTCATCTTTTGGAAACCAGTTTAGAAAATGTTTCCCTCTAGGGTTAGCCTCTTTCTTTCTTTCCTCATTTCCTTTTTTCTCTATTTTCTTCTCTCTTTCTTACTTTATTTTCTTCTGTCTTTCTCTTGTTCTATGTCTATGTTCATTTCAAGATTCAAATAAATTAAATTGTCTTGAATTTAAATTGGAGATAAATTATCTGGTTTGGGTACTGTGCTGTATGTTTGGATGCTGTACTTGTGTTGTATGTTGTGGTGTGTACTTGTGTGTATGCTTTTAACAAGTCAAGGTTAATTTAATTTATTGCTCTCACTGACACTCTTCTTACATTTCTTAGGCCCTTGAACTATCCAAAATAAAACAGAACAAAATTAAGTGCTTGAGAGTGTAAAATGGACTCTTTAACTTTAACCTAGGTTAATATATGTGCAAAACAGTGATGCAGACTATCATTCATCCAAGATGGAAAAAGTCAGTGTTTTCACAGCAGACAACTTCATCCATTTACAATTTCCTGAGAAGCCCTAAAATAATTCTGGCCAATCCACCCTTGATGACATCATGGGAGCGTTCTGTCACAGCACAAATCTGGCAAGAGAGAGCCCTGAAACTGCCAAGGGATACCCTGGCACTCACACACCACGGGCACGCACATATACCCATGAGGTTCCCATACACACACCCATGCACACTCATAGAGAGACACATAAACACCAGTGTTCTGGTTTCCTGTGGTTACTGTTAATACAAGAGTAGCATGTAAATGGAAGCAATGCATTATGGTAAGTCCGTCCTTGGAGTGTCTGAAAGGTGTTTCCAAACCTTCAACTGAGAACCACAGAGTCCATGAGCAGTAGTCACACAAATACGAAAAATAATCGAAAGTCTGATAGCAGATGTGCTCAAATCTGGGTGAACGGAGTGTTTCACTTTGTTTTTCGCTTCACATTTGTTTTTCGACCAATCATGTTGTTGGAGGTGGGGATCTGTAAGTGCATAATTGGCTATTAACAGCAAACACAAACTCGGCCAGCTCTAGTAAACTGTAAAAAAGTGTCTGTGAATGTTTCAAATCAACACCATCAATACCCTCCACTGTAGAAATACACTTATTAAAATCCCCTTCTGAAAGCTTCATCCGCGTTCATCTTGCATGAGTTCCTCCTCAGGTTACTCACTATCATTCTGGCATAGAGGAAAAAAACGCTTCGCCTTGTTTTGTATTTCTTTTAGCAATCACAATCGTCTTGGGCGGCACTAAATCCAGGCTGCAGCAATGGTGGCAGATTGCGGAAGGGGGAGGAGTATACGGTATAAGCCTGCCCAAGCCTGACATTGGGCAGGCTCTGGAGATAAGCCAACAACCTACATCCGGTAAGCCAGACTACTCTTCAGTAGAACATCTTCGTAACGAAACAGGAAACAAGGCGTAACTCCGCCCCTTTCGGTTTTGGCTTCCGGCCCAAGCTCTGTGCTGCCTACCCCCAGAAAATCTGCTATCATAAGCCACGTTTCCACCGCAGGAACTTTCCCCAGGAACGAGGGACCTTTGGAGGAACTCAGTGTGTTTCCACCGCAGGGACCAGGGGACATTATTTTACCCCCCAAAAAGACCCTCCTCGGGGGGGGGGGGGGGGGGGGAGTACTTTCCAAAAGTACAGGAACTTTGGGGGCGGGGCTTGCTAGTGCTAGCACGAATACATTATTTCAAGCTTCAGATAATCGTTAGCTTTTCCGCTTTTTTCTTTTACGAATAATCAGAGAAGAAAAAAAAGTGAATTAATATTGTGCATATCTTTCCCTGCCTGAATCGGAGTCAGCAGAGACCACTGTTGCAGAATCAAGTTTTTATCAACTGATCATTTTTCCTTTTCCTTTCTACAGTGCTACAGCTTCCATAGTACAGGATGACGGTGACGAATTGCCAGAAAAGGAAAAAAGATCGTTTAGTAGCTGGCCCGGGGGGCAGAGTTACCCAGCGTTAGATACGTTTTACAATAATGTCCGCCACAGGGATGTCCCGAGATCAAAACTGAAAATGACATTTATAGCAGCATAGCGCCACTGTGGTGGTGTATTTAAATAATCTCAATAGCAGTTTATCTAGTGTGAAAGTGTTTGTTTTTTTAAGTTCAAGATATTCAATATTCAACAGATCATCATGCTCTGAATTAGCGATGTGACATGGTGAACTAAAGACGTGATCACTGGTATGAGTCCCGTGTGTCTAGCGGTGTCTCTACCTGCCCAGGAGACGGTAGGGCAGCAGTACTCCTCTTTATAGAGCCATCGTTTGGTCAATATTTCTACATGTCAAGTTCTGTGTGTTTTTGTAACCACAACTCTGCCCAAACTTGAAAAACTGCTTGATGCAAAGGACAACTCAATTCTTCTTATTCTTCCATTTTTATTTTCTTGACGATGGTTTTAGGTTTGATGATTTCAGTAGACATGGATAAATGATGGAATTGAATAGAATAGGTTGATGACCTTCAAGAAACAGAACAGACATTCATTAATCTTAAATAAATAAATAAACAGTAAATATTTTCCCTCAAAGTTATCCTAGTTTCTTGATTCTTAAACAAAGTAATTCAAATTAACTTAGAATCTCAAAACAGTTACGTAAAGTATCATCATACTTAATTAAATTCACCTAAATCATAAATAATACATACGTTCAAATTAGCATACCAAAGTTATTCAACTTAAACTGTAATTTACTTAATAATAATTAACAACAATCGTGGAGAAGCATGACCTCATTGCACCATCCACATCAAAGTTGTTTCTTTCCCAACAGTTGCATCTTCTAGATTGTTCAGGAACTGCAGTCCTTCCTTATTTCCAGGAGCAAGTGAAAAGACTAGCTGAGCTGCATCCAAACATTTAGTGCCATGCATTTCCAATGGGTGCGCAGGCAAATATGGTCCCTCTAAGAGTTCCTGTTGAGAGCACCAACATCTCTTGTGTTTGTGGTCGCCCTCTGCAGGTTTGGAGTGCAGATTCCCTTGTAAATGCTCTTGAAAATGAATTGAGATCTGACATAACACCTCCCACTTGACCTCTGTTAGGTTTAACAAGGAACTGGATCCACAAAGCAGACTGTTGGTTTATCACTCTCAAGAATTAACAAAAAAACAAAGGAAGTCTGTCTAAGGGGGTCAAGGTCAGGTAAGCTGGACGCTGATACTCAGGACTGGATCCGGGAAGGCAGGGAAGAGAGCTGGCGGAGGCAGAGGAGCTGGACACACACTGAAACTGTAGGGAGAAGGAGATGGCAGGGCGTTATATCCAGTATTTCAACACAAGAGTCAAAAAGTCAGATCACGAAGAAAAAAGCTTTTTCAAACTAAGCGGCCGGAAGGCTGATTACCACGAGAGTACCTGACAAACTGGCGAAGACAGGGAGGTCAGACTGGGCTTAAATGCAGGAGGTGGTGAGTAGAGGCAATCAAGCAAACCAGCAGCAGGTGGTAAGTGGAACCAGGTGTGGTGATTGCCAGATGATCCTGCCTAGGCCAGCTGACAAACAGAAAACAAAAACAGAGGACAGACCCAACAACCTCCTGGTCCTTCAACCCAAGGAGGTCACACCAGTTGCATAATGTACTGGATTCAGTCGTCCCATCTTCAATTTTGTTGCTGCTCTTCAACTGGAAGCAGGACAACTATCCATCTGACATCCCTGTGAAGAATTGTTGCAGGTATTTTGGAGGATGGTTTTTTCACTGTAGTTTCACAGTGGAGACTGGGTAGCTGGGAAAGGTCCTGACATGCACATCCCTTACAATTCCTTTCCTGTCAGTGTTGACATCAACAACTCTGCCAAGCCTGAACTGACCCCTCAGGGTGTTCTGGTCAGCTAGCCATACTGTGTGCCACTTGGTCCTGACAAACAGGTTTGGTCCTGCTAATTGGCTCCATTTCCTCCAAAACCGGTCAACTTCTGTTTGGATGGCTCTTAGTCTCTTGTAAGAGTAGCCTTCAAAGTCAAAGATTCCTGGATCTCCACTGGGTCCAGCTCTTCCAAGCAGAAGTGAATTTGGGCTGATGTATTCTACACAGTCCTCCCAGTCCTCCTCTGAGTCCTGGCATCAATAGGTCTTTCATTGGCGAGGTTGGAAGCCATATAAAGGAAGGTTTGAAACTCACCCCATGTGAAGACTCCATTACCTCCCAGATTGTGCAAAGCCCGCTTCACAGTGCGGACAGCAGCTTCAGCGGCTCCATTCCTGTGAGGTGAGTCTGCTGGATGGATTTTCCAGCTCCATTCTGTGTCGTGTTTGGAGGCTTTATTTTCAAGCTTCGACTTTTCCAGTTGGTCCAGAAACACGTAGAGCTCTTTGAGGGCAGGTCTGGCTCCAACAAAGTTCTTTCCAGGATCCGACCACAGTTTCCTCGGATGCCCTCTCAGTGCTGTGAATCGTTGGTAGGCCAACAGGAAGCCTTCAGCTGACTGGTCACTGAAGATGTCTGTGTGTATAGCTCTGGATGCCACGCAGCAGAAGACAATTCCCCACACTTTGAGCTTCACCTTCTTTCTCACCTCATCCTTCACTTCTCAAAGTCCAAATAAGTCCACTGTTGTGTACTTGAATGGATTAGTTGGTGTTATTCGCTCAGATGGAAGGTCACTCATGATCTGCTGGCATCTCCTGGCCTTGGCTTTTCTGCATGTTACGCAGTCGTCAACAATCTTTTGAGCCAGTTTCCGGCCTCTTACCACCCAGGCTTTCCTTCTCATCCAGGAGCGTATCTGCAATTTCTTCATGATTTGCATTGTGAGCTTCCTGAGCTATGTCCATGATGTGCAAGGTAAGATTGGTACTGCAGTTTTTTCTTCATTGAAGATTTGGAACCTTCCTCCACAGAGCAAAAGACAGGTGTTTTCATCTCTGTGCACAGCAAGTCTGTTGAGTGTGGTGTCTAGAAAGGTTATCTCCTCTTGAGCCGCAAGGAAGATATCCCTGAGCGCATCTTCACACTCCCTTACAGTGAGTGCAGCTTCTTTGGCTCTTGACCTGATCTTTTGGGCTGAAGGAATTCCCTCCCTCTTTAGCTTACTTGTGGCTGAGGTTCTGACCAGCACTTTTCTCCACTTCGTGGCAGCTCTCCACACCCAGGCAATGACTCTGGTCAGCTTGGTTAAACTGCTGAACTTGCTGATGTCAATGATTTTTTTTCACTGCAGAACCAGCAGGTGGTCTCTGGACTTGGATTTGGTGTTCTTCTCGGACTGCTTTGCAGGTCCTTGCTATGGCCAGCCTTGGCTGGAGCAGAGGTTGGAAGCATTTTCACCTGCGCTCGGGTCAGTGCTGCTGTGAAACATTTCCTTTGGAGCTTGTTTATACCTTCTTTAGCCTGTGCAGCGATGTCTTTGGCTGACTTTGTCGACCACTCACCCACAGGTCATTTCAGAAACTCTGGTCCATTTTGCCACACAGAGTCCTCTTTGAGGTCTTCTGGGGTTGCTCCTCTCGTTATGAGGTCAGCAATGTTTTGCTCACCTGAAATCCATCTCCAGTCTTCAACAGATGTGGACTTCTGAATCTCTCCAACTCTGTTTGCGAAAAAGATTTGGAACCCATAGCTGTCTCTTTGGATTGCTCCTAGCATGGTTTGACTGTCCATGGAGCCAACGTTCAACTTGCATCCGACTGTGCTTTTCAATGCATCTTCTGAGTCTCGCAGCGAAGACAGCACCACAGACCTCAGCCTTTACTGGTTCTCCCTTTTGGTCCAGTGGTGTGAGCTTTGCTTTGGACTCGAAAAGCCGGACCATGATGCCTTGTTCGGTCTCCCACCTGAAGTATGCAACAGCTCCATAGCTCTCTTCACTTCCATCAGAAAATGTTATCCCCCAGGGTCCTCCAATCCTTTTGACTGGTGTGAGGCTTCTGTGGAAGGTTATTTGGTTGAGGCGTGTATATTCCTCAAACAGGTGGATGGCTTCTTCTCTCAGTCTTTCAGATAGAGATCTGTCCCATGTGTCTCGTGTCAGAGATTTGCCTCCAGCTTCTTGAAAAGCTTTTCTGACCAGGATGGCTCCCTTTTGTTTGGCAGGTGTTGCGAGGCCTATTGGGTCATATAAGTTAGCTACTTGGCTAAGCAGTTGTCTCCTAGTCAGTGGGTTTGGAGTTTTTTCTCTCACCTCTTTTCCAAGGAGATTTTGGCTGACTCTCATCTTTTTTCTCTTTGTGAAGTTGATTGAGGTCATGAGGTACAGTTTGTCTGATTCGACCAGGTAGCCCACTCCAAGGGCTCTATTGTCTCCATCTCTCATTTGGTTGGGAAGAATGAGACCCGATCTGAAGATGCTGGACTCCTCTCCTGAACCTTAGTAGCACTGCTTGGATGGGATTAAGGACATCAGGCCCTTTCAGAAGGAGGTCATTCACAGGGTTCCCGCGGGGTCTTAAAAAGTCTTAAAAGCATTGAATTTCTGAATTTGGAAATAATACCTTAAAAAGACTTGAAAAAGTCTTGAATTTTGATATCTGGGTCTTAAAAATGGTGCTGTATGTAACTTATCTGTATCGCATTTCTCGTCAAAAGTTTCATTTGTCAACCACAATTATTTTGATCAAATAACGTAAATAAAGAGCCAATAACTGAGACTATGACTGATTCACACTCCAGAACAGAAGGTGGCGGTAATGCACCAATAAGCTGGATGCCAACTGCTGTTAAAAATAAAGAAGAAGAAAACCTTGCGCTAACAGCACCACAACACAAACACAGACACAGGCCACAAACAACAACAAGGCAAGCAGTTTTAACGTTATGGGGGAAATGTAAATTTAACCAAGCGTGGATGGAAACAATTTCGTTCCATCATTGGTTAAAACCTGTGGTAGACAACGTTTTTTTAGGCTTACTGCACTGTGTGCAAGAAGAGGATTCAACTCGGATCAATGGGAGTGAAGGCGTTAGACTCTCATGCCAAATTGACCAAGCACAGGAAGTATGTCCGAGGAAAGGAACAAACTCCTTCCATCACTGCCGGGTTCCCACCAGCTAGCCAGCTAACTGCTAGTGCTCCTGCAGCCCTTCCTGTTATGACCGCAGCTAACATTAATGTTAGAGTCGATCTACGCACGTCTTTGGGGTCCACACGAACGCTGAAAGCAGAGGTGTTGTGGACTCTTCACACCATCGCCAAACACCAGTCCTACAATGGAAACGAGGGTATTTCAGAGCTTTTCAAGTGTATGTTCCCCGACTCCAACTTCGCCAGCACCTTTACTTGTGGTGCTGACAAAACGGCTTACATAGCCAAGTTTGGGTTAACCATTCACATCAAAGATGAACTGGTGTCAAAAGTCAACAAATCGCCGTTTGTTCTGATGTTTGATGAGAGCCTCAATGAGACTACAAAAAACCAAGCAGCTGGATGTGCACATCCGCTTCTGGGATGAGGGGCAGGTTCAGTCAAGATATCTGGGCTCCCAGTTTATGGGACACTCCACTGCACAGGACTTGCTGTCCCACCTCAAAATAAGTCTAAGACATTTTTACTATGAATGTTTATCAGTTTATATATTGATAGACAACTTTTGTCCATAAGACTTATTTAGCAATGTTACATGACCAGTTAGGTACTTCCCTTAGCAATATGTGCTCATCCAGTCCTCTTATCTTGAGTAATCAAAACACAACCCTTTTTTTCTCAGGAATGCATGGACAAACTGGACCTCAGGGGCTTGGTGTCCCTCTCAATGGATGGGCCCAGTGTGAACTGGAAACTGTTCTGAAACTAATCTTTTCCAGAAAGAACAAGCTAAACAGTACGGAGGTGAGGAGTTTATAATGCTATTACTAAATGTGTGTGAGTGAGTGTGTTTATGTGATCCACTGTTGTATTCATTTGGTTTCTAATATCAAGTTTTGCAATGAAACCCTCAGGTGTTCAGCTTGTTTGTGTGGGGAGCTGTGGCCTGCACACGCTACACAACGCGTTCAAGTGTGGGTTCACTGCATGGCAGCTGGAGTTGCTTAGAGCAATGCACACATGTTCCACAATGTGCCCGCCAGGAGAGAGGATTACATCACAGTACCAAAGTCCAGTGTGTTCCCCCTGTCCTTCTGTGTCCATCGTTGGGTGGAAAACCTACCTGTTGTCGAGAGAGCCCTTGCAGACCAGGCCAACTATGTTGATTCTGTCACTGATTCTGGTTCTCTTTTCCCAACCCTATACCCAGGTTACACTCACTAAAAAGCTACTGGCAAGTGTATCAGCAGCCAGGGCCAGATATCGGGTCCATCTCGACACAGAGAGAAAGAAGAGGGAGGCAGAAGCCCAGGCTCTTAAGAGGAAGAGAGCGGAGGACCAACATCAGGAGCTAAGGGGGAAAAGGAGACGCCTACAAGAGGTATCTGAGGGTCTGGCCAGGGATGCAGACAGGCTGGCAGAGGAGGCTGAGGGGAAGGCAGGGAGCAAGATGGCTGACCTAATCACAAGGTCCAACCTCCTGAGGAGAGGCCATAAGGAGAAGTTGGCTGAACTGGCTGTCCTTGACAAAGAGATTGCTGCCAAGAGTGCAGAGCTTAGGAGTTGACTTTGTTTCTGATGTTTCTGATGTTCATTGTTTATTTTTTAATAGCTGGTTGGGGAAGAGTCTCCCCTGTGCTATGCTGCAATGAGGTGACACCCCCTCATCTTTACACAGACTCTTTATTTTTATTTAACCTGTACAGGAGTACTGTGGACTGCTATTTTGTTGAATAAACGAATACTCTGAAATTCAAGGATTTCATTTTTCTTTGCCGGTAGGGCTGTGAAATAGGCCGAGAAATAGGTATTAATTTTTTATATAACTGGTCTTAAAAAGGTTTTAAAAGACTTGAATTTGACTTGAAGAAACCTGTAGGAACCCTGCTGAGCCCTTTAAATTTCTGACTGCTGTTCCATACCAGTCGCACAGGTGTTGTAATGGAGTGCGGGTTTGGCGCCACCAAGTGGCTGACGTACCATACTGGGCCTTTCCAGTTGGCGATGGTCTCCTCAGTGAGTTTCTTTGCTGCTCTCCTCTCCACCATCTCATGGACTTGAGTTGTGTATGCCACACACCTCTCTGGTTCTTTCTTGAGCTGTCTCTCTGTCCTTAGAATGGTGGCTTCCACTGCATTCCTGTTGTTGAGCAGGGAACCAGGGTCTTCAATCCAGGGATACTTTGTGTCCCAGTGAGGCTCCTGACTGTGAACATCCGGTTTCACATAGGTGAGGCCTTGTCTGATAATTTCCAGCTCTCTTTCCTCACTCAAAGTCATGTCTTTGCCTCCCGGTTGACAGTTTCCGCACCGGCATCCACCACACATGGGTTTGCAGGCTGCTCCAATGCTGTCCCATTTCCACCAGTCTAAGAACTCTCTGCCAGCAACTGTACCTTTGGTTTCAGCTTTGAATTCTTGCTCCTCAGCAATTTCTTGATACTTCACTGTTGTGGTTCTCATGCAAAGTGAGTCTCAGAATTGTGCAGAGCCATATCCACTACTTCACAGAGGTCTGGATGTGCTCCGCCAACAGTCTTCCCTAAAGGGCCCTCCCAAAGGACGAGGTCTCCTACTACCTTTACTCTTTGTGGAGCGAGTCTTCCTTCACGGTGGCTGATGAGAAGCTCAACGTGCTCTGGCCTTTGAAGGTCTTCCAGGTTGGTGTCATGGAAGAACTTCTTGAGCTGTTGTGGTTTGATTACTCTGTGCACTTTTGCAATTTCATCCAAGCCGTAGCAGATAAGCTCATGAGCTTTCTCCGTCCCTTTAGGTGTCTTGACTCACCTTGAGTATCTTTTGGTCTTTACCTTCATGGCCATGCCTCTGACTCCATGGACAACAAGCATGATCTTTTCACTCCGTAGCTTCAGTCTTCCGGCTGCTCTGTGAGTGATGTAGTTGGTGTCCAATGACACGTCAATGAGGGTTCCAATTTTCTGTCCTGCATTGGCGGTTACTTCCAGAAGCATAAGAATAACTGGTAACTCACATGTATTTGAGTCCATCACTCCAGGTAGGTTCTTTTCAGTGCAGTGACTGGGGTGAGTTTAGATATTAATTGATCTTGTTCTTCCGTGAATGCTTGCCTTCTGGTGCTGGGTTTTCCCACTTTCTCTGGATTCTTTCCCTTTGAATCCTCCCTTCAGGCAAAGAAAGAAATGGTGGTATGAGGAGCTTCCTCTCTTGCAGTCTCTGTTCCTGCACAGGTAACTGTCCACACATTCCTCCTCCTCTGCCTGACATATGAGGCATCTTCTGCATGCTTCCAGCTTTTCAACAGCAATTAGCTTCTCGCTAGGCTTTAGTTCTTTGAACCTCTTGCAAAAGAAGATCTTTTCACAGTGCCTTTCATCTCCACAGACAACACATCCTCCTTTCCTTGTGGACTTTGTGGAAGCATACTTCTTCTCCAGGTAAGTAGGCTTCTTTCCAGATTTTCCACTTACACCCAGTTGGTCTAGTCTCTCTAGAATATCCTCCTGAGTCTTTAAGAATGTGAGAAGGCTGTCAAAGTGGTTGTCAGGTGTGATTCTGTTTCTTGGATTGACCATGAATGTGAGCCAATCTCTCTTCACATTGTCCGGCAGTTTGCTCTCTATGGATCTGATCACCTGGGCCCAGTATTTCAAAAGGGATTGACAGGATTATCCTGGTCGGATTGGATTAAATCTAGATCTGATCTGAAAACTGGGTATTTCAACACAGATCCAGATAATCCTGATCCTGAAGATCAGGATTCTGCTTTGGTAATCCAATCCTCCCCTGAATCCAGATTAAAGGCTGGATTTGGGTATTTCAAAAGTTAAGGCAGATCTCTGGATCAACTTGATACCAAAATGTCAGGATCATTTGGATCCCACCTCAGAGGTGGATTTCACTTGGATTAAATCATTTAGATTAAGTCTCAGCTCCACTTCTCCTAGATATTGTTACTCAAGATGTTCATTACACTTAATCTAAAGTGTTAGTGTTTTACTTTTAACAAATACATTTAAAAAAAATGTATATTTAAAAATAATAAAGCAGCCTAATTGTAAGAAATGTAAAGTATAGTAAAATATTTTACCTCACTTTCTGAAACTGCTGTAAATAAGAGTAACAATTACTTACAGACCTATTTCTCAAATTCTAGTTTCAAACATTGTAACTTGCATGTACCAAAACATCAGAGAAAGACAACAGGAATGCGGGGTCCAAACTTTAATTCCAACAAAACCGACATTTCAAATAATGTGTCCACCAACTAAAACAGGACCTAACCCACTCAGAGGTCAGAAGTGAGCTGCTTTTCTAACAGCTTTATTTTCAGTTCTGTTTCTTTGTGTCAGCTTTATTAGTTCATTGGCCTGTTCAATTTGTTTGACTGCCCTCTCGGGTCTCCATTTTGAGGAGCTTTTGATAAGCGTCCTCATCACCGGCATGCCTCTTCCGTCTCCGACGCTCTGGCCCACGAACCTCTTGTGGTGGATCGGGTGGAGCAATGCTGGTGCTGGTTGAAGGTTCACCCTCTGAGCCTCCACAGGTGTGAGGAACACACATTCAGACGAGAGGTTGAGCGGCTCGTCAGCTGGCTCCCCAACACTGGATAAACTATGACATGTATGCACTTGCATTTTTTCAGTGTCACAGTTTATATCATGCTGCACATTGAAGCACTTTCCAAGCATTTTCAAGGTATATTTTCATGCTTCTGATTAAATGAAGACACACTTGACTTCAGTCAGAAGCTTAAAAATGCACTTTTAAAATGTTTGGAAATGGCTAGAATGTGATTTTAAAACCTGCAGCAATGTAATTCAGTGTTTGTGTACAAACTGATTTACTTAATCAAAACAGACGCTATTTTGCTATAAATGACCATAATTATGTTTAGTGAGCGCCTTCTATATAAGGGAGACAAATTAGGATGAAAAACTGTTTAGTTGTGTCACTGACCAAGCTATATACCATGAAAGTAATGCAATTACAGTTTCAAGCACTTTATTCAGAATCCAATAACTTGAAAACCTTGAATGTATCAATATACAATTAAAGCGTTTCCAAGGATGGCTGTGAGTGGACTCTGAAAGTAGAAGAAAGAGATTCAGGTGTATGAGTATATATTTGTTTATGTACACAAACGCATGATATCATCCCCAGCATTACTATAGCATCCTGACACTTCTGAATGAACCGTATAGTTAATACTCGTACCGTGTAACGTTTCCAAAGTACTGCAGCAGTCTGTACACATGTAGCCTATTTTCCTAAGTCTGCTGTGTTGCCAATGACGTAACGCTAATAAACTCTGAACAGGTTGGCGTTAGTTTAAAAAGTTACGGTATGATGTACGTCCAATTAATTCCCTTTTAAGTTAAACCATAGACCGCAAAATTCATCAACAAAGCCGCTTCCTCGCTATCCCGCTAGCTGCTTAACACACAAGTCAATGGAGCCAAGTTAGCTCCCGTTAGCGCGGCCGCGGCTCAATTAGGGATCGCTGCGGCCTGGTTTTAATTAGGGGACGATTCAAGAAGTTGGCTTGCATGACATGTTGGTTGGAATTCGTATGGTCTTAAAACCGCTAGACATTATACAACGGTAAACTTACATTTTTGACGTGGATGTCGCGTTTCCAGCTGCTCCTTTCGTGAGGTAGTCCGCCATGTTTCGATCCGGAGGCGACGTCACGAGATTTGGAAATCCGTCTCCGCCCAGATGGGGATCACGGTGATCCACCCTGCCGGTGTTTTGAAATACTCGGATAAAGTCAGCAGGATCACCTTGATCCAGGTCTGAGAAAAGGAGGATTTCATTATCCGGATTATCCTGATCCGGATTACAAGTTTTGAAATACTGGGCCCTGGGCCCAGTATTTCAAAAGGGATTGACAGGATTATCCTGGTCGGATTGGATTAAATCTAGATCTGATCTGAAAACTGGGTATTTCAACACAGATCCAGATAATCCTGATCCTGAAGATCAGGATTCTGCTTTGGTAATCCAATCCTCCATTGAATCCAGATTAAAGGCTGGATTTGGGTATTTCAAAAGTTAAGGCAGATCTCTGGATGAACTTGATACCAACATTTCAGGATCATTTGGACCCCACCTCAGAGGTGGATTTCACTTAGATTGATTCAATTAGATTAAGTCTCAGCTCCACTTCTCCTAGATATTGTCAAGATGTTCATTACACTTAATCTAAAGTGTTAGTGTTTTACTTTTAACAAATAATAATAAATATTAAAAATATATATATTTAAAAATAATAAAGCAGCCTAATTGTAAGAAATGTAAAGTATAGTAAAATATTTGACCTCACTTTCTGAAACTGCTGTAAATAAGAGTAACAATTTATTACAGACCTATTTCTCAAATTCTAGTTTCAAACATTGTAACTTGCATGTACCAAAACATCAGAGAAAGACAACAGGAATGCCGGGTCCAAACAAACTTTAATTCCAACTAAACCGACATTTCAAATAATGTGGCCAATAACTAAACAGGACCTAACCCAGCTCAGAGCTCAGAAGTGAGCTGCTTTTCTAACAGCTTTACTTTCAGTTATGTTTCTTTGCGTCAGCTTCATTTGTTCATTGGCCAGTTCAATTTGTTTGACTGCCCTCTCGGTCTCCATTTTGAGGAGCTTTTGATAAGCATCCTCATCACCTCATGCCTCTTCCGTCTCTTCACACTCTGGCTCTGGCCCACAAACTTCTTGTTGTGGATCGGGTGGAGCAATGCTGGTGCTGGTTGAAGGTTCACCCTCTGAAGCCTCCACAGGTGTGAGGAACACATTCAGACGAGAGGTTGAGTGGCTCGTCAGCTGGCTCCCCAACACTGGATAAACTATGAGATGTGTGCACTTGCATTTTTTCAGTGTCACAGTTTATATCATGCTGCACATTGAAGCACTTTCCAAGCATTTTCAAGGTATATTGTCATGCTTCTGATTAAATGAAGACAAATTTGACTTCAGTCAGAAGCTTAAAAATGAATGTGATTTTAAAACCTGCAGCAATGTATTTCAGTGTTTGTGTACAAACTGATTATTTTACTTCATCAAATCAGATGCTATTTTGCTATAAATGACCATAATTATGTTTAGTGAGAGCCTTCTATATAAGGGAGACAAATTAGGATGAAAAACTGTTTCTAGTTGTGTCACTGACCAAGCTATATACCATGAAAGTAATGCAATTACAATTTCAAGCAGTTTCAAGCACTTTATTCAGAATCCAATAACTTGAAAACCTTGAACGTATCAATACAATTAAAGTGTTTCCAAGGATTTCCAGCACTCATACGGCCGAGTGGTCCGTGGCTGTGAGTGGACTCTGAAAGTAGAAGAAAGAGAAGGTGTATGAGTATCTTTGTTTATGTACACAAAAGCATGATATCATCATCAGCATGTCAGCAGGATGACCTTTATCCATGATTGAGGAAAGGAGGATTTCATTATCCGGATTATCCTGATCCAGATTACAAGTTTTGAAATACTGGGGCCCAGTATTTAAAAACTTGTAATCTGGATCAGGATAATCCGGATAATGAAATCCTCCTTTTCTCAATCATGGATAAAGGTCATCCTGCTGACTTTATCTGAGTATTTCAAAACCAGACAACATGGAGGCCCAAAGAAGTAAGGGGTTGAATTTTACAGCTGCTGAAACCCATGCAATGCTGGATGGGGTGCGATTGCACTATCAAAGTTTGATTGGCACTTTCAGCACCCCTGGCCAAACCAATATCCGCAAGGACTAAAGCAGAGATTTGGGCTGCTATAACGGCACAAATAAATGCCACTGGCAGTGGCCAACTATGGTCTGTGGAGCAGGTTAAACTTTGGTGGAAGAAAAGCCACTAAGGACCAGGCAGAGGCAAAAAAAACCCAAACTGGGAACAAGCCCTTCAAAGGTGAGACCTGTCTGTGTTCTAGATTATGATATATCATATCACATATCTATAATATTATGTATTAAATTGTCACCAATTTAAGCTATTAAAAACAGCTGCACAGCCTTATGGAGTTGACTGAAATTCAGGACTTGTTAGTGCACACAACCAAAGGGCCCTGAAGTTGTGTAAACTCAATAAGGCTGTGCAGCTAGTTACCTAATTAAGTTTTTTAGTTTTCATACTTTTCCTTTTTTACAGTGCACTTATATCCCATATTATGTTACATTAATGTTAAATGTACTAATTTCATGTCACTTTTGTGAAACACCATGAGCTACATGTCTTATATAAAATGTGCAATACAAATGTTTTATTTTTAAAGGTGGTGAATTCTCAGAGGCTGTCCTCGACATCCTTGGAGGGGAGAGTTCCCACGCTCTCCATGGGATTTTGCCAGCCAGTGTTGGGGAGCCAGCTGACGAGCCACTCAACCTCTCGTCAGAATGTGTGTTCCTCACACCTGTGGAGGCTCCTTCAACCAGCACCAGCATTGCTCCACCCGATCCACCACAAGAAGTTTGTGGGCCAGAGCCAGAGCGTCGGAGACGGAAGAGGCATGCTGGTGATGAGGATGCATATCAAAAGCTCCTCAAAATAGAGACCAAGAGGGTGGTCAAGCAAATTGAACTGGCCAGTGAACAAATAAAGCTGACGCTGCTTCAGCAAAAAGAAACCAAACTAAAAATAAAGCTGTTTTGACCTCTGAGTTGACCTTTGACCTCTGAGTTCCTGTTTTAGTTAGTGGCCATATTATTTGAAATATCTTTTTGTTGGAATTAAAGTTTGTTTGGACCCTGCATTCCTGTTGTCTTTCTCTGATGTTTTGGTACATGCAAGTTTCAAAAAATGTTTGAAACTAGAATTTGAGAAATAGGTCTGTAATTGTTACTTATTTACAGCAGTTTCAGAAAGTGAGGTCAAATATTTTACTATACTTCACATTTCTTACAATTAGGCTGCTTTATTATTTTTAAATATATATATTTTTTATATTTATTATTTGTTAAAAGTAAAACACTAACACTTTAGATTAAGTGTAATGAACATCTTGAGTAACAATATCTAGGAGAAGTGGAGCTGAGACTTAATCTAATTGAATCAAAGTGAAATCCACCTCTGAGGTGGGATCCAAATGATCCTGAAATGTTGGTATCAAGTTGATCCAGATATCTGCCTTAACTTTTGAAATACCCAAATCCAGCCTTTTATCTGGATTCAAGGTTGGATTGGATTACTGGAGCAGAATCCTGATCTTCAGGATCTGAATTTGAATTTCTTTATTTAAACAGGGACAATGCACAAAAAACATTAATCTTGTAAGACAAGAGATGCTTTGAGCCAGGGATCTGTGTTGAAATACCCAGTTTCAGATCAGATCTAGATTTAATCCAATCCGACCAGGATAATCCTGTCAGATCACTTTTGAAATACTGGGCCCAGGGGATTTTTGATGGCTCCAGTGCTTTCAAGCTCGATGAGGTCATTCAAGGCCTTTTCTACAGCTTGAATTAGGTCAATCACCTCCCTTGGCTGGTGTGACCTTACAGGGGGGATCCTCTCCAGGTCCTCAATTATTTCCAAGGAGATCGCTGGCTCATTTCCATACCTATTTTGAAGCACTCGAAATATGTCTTCAGCACTGTTGTATGTAGATAGGCGTAGGTCTCTGCATATTCTCTCGTCCACACTGTCAAGGAGTTGGAACTTCTTCACTTCCACTGAGCCAGTTGGCTCTCCCTGCCTTTGCAGGCTTTCCCAGTCTCTTCTCCATCTGTGGAAATTCCTCTTGAACCCAGTGAATTTAGGTAGACTGGTTGGCTTTATCCTCATCACTGGTTGTTAACTGTCACAGGTTGAGGTTCTCTTCTTTTCTCCTCTGTGACTCTTTGTGAGGAATTCTGCCCTTCTGGCTTCGAGGTTGTTGCCAAAAGCTCTTAGGTCTTTCACCCTGCTCTCCAGGTGTGCTGTCTGACCAGGTGGGATCCATCTTTCCTCAGCTCATGCTTGATCATGCTATTTGCAGCTTTGCTCAGGTAGTTTGCCTGCTTGGTAAAGGCAGTTTTAGCTAGGGTCCTCTCTTGCTTCAGTTGCTTGATTGTTCCCGGGAGTCTCCTTCGCCATGTTGAAGAATTTCCAGTTATTTCTTCTTTCCTTTGCGTCGACAGCTTGACTTCAGGCCTTTGATCCTAATCTTCCTGCCACGCTGGTCATCAACTGTCAAGTTCTGTGTGTTTTTGTAACCACAACTCTGCCCAAACTTGAAAAACTGCTTGATCAACCATTGAAGGATGCAAAGGACAACTCGATTCTTCTTATTCTTCCATTTTTATTTTCTTGACGATGGTTTTAGGTTTGATGATTTCAGTAGACATGACTAAATGATGGAATTGAATAGAATAGGTTGATAACCTTCAAGAAACAGAAAAAACATTAATTAGTCTCAAATAAATAAATAAACAGTAAATATTTTCCCTCAAAGTTATCCTAGTTTCTTTATTCTTAAACAAAGTAATTCAAATTAACTTAGAATCTCAAAACAGTTACGTAAAGTTTCATCATACTTAATTAAATTCACCTAAATCAAATAATACATAAGTTCAAATTAGCATACCAAAGTTATTCAACTTAAACTGTAATTTACTTAATACCGTATTGGTCCGAATATAAGACGGCCTTTTTTCCCCTCGAAATAGGTCCGAAAAAGTCAGGTCGTCTTATATTCAGGGTCTAGTATTCAGAGCGCAGCTTCTCTTCTTCGCCTCTCCCTTTATATGTCAATACACATTCGCGGCCCCAGATGGCGCCAAAAATTGGTTCCGGGAAGAAGTCCTTAACAAACAGCGTCCTTAACAACCAGCCCGTTACCGGTGTTTAAAGATGGAAAGACCATTTAGAGACAAGTGGCTCAAAAGTGGGTCAGGTTAATCAACAATAGCAGAGGAGCTATGATGCCAATTTTAAAATAATGGTCGTCAATAAGGCTGAGTCAAGTAACAACTGCCAAGCTGCCAATAAGTTTGGGGTCACAGAGTGTAACGTAAGAAGATGGTGAGCACAAAAACAACGTCTCAAAGATGCCAACAGTCAGCGCAAATCCTACCGTGGTCCTCAAAGTGGTCGTTTCAGTGAGGTTGACCGGAGAGTTTTTGAATACGTCAGGGAAAAAAGAAGTGAGGGAATGCCCATTACCAGAGCTGTCATCCAGCTTAAGGCCCTGGAAATCGCCAGAGAGCTCAACATCACTGGATTTAAAGCCAGCCTCGGCTGGTGTCGTAGGATGATGCGGCGTAATGGACTGGCACTGAGACGGAGAACGAGTTTGGCCCAACACCTGCCGTCAGACTTCGGAGAGAAGCTGCTTTCGTTTCAGCGCTTTGTCATTAATCTGAGGAAGAAGCACTCCTACCCGCTGGATCAGATCGGCAATGCTGATCAGACACCCGTTTATTTTGACATGCCAACATCGGTGACGGTAAATAGAAAGGGAGAAAAGTCCATGTTAGTTAAATCAACGGGCAACGAGAAGAGCCGCGTCACTGTCATGTTGACATGTCTCGCTGATGGCAGCAAACTCCCCCCGTATGTCATTCTGAAGCATAAGACAGTGCCAAAGCACCCAATGCCAGCTGGCATTATCGTGCGCGCCCAGGAGAAGGGCTGGATGGAGACGGAGCTTGTAGTGGACTGGCTAAAGGTTGTGTGGGGCGCACGCTATGGGGGACTGAGTTAGAGGAGGAACATGCTCGTTCTGGATGCGTTCCGCGGACATCTGACTGAGCCCGTAAAAAGTCAGGTGCGAGCAATGAACGGTGATCTTGTGATCATACCAGGGGGAATGACAAGCCAGCTACAGGTGTTAGACGTTGTTGTGAACAAGCCTTTCAAGGATAACCTGCAAAAGAAATACACAGAGTGGCTCCTGTCTGGCAACCACGCACTCACACTGACCGGGAAAATACAGAAGCCGTCAATCCGTCTACTGTTTGAATGGATCCTGCATGCATGGGATGCTGTTTCCACACAGAGCATCATCCGTGGCTTTAAAAAATGTTGCATCTCCAATGAATTGGACGGCAGTGAGGATGACGCGCTTTGGGAGGAGCCGGTGGAAGCGGACCAGCTGGGGAGCGTTGACAGCGAGAGCGAACACAGCGGGGACGAGGACGTGTGTGAGGGATAGAGAGACATCGGAGGAGAAGTTTGGCGAATTTTAGTTAAGTTTAGTTAAATATGTGGCCTGTATTTTCTCTGTTATTTAAAAATGTTCACAATGTTGCTTGATTATTGCTTGACATTAATTTTGAATCATACTGTACATATTTTGCCTTGAAAGTGCCGTGGCCTTTACCGGCATTATTATTATTGTCATTAATATAACAGTGTTTAATTCACTGTGTTTTTAATATTGTTATTTTAAAATAAAATGAAGTTCTTTGTTCTGCAAATCTGGTCTGCAAATCTTTTTTTCTAAATGTTTGTGTTGAAAAACGGGGGGTCGTCTTATAATCAGGGTCATCTTATATTCGGACCAATACGGTAATAATTAACAACAGTCGTGGAGAAGCATGACCTCATTGCACCATCCACATCAAAGTTGTTTCTTTCCTACCAGTTGCATCTTCTAGATTGATCAGGAACTGCGGTCCTGTCTTATTTCCAGGAGCATGTGAAAAGACTAGCTGAGCTGCATCCAAACATTTAGTGCCATGCATTTCCAATGGGTGCGCAGGCAAATATGGGCCGTGTTCCGATAGCCGTACTACCCGTACTTAGTGTACTTAGTGTGAGTACGTAGGGTGTTCCGATTATGATCGCGGCGAAAAGAAGTGTACTTGAAAGGACCCGTATGTGTACTCAAAAAGGCCAAAATGCTGAGTGTGCTACAGGGTACACTATGCGTACTCAACGGCAGCCATCTTAGCTACGTAGCGGAAGAGGCGGAGCCGCGCTCAGAGAACCTCTAATGAATTCACGTGTTTGGCGGGTGACGCGGCCGCACAGCTGATGTCATTTCCGTTAAGTGCGCCACAGAGTATTGCATTTGGAACAGCACTAACATCTGAAGCTCTGCGTACCTATTGAGTGCGGATAGTGTACTATGTTTAAGTGTACTCATGGAAGTTAGTGTACTCACAGATATCGGAACACGGCCATGGTCCCTCTAAGAGTTCCTGTTGAGAGCACCAACATCTCTTGTGTTGTGTGGTCGCCCTCTGCAGGTTTGGAGTGCAGATTCCCTAATGCTCTTGAAAATGAATTGAGATCTGACAACGCTACACAATAGGCAAATTACAAAGTACCCTGCTCTAAACAATAGCATAACTAAAGTTCAATTAAACCAGATATGTCTCATGTTACAACATGTTCCGAATGGATATAATATATAATAATCGCTGTTTAGAAGTGGATCCCGCTAGCTCTACAACAGTAAATTGTAGTGTATCCCACTAGGAACGTCCCACCTTCTAAACTGAATGTGACATTTATAGCAGCTTAGCACTACTGTGGTGGTGTATTATAATAATCACACATCTCTAGAGCAGTTTATGGCGTTTGAAAGTTTTTTTTTTTGTTAGAATTTAGAAAGATATTAGATATTCAACAGGAGCTCCAGTGTGAATGTAACACACATACTGTATACAGGTGACTTTCCATATGTGTACATTAGTGAAACTATCGCAGACTTAACCAAAAAAACAAAACAAGTCCACGAGTACTCATTGAGATTTTGACCATGTATTCAATTACAGTTTTCTGGTATTTATTGCACCCCTAGTACCTATTGGCACCTTACAGGCCAGTACAGGCCACCATAGAGGGAGAGGTGAGGAGGGGGGGGGGGGATTCAGTTGGTTGTAATCTGCAACCTCACCACTAGATGCCACTGAATGCCACTTCTACACAGTGTACCTTTAAAGTCTGTCTCTCTGTCGTTCTTGCCTATTTTCACACTGGACGTCAGGTGTCTTTTTCAAAAATAAATGCAAATCCTGTATTGAGATTCATATAATAGCGAAATAACAAATATCCACATATTCAGGCTCAGTCCTTTGGCTTACCTTTATCATCAGTACTAAACCCAAAATACTCCCAAACAGGGGTAGAGGCTTTTTTTCTTTTTTACTAGTACGCAATTCCCACAACTCGCAGTCGCCGTCTTTCTCAGCTCAACTGCCTGTTGCACCATAGACTGCCCTCTGGTGGCATGTTTTGTGCACTACAATACAGCATAATCTTCGGGGGTCTTTAGACTGCGGTGAAAACGCAGACAAAAAAGGGCTGAAGGAACCTTTTAGTTCCTAGTCCCAGTATTTTGGATGGAAACGCACTATAGTAGGACTGCTGGATCCGAGATAACATAAGCAGTAAGAGTGAATGTGATGGACTCGTGTGCTCGCCAGGATGAGCCCACATTGCCTGCTCCTGTGAAAGCAGCTGCTTGAAAACCTCTTTCCATTAGCTTAGCCATGATATATTCTGTTTTTATTAAAACATATATATTGATATGTCATTGTAGGTGGTTAGGAAACTGCCGTCGATTTTAAAAGGGAGCCACCTGGAAGCAGTTCAGCAACACATTTAAGACTCACAATCTACGAATACTTATACTTTGGAATGATGATTTTTTGTAATGCATATACTTCCTAGAAAGCATGCACTAACAATAACATGCACCGGCATCAGCATCACGTCACAAAACTTTGCCCATTTGGCACGACAGACTTCCTACAAAAACACATATTCAACCATAGAATTTCCCACGATGAAGAAAGCTTCATCATGCTTTATTTAGTTGGGTGAAATAAACACTACAGACAGGACCAAACCAAACATGCCTCTACTCTTTCATTTGTTGTCAAATGGTTCTACCCCTACGGCTGTGGTTGAGGACTGGGGCTGTGACCCCATGACCAACCGTTAGCAGCACTTCTAGTCTATCATTTTGGCTTTGGCTTGTGGCTGAGAGTTTAGAAAGCTGAGCTCTGATTCAGCCAGTTAAACGAAGCTTCAGAGATCACTACTGAACTAATGCATTCATCTGTTATTTAAAGTAAAACAATGGCCTAAAACACTTTGACATCGTTAAGATATGTCTATTGGTGATGTACAACGCACCCCAGGTCCTATTTTACCGTTTTGTGCAGTAATTAACTTTGCTGAGGCTAAACTCGATTTCGATATAACATTTTTGCAATGTTGGCGAGACATCTGTAATTTAGTAAGAGCACACATTTCTGCCGGGCCAGCGGCCTCGTAAATCCAGAATGCACTTCGGCTTAGCAGGTTTGGGGCGTGGCCATGATCTCCGGACAGTTGCCGAGGCATGGCCTCGTTCGAAGAGGGAACGGCCTGGTAGTCACTGTTAACACGACCGTTTTGGACTTTTCAGTGGAGAGCCCAGATATGGCCGATACATCTAGGTTTCGACATGCGGTCCCAGACCAGTCGGGGAGTGATTAATTGGATATCGCTTTTTTTCTTTGAGCATAAACTTGCTAGCCTCAATGATCAATGTATACCGAAATGTTCATCAAAGTCTTGGCTACAACTCTGTAGCCATTGTCACGTTGATTGCCCGCGTGGCATATTGATATTGTATCATAGCAAATTGCCAAATGACTAGCTAGCTTTCACAATTAATAATAACGCCTGTTATACATATTGTTATAATACATTTGATTCATGTATTCAATTTATAAATGTACAATTTACCGAATGTTGCCTCCTGATGTTGAGCGGGGGGTAGCGAAAGTCATTCTGGGTAATGTAGGAAAAAAGCACACCTGACACGACAGCCAGTGACAAATTGTAAGTAACAATAACGTACAATATTACACATATCGGAAAAATAAACCCTGGAATGAATAGTCAATCAATGTTAGACATTTTATAACAATGTCAAGTGTTTTAGCATGTATTATTCCTTTAAGGCATTCAGCTGATACTCTGATACTCTAATCTGGATACATAGAAAAGTTTCACACACATCAAATACAGTATATGATGTCCAATGAAATAAGATTTCAAGCCACTCCTCTGAATCTAGATACTATTATGGAAGTAGAGTAAAGCACATGTTTTTATTTTATATTGGAATTTAAGATACAAACAATTAATACACTAGGATTAACACCTGTTGGAGCTGTATTAAGAGTAGACTCCGCTTGGTCCTCAATAGCAAAATGCTAGCGGCAGGTATGATTTCCATCTATTTTTTGAAGTACTGTTGCCAAAATGGTGTTGGCCTTTGAGTCTCTGGCATGGGATAGGGTTTGCTCTCATGCTACCTCATGTTCACTTTTTTTTTATTGCGAACATCCACGTTCTGACTTGTAACCTGGTAGCCATTATACTTATGCTAAGCGGAAACAAGTACTGCTAACATGCTACTGCAAGTTTGCCTCTCATGTAATCGCCTGCTACTGCATGTCATGGTGGTGGCCATCGGTCAAAGTGAAAAGACAATGTCTAGACAATGTCAATGCAAGGCATCCATTGATGTGTTGTATTGACATTTTCACTAGTAGTTTTTCATGTTCACTAGTAGTATGGGCCATGCAGGCAATACACAATTATTGGGCCCATGTGGGAACTATATTTTAAATGGCGCCAGTGAGCAACTTAAGCCAGACATTCGCTGTACATTTCTGGCTTGATTTACAAAGGATTTCACAATTCCATGCAACATTTTTCAGATTTAGGCTGACACCATGGGGCATTCATTGGATGTCAGAATATGTACAGTGTACATAGTCAGAGACAATACCTAAAAGATGTGTGTGACACGGTGTTGAACTGTGACGGACCAACTTTCTTTGTAAAATAGTCAAACCCTGTATATCTTCCTTATAAAAATTGTCAGTATTTATCAGTATATTTTCTTTTGATTTGATTTTACCACCCATCATTTACGAATCGGCAAAGCTATGCTTTTCTTTTCAAGATGTTGTGAACAGCTTGATGTCATTTTGAGCAATTTGTTTGGCAGTGAAATAAAGTCATGTGCTGTGACCCCTTGCCGTGAACATACAACTGTCAAGTTTTGGTGATTGTGTCGTTTTATCATTCAGTATGAGGGCTACAGGTTTGGGTTGCACATCCTATAGCTGCAACCCAGATCCTTTGGTGTTTTAGAGAACTTTGCTATGTTCAGGGTTCATAAAGGCTTCACACAAGTGCATTTGTCCCATGATGATACCTTCAGCAGACCTATCAGATTTTGAAATAACGGTAAGCAGCCGGCCAGGAGGAGCTGGTCAAACCAGGACAGCAGAGGACTGTGCTGACGCAGCTCTGTGGTTTAAACCCTTGGAAGTGTTACACCACTGTTTCCAATAGCCCTGAGACAGCACGTGTGTGTGTGTGTGTGTGTGTGTGTGTGTGTGTGTGTGTGTGTACGTGTGTGTGTGTGTGTGTGTGTGTGTGTGTGTGTGTGTGCACCCTTGTAGGGGGCTGACCGGAGAGAGAAAAGGGGAAGAGAAAGAGAGAGAAAGAGAGAGAGAGAGAGGGGGGGAGGCAGAGAAAGGGATGTTGTGCAGCAGGGGAAATTATTTAACAATGACATATACACAAGAAAATGCAACCAACAGAATCACAACACACATGCACACACTTAAACATTCAGCATAAAGGTAACCCTTGCAAAAACATTAACTTTTACTTGCATATATACAGGGCGCTATTAATAATTATTTTACTCTGTTATCTTAACTTCATTCCTCTCGTGATCTGAATCATTCTTTTTCCCTGTCTCTCCTTCCACCATTTTCTCTAATTCTTTCTACCTGTCCCTTTCCACTCACTCACTTCTCCTTCCATCCCCCAACAAATCATTATGAACAGTATCCAGGCAGAAAGACAGTGATATTTCACAACGCCCTCACAACAGCCTTGTCAATTTCATACCATATGAATTTGTTTTCTTGGGAAGGCAGGCAGCCAACAGAGCATATGCTAGTTCACCACCCACAAGTATCGAGCATTGGTCCCATAGTGACAGAAGGGTTGTGTACTTTGAACCTTCTTATAGTATTGTATTTGACACCAGTTGGTTAGGCTGCTGTGGTGTCAGGACCCTGGAGGACCCTGAGCAATTACCTGGAGGTGGGTTGGGAGGGAGGGAGGATTTCCTGGAACTATCGTGAAGGGAATCACAGTTGTTTTTGATTTCATGCTGAACTTTTGCATTGTTCCATGTAAACGTATCCACACACATGTAAAGTATTGCCAACAATAAAAACAAGCCTCAGCAATGAGGTCGTGGCTTCTCTGATTGGCTGTATCTATGTGTCTTATGTTCAAGAGAGAATGTCAAGAAACATTTTAAAGACACAAATGTGACAATACATGCATCTGTTTTGCTATCGTTTGCTTAAATGTATACTATATATGGCGATCGGAATGTACTAATACTAATTACAACTATAGGTGACATTTACCTTAGATATGTATAAGCGTGTAGAAGACATGTAAATAAGGATATATCTTTAAATGTTAGGTATCAAGACTAAAAGAGAGAAACCTAAAAATACCCCTTTTTTCCTGCTCCTATGAATGCCGTCCCTGTGTGTGTACCCTGAGACTGAAGCTTAACCTGGTTTAGGGTCCTGCTCTCATTCAATGCAAGCAATGCAAAATGTCATCCTCCCATAGTTCTCTTGAGCCATGGCTCCCTGGTGGTATTGTGCCTCCAAATAGAATAGAAGTTTAGCCAAGCTATGTTTTTGTTCCCCTCCAATAAATCTGCTTTACTGCAGTCTTCCTCTAGCAGAGCATCCTTGTGAGCTTCCAGCTGACGCTGAACTGGGCATCAGGCTGAGACACTGAAAGTGACGACGTGCTGACCTTGTGTTTTAGAGTGTGGATGTGAAGAGTGTGCTTCCAGGCTGCTTGACTGGTTGCTTGTTTATTGCTTCACTTTTGTATACCGGTTAATTGTCTGGGTTTTGTTTCACTAGATGTGAGATGGTTTCAGTCCAGTGCCTTCTAACTACTAGAGCTGTGCTGCTTGTGTCCTTGTTTGACATTTGCACATTGGCTTGCCAATCGCCCCATACAAACAGTGCTACAGCTGGTCAGAAAATGCAGTAAATGGCACCGTTTATTCATCCTGCTCAAGGGCACCTCTGAGGAGACCTTTTTAGAAACATTGCAACAACAGAGCGGTTATTTTTTCATGTCCTTACTTTATTTGATAATTCATTTTAAGTCATTGGTAGGCTACTATTGGGACTGTTTTTCTTGATGTTGTCTTCCATTGTACCAAAGCAAGTTGTTTTTATTGTTTGGCCTCCCAGTAAAGATTGTGTAACAAGTGACCACAGCACAGGGCCTCATCAGAGACTCCACACCAAACTCATTACATTACTCATTATACATTACTCATTATTTATTACTCATTATTACTCATTGCTCATAATTACTCATTACGCATTATGCATTACTAATTATTCATTATGCATTACTCATTACTCAATACTCATTACTCATTATTTATTACTTATTATTACTCATTACTCATGCATTACTCATTCATTACTCTTTACTAATTTCTAATTATGCCTTATTAATTAGTCAATACTCATTATTCATTTCTCATTATGCATTACTCATTATTACTAATTATTACTAATTATTAACTCTTCTTTACTAATTACTCATTACTCATTATTCATTACTCATTACTTATTTCTCATTACTCATTACTCATTACACATAAAACACCCAATAATCACTACAAGGACAACAAAATAATAAAGTAAAGTCAATTAATGTGTTTTCTACATCCATCTCTTCTACATGGTTTCCTCTCTTAACATGACTCAGTGCTCTCAAAACATAAGGTAATCTTTGTAAACTATGAACAAATGAATGTCAAACAAACAAAATAGATAATAAATATTTTTTTCACAAACAGAAAGGTATAGTAATGCAATGGAAAAATACTGGTTATGTAGAAGAAACAAAGGAACGTGTTGCTGGCCCCCTTTCATTACCAGAGCACCTAGGAGGTGTCAGCAGCACCCCAAGCTCCTACTAATCACTACTGGAGCAGGTGGCATGTAGGTGCCTTGCTCCAGGGCATCATACTGTTACCAACTGAGTTTTCTTGTTGGAGACGTAATACCAGGTTAAGCAGTCATTAATTTGACCTCTCTGTTAAAGGAAGAGTTGTTTCCTGACTGAGGAAACCCAACTCATCAAGGTTTAATGTGGGACTTCCTTATGGGCAAAGCTGGGCCAGAAGTCACGCACACACACACACACACACACACACACACACCAAGAGTCCAAATCAAAAACAAGAAAGTAAGAAAAAGTCTCTTGAGGAATCAAGCAAGAGACATTAGGAGGAAATATTGTGAATATAATAAACATTGCAAACTTCATATCATATCATAAAATGTTATTAATAAGGAAATGTAATGTATTTATGATACATATGATGATGTTTCTCAAATATGCACACACACACAGACCCTGACAGGGGAGCCAGAGGTCTTGTCTGATGCATTTCCTTTTCGGTGGAGCAGCCTCTCATTGTGTCCTGTGAGAAGCCCCGTGTTCAACCACCAGGCCAGCCTGGTGTGTAGCCTGATCAGTGAACTCCTTATCAACCACAACCATGCAGGCACAAGTATAACAAACGTTCTTACTATGGAAGGCCAAAAGGGTCATAAATGCCTGCTCAGGCGCACTTTGTCTTTGGTACATGAAATTTCACGTGCTGTGTTTATGTGTGCATATAAGCGTGTGAAATTTCACTTGCTTTGCGCTGATTCCAATGTGAAATTGTGTACTAAAGAGAAAGCACACGCCTGAGCAGGCGTATATGACCCTTTTGGCCCTCCATATCTTACAACACGCACACACACACACATGCACTTGCACACACACACACAGACAGACGTGCGTGAGCATACACACACATGCGCGCGCGCGCACACACACACACACACACACCTCTACATACACACACACACTCAACACTTGTGGTACACCTGCAGTACAGACAGTAACAGCTGCTGATCCATCAAATTGTTGACGGATCCACGGTAGATGGGAAAGTCCACACTTCCTCTGTCTGTTTCAGCCGACAGCAGCCTTTCAGCACGCCCTTTACAATGCTGCTGACTGTGCAGGGTAAATTGTCACTTTGTGAAAGGGGAAACTAAATTGCTTGCTATACACATACACACCTCAAGAATGCATAAGCTAAGCTGTACTATTACGTGCAGTACTATTTTATATATGATTTGGTGTGCACATAATCTATAAGGTTGAAAAGTTGTGAGGAATGTCAAAAGTACTCAAAGCTGTTGTATTTTTATTGAGTATTGGATACTAGTCTTCAACTTGTACACCTGTTGAACTTGCTTCTTAACTAGAACCAGGAGTGGTAGTGATGTACACACTGACATCATCTGGAAGGATTCAGTCGAGTCTTCTGGAAAATGCCTCGGCCTGTACTTGCCTCGGCCTGCAAATGATACATTAGCACTTCCATTGTCCGTGTTTGGTGGGGCATACAAACTGCATGGCCATAGAAGAACTGTTTATTTACATTAGATAAGGATTACAATACGTTCTCCTTCGTTTTCGGCTTCCTCTCATGGAAAAGCCTGGTCATTAATATATACAGCATTGAGTTGCATACAGCACAATAGGAACCAATTGACTCTGCCTCGCTTTGTCTTCAGTCAAATGAGAACTTAAATCAGATACAAGGGTATATGGCCTGTTGAGACAATTCCCAGGGGCCACTCAGCTACTCAGCATTTATGGGTTATGAGTATTATTCTCGCTAAAGAACAAAATGTACTATTTGAAGTCAACATTGGCATCACCAATCAAAAATTAAAACAGAAAGCAAGCACAGGAAAAATAACTAGTTGAGTGGTTTTATGATTGGATATGTTAAAAAATAAATGTGTGTGTGCGTGTGTGTGTTTTGACTCTTTTTTAAATGTGGGTTTGGTTCGGCTGTTAGTTATTTCTTTGTTAAACTGTATGCGCGTCACACCCTGCCTGCCGGGGCACTCACTCATGTGCTCCTGGACTCCGCTGTCACGCCCCTGCCTGCATCTCATGCCATCTTTGTGACCTGTTATTTCTGAGGAAAGGGAAGCATGTGAGTGATTAATTTGGGTTTATGACCTACAATTTGTCTGGTAAATCCCCTCCTGTCCTATTCCTGCCCCACTAATAGCCTCAGGCTGGACTGAGAGGAGGAGAGAGACAGGGTACAGGTAAGACACAACGGGAACAGCACACACACACACACATGCACACACACACACACACACACTGTAACAGTCAGGTTACAACACACACACACACACACACACACATACACACACACACACACACACACACAGAACACATTACAGGTGGACATGTTGTTTCCTTGGTAATTGTGACGCTCTATCTAGCTATCATATTGTTGTTTTTTTGTATTGTTTTTTTTTTCGTGTTTGCCTTCATAAGAGCACTTTATGACAAGCAAGGCCTCTGTGATGCTATTTTGTAACTCAAAGTTGACTGGATGTGTTATCTTTAATCACAGGAAAAGGAGATTCTCGATAACTGAACACTTTACAATGCTGAGGTTTCAAAATGGCCACAAAATATGTTTGTGTAAGATGGCCAGACACAAACATATTTTATGCCCAATCCTAGTTTTTAGCCTTGCCATTTTTAGTGATGCAAAGCTATGGGAAGAGAGGAGCAAACTGTAGAAAACGAGTTTGAGTTATAATCAGAGAGAGGGAAAGCTGTTACATTTGCTAAACTAAACACTCTCACATACACGCACACACATATACACACACACAATACCCCATATTTACATGTACAATACACTAAAGAAGGTTAATGCAATTGCAGTCTCTCACAAGAATACATGTCCTTATAAAACAAAGGGTGGCTTCCTATTGCCTCCCTTTCCTCCATTAAATGTTATTTCCTCTATAACGTCTATTGTATGATTTACATCACGTAAGTGAGGAACTCTGCCATATATGCGTGAATACACCTAATTTGACTACAAAGACACATTGTCTGAAAAATTGCCATTTCACACCCTGCTAAATCTGGTCCTCTCTAAAAGTAGTCATAGTTGATGTTTTTAACAAATACAGGTGAGTGAGTTGCTTTAAAATCCAGCCCCACTCCTGGCCAGTCAGAGAGACTAAATCTCAACTAGATGGAATAACTGCTCCATGCTCTGACTTCTTTACCCTATGATGGACAACAATGGTTGACGTTCCGTCATCTGCACAGGAAGCAGAGTGGTAAATTTGCACCAATCATATCGCAGCCTTAAATCCTATAATTGTCCCGTGGGTTCCTTCATCCCAACCCCAGAGGAAATGCATTATGGGAAATACGATAGGATCTGAGACACAATGGTCAAGGGTTCAGCCAAGAGTATATGGTAAACTCCTTCTCCCTCTCGCTCTCGCTCCCTCTTTCCTATTCCCTTATTCTCTCCCACTGCTTTCCTTTCTTTATCCCCGTTTTTCCAAATCCCCAGAAAATGAGCCTCCATCTTTAATAATGCATTTCCTTCCTCTATTCCATTTCAGTTCATTCAATTCGATTTAATTTAATTCCTTCACTCCATCTATGTTTTGGTTCTTCCGTTCTCTTCCAATGTTCCTGTAGCTGATTTCTTTGTCTACACTTTCTTTCTTGAATTTCCTTGACCTATTTTGTAGTACTAGGCCTACTGTATATTTCTTACTTGCCTTTCTGTTACTGTATTCATATTTTCTTTTCTCTTTTCTCAATCGGGGGGTCACATGTTTCCTGTGAATAACAACAAAGGATCTTTGTGGTTTTCCACACATTGACCATAGAAAGCTGTCCTCTCCAGAGTCCAGACATGTTATTAAAGACTCAACAGAGTCCCGGACGAACACACGCACATCTGTTACACACAGACAAGGCAGATTGAAAATGGAGCGTTCCAGTTGCTTATCCCTAGCGTTACCTGGGTCTTGGAAATGCCAATTTCTTCTCTTAGAATGAAAACCATTAAGGCCTGCAAATGTCTTTATCTTTTATTTTATACTTAGATTTACCTTTGCTAGTATTTTGTATTTATTAGCAGTAGTTGATTTTTGTACTACATAGATGACCCAGAATTGAATTCATGCACTCATACAGAATGGCCATTTTATACTACACATCTGATAATAAAATGAAAAAAAAGACTTTTGAACTTTTTAAAAATAAAATACAAAATTGTAAGAATATGCAGAAACTATTGAGAGAAGAGAAGACAACAATTAAAGAGGAAGATGCACCATAAGATAATAAGAGATAATGCACAGAAAGGAGAAAGGAGAGAATAGTGCAGGAGACTGTGCACCCTATCCTTACTCTGCATGAAAGTAGGGAGGAGACAGCATGGAAGAGACAGGCAGGAGATGATCACAATTGCACACCACTACTGTCTGACTCAAACACATCCATCATGAAGAGAAAAAAAGGAAAGATTGTGTCATTTTTTTTACTTTATTTTATTGTAACTTTTATTTTAATGTAGTAAATAAAATAAATTACCACATTCTTATAGCCTCGGGAGACCACCCAGATATTCACGCACAGTGCATGAATATCTGGATAGTCTCTTACACAACCTACCTTTAAAGGGATAGTTCACATTTTTTCAAGTGGGGTTGTATGAGGTACTTATCCAGAGTCAATGTATTACCTACAGTAGAAGGCGGTCGGCGCACCCCCAGTTTGGAGAAGCCGACAGCTGTAGGCCCACGTATACAAATCAATTTAAGTGTACACTTTATAAGTAATATTCTCACTGACACACAGACACACACACACACACACACTGAGAGATTAAAGTGGAAGGAAAAAAAATAGACCTGCTCTCTTCTTCTGTAATCTTCAGTCTTTATGTGTGTGCATGTGTGTGTGTGTGTGTGTTTGTGTGTGTGTGTGTGTGTGTCTGTGTGTATTGCTTGAATATACACATTTTTGCAACTCTAGCAATGTTTTTTTCTCAGAATCCTCTTTCATCCACACGTTCCATGGTTCTAACCTAACCTTCATCCTCTCTCCTCCCTTCCTGCTCCCTCCTCCTCCTCGTCCTTCCTTCCTTGATAGACAACGTTTCTCTCCCTGACCTGTTGGTCCCCATTGCAGCCAGGAAACACTCAGCTTCTATCCAAACACATAGAGCGGCCTGCACTCTGCCCCCTTGGCCCTGGAGCGACACACACACACTCACACACACGCACACACACAATAAGGGGCGTTTTTTTTAGTTCATGAGTATTTCCTCACATATCTGACATATCTTGTTCAGAAGTACTAAAGCGTAATATCAGTAGCAGCTAGCAGGTGTGGTAGTAGTTATTCATTTAATTTAATGAGGCCTATATGTTTTACTTGACACCATCAGCCAAACCTCAGACATAGCAGGTGATGCCTAAATGTGGCAATGGCATTGTCTAATAGTGTTCTTCTGTTTAGCGTAATATAATAAAGTGTTGGTGAAAATATGATTAGCTAACAGATGTACAGATAGCCAGACGTACTGCACCTTGTGCGCGCACACACACACCAAGCAAGCACATTGTATTGTAGCATTGATTGTACATATTGTAGCATGGGTATTGTAACATTTACATAGGTGAGAAGGATGAGCGCCCCCTACCGGCTGTCCAACACCTCAACCAGCAACATCTAGTCTCCAGTCTCCATCCAACCCTGCTCATCTTCCTGAGAAATGTTGCAGACATGCTAGTTAAGATGCATGTTATATCGAATATATGAATGAATCGATGAATGACATTATTGGAGTATATTGGCCGGCTGCCAATGACCAATTGGCTTTCTTCATTGTAATACATCTCAAAATAATAATCACAATCACATTTTTTGGATTCATGTGCAATGACTTTATTAACTCAAGAATTACAGTCATATTTTTGTGAGCGGTTACCAAGACCACAATCCATTATAGTATATAGTGTATATACTTTTCATTCTTAATGACAGAAAAGCAAAATGGATATATAAGTGATCAAATCCAACTTGACTCATGCATGCTATATTTGCTTAATTCTCACCTTTAATTCTGGCATGTGTCTGCCATTGCAGCCTGGATAACAACATCTCCATGTTTATAGGTTTATTGAGTGTATTGGCTTTCCCTCTCACAAAACCACTCTGATCATTGTAGTACATGTAACCGAGGCGTGGCAAGGAGTCTAGTTGCTGGTTAAGATGTCGACAACGCCACCTTGAAAATGTTGTGTTCAAGGACTAACTAATAAGTGTGTTTTTAGTATAAAATTAAAACCGGGTTCCCCAAAGATGCAGTTTGGCCAATGAGACGGAGACGTCAGTTTCCCTCAAACAATTATGTTTATTAAATTACAAGTCATAAATCATAACAGGTGTCATCCAAGGAGATGGCTGGCAAGTGGCGACAACTGTGGGCAGGAGGGGGGGGAGCTAGCTCGCTAGGCTACTCACCCACACGCCCAGGCCTATAAAACACACACACACAAACAGCAAAAATAGTAAAAGAACGGCACATAGGTGGTATGGGGAGCCCTATAACCCCCGGTAGCTGGCTGGATGTCCCACTCGCCCTCCCAAAGTCTGGAGCCACAACAAGTTGTTATAAAAAAAGGGGTTAGTGTTTGAGAAAATAAAGACAAAACCCGTGGCTGGGTGTCTTTGGAGAGACTACATCTCTCACACAGTTGGCACCATTGTTTGATAGTCTGCCCCATACCCGGCCAGTAGCACCTCTGCCGGATCAGCTCAGTGGTGCGCTCAATTCCTTGATGGCCATGGTTGTGGTGTAGTTGGCAAAAGACCTCCTCCCTAAGCCACTCGGGGAGTAGCAGCTGGTGGACTTCACTCCCTCCATCCGGCCTTCTGTATACCCGGTACAGCAATCCATCCTCGAGTGTGAGACGATCCCATTGTCTCAATAGACCCAGGGTTTCAGGGGGAAGGCCATGCTTCGCAATGCGTCCCGGCATTCATTGTTCCTGCCAGAAGGAAAGGAGAGCACCAATAGAGGGATCAGCAGCCTGTAAGGCCGTCAAGTCAGCATTTGACCATTCTGGAAGAGCAGAAATAGCTGCCTGGGTTGCCGTGAGAGCTGGCATCTCTCGTGCGGCTTGCTGTACAGCCAAAGGAAGCAGGGTTCCCGCGTGTGCAGATCGATCCCTCGCAGCAGACGGGTTGGATTGTCTGGACAGGGCGTCAGCGTTCTGGTTGGTTCGTCCCGGACGGTAACGGATGGTGTAGTCAAACGCAGCCAACTGAGACACCCAGCGTTGTTCAGTGGCAACCAGCTTGGCGATTTGTAGGTGGCTTAAGGGGTTGTTGTTTGTCCAGACGACGCACTTCTGGCCCAGCAGATATTCACTAAATTTTTCAGTCATGGCCCATTTCATCCCCAAGAACTCCAGCTTCATAGAACTGTAGTTCTTTTCAGCCGGGTGCAGACTCCATGCCCCCTACAAGGCAATCCCACGGGCCCGCTGCTTTTTGGTCCCCATTAGGTCTGCTACCAGCCAATGGAGTGGTGATGCCAACTTCGCAAATCCCTCCACGAACCGCCTGTAATAGCTGGCGAAGCCCAGAAAAGACCTCAGCTCAAGGACGTTGGATAGGGTTGGCCAGTCAGCAACTGCCGCAATTTTCTTTGGATCTGTGGAGACCCCTGTGGAAGAGATCACATGCCCCAAGTACTGTACCTCCTCTTTAAATAACTGGCACTTCTCAAGTTTGGCTTTGAGTCCCTCCCTTTGCAGGCGACACAACACCAGTCCCAACCGGCTAATGTGCTTGTCTACTGTAGAGGAGAAAACAACAATGTCATCCAGAGACAGCAGCAGTGAGGAACAATGTTGGTCCCCAAACATCCTCTCCATCAGTCATTGGAACGTACTGGGGGCATTGCACAATCCAAAGGGCATTCTGTTAAATTCAAAGAGGTCAAAAGGGGCACAAAAGGCAGTCTTCTTTTTATCCTGATCCGTAACAGGGACTTGGTGGTAGCCACTTGCCATTAAGCAGCCTGTAGTCCACGCAGAGGTGAAGACTCCCATCCTTCTTCCTAATCAGGACGATAGGGGAAGCATAGGGACTACAACTCTCCCGGATGACCTGGCCATCTAACAGCTGATTCATATGGGCTTTAACCTCATCGTAATCTGAAGGGGGTATTCGCCTATATCTCTGCCGGATTGGTGCTTCATCTAATAATGGTTTGTCATGACTAATTAGGTTGGTACAACCCAGGTCATTTACAGAACTTGCAAATACAGATTTGTGTTCGATCAACAGAGACCTTACCCTCTCTCGCTCTGTGTCAGAGAGCCCCGACAGGTCCATTCCCGCTATCTGTTCGAGGATGGGGCTCACCTGGCAGACTTGTGAGAAGGCTGTGGCCGATACTGCCACTGGGTCCTGTAACTCTGTAGAGACACCTGCTGGCAGACTGACGATCTGGGCCCGCATTAGAACACCTAACGGTTGACGGGGTTGCAAGGTGACCCTAGTCTCTGCTACATTTACCACTGGAACATAAACAGTGTTGTATCTTACTGTTACCATGGCTGGTGAGACTAGCACTCCTTCAGGGAGGGAACTGGCATCATCTAGGGGCTCCAACAATGCTTCCCCGAAGTGTCCACTGTAGTGATGTTCTTTGAGGAAGAAGGCCGCCGACACAGGATCACTTTTAACTCACTTTATTTGTTTAGCTTTAGGTCTATTATCTATGAAGCAAAAGGAGGGGTATTGTATAGTTCATGCGTGGAGCGACTCTTAGCTGGATATCTAACAGATACGCTGCCTCGAGTTTCTGCCCTCCCCCCTGCTTGTGCGTTCGGTGGTACCTGGGCAGGCGTGGCCTCTATGACGTGTACTATGCTCTGATTGGCTAGTGTTGAGCGCCCGCTCCCAGTGTATTATGTATGCTGCCATCTGGTGGCCAGGTGCGGTTAATACAGCTTATATATTTGTTCCTGTTCCCTTGTGGCTATGTGAGGATATTACAGCCTGTTGATACATGTGCTATTATTTATTCGTAACACCACTGACATTTGAAGAGCATGTCGCGGCCACCCACTTCATGGTACTCCCAGGTATGCTAATGGCTCTCCTGCCTCGCACCCTGGCCATCCCTAACCTGGCTTGTTCTGGGCATACCTGGGCTTGATGACAATACTGCATAGCCTGTAACCACAATGAGGAGGGGTGCTTGACAACAGGGAGATTAAAAAGGGCCACCCCATATTGGCTAAATAACTGATGGTAACACTCCCTGATAATGTTCATGCCTAACACTCCTGGAACTTCGGGGGACGCTACCTGGCCTGGGAGGTCCTTTAAAACCAACACGCCTCACTGTGGTATCACTTTGCCCAACACCTCAACATCTAGCTCTACGTAGCCTACATACGGTATCTCTAGAACATTTGCAGCACAAAGTTGCAGCCAGCGACAGGAGCGAGGGGCCACTTGAAAATGCTGGAGAAAGAAACTTTCCCTGATGGTGGTTACCATTGACCCTGTGTCCAGCAAGCAGTTAACCATTACACCTCCCATGCTTATAACTACCCTAGGACACAAACCCAACATATTAGATGCTTCAGGGTGGTTGATAGTAACCGGGTCATCCAAGCCAATGCAGCCCCCTTCTGATGTATGACTCTTTACAGCAGCGGGGAGTAGTTTTCCGCCTCATGGGAAGGAGAGGCAGCTGTTGCCATGGGCTGGTCAACCCTTGTTCTACTATTATCACACTCTCTGGCATAGTGACCTGGTCTTTTGCAATGCCTGCATATGACTGGGCCTGGATGTTTAGATTGGGGGGGTATAGGGGCTGCCTGAAGAGCTAGGAGACCCTGCGTAAGTTGGTTAAGCTGCTCCTGCTGTTTCTGCAACATGTTTTTATCTCTGCTCTAGCAGGGCTACTAGGGGACACCTTATCCACATGCTGCACGGCACATAAAGCGGGGAGAGAGTGGCTCCTACCTCTGTACTCATCTGGCCGTCCCTCCCGTTCCCAACGCAGGGCTTCAGCCCTTATTTCTAGGAGTGAAGAGCCAGGATGTTGACGGACAACACGCTTCAACTCCCTGCGAAGGTCTGAAGCACACACATGCTCAACAAACTGGTCACGCAACAGGGTGGCAGAATTAGGGATCCCATTTGGGGCACAACGTTCAATCTTTTCCATTAGACAGTACAAAGCATGGGAAAACTCTTGTAATGATTCCCCCTCCAGCTGCTTCCTAGAAAAGAAGCTTTGTTGAAGAGAGACATACGGTTTAGAACAGCCATACAAGTCCTGGAGAATAGTTAGGATACGTTCTGGGTCTTCCCTATCTGCCCTGGGCCTATACCTGATCTCGTCTTTGGCCTCCCCCTCCAAATGATCGTAAATCAAATATGCCTGATCAAGTGGCCTCAGATGTCTAGCTCTTATTGTAGCCCTTACCTCCTCAACCCAATCTTCTACCGGAATCACTGTGGTTCCCCTAAATAGTGGGCATTTCCTTTCCCTAGGGAGACAAAACAAACGTTCAGTGGGTAAACAGTCAATGTTGCCGACATTACATGGAGGAACCGCGCTGCTGGGCCCAGGTGCCGACTGGGAGGAGCGGGCCTCTGCCTGTTCCCTCAGTAGCTGCTCCTTGTCAGCCAGCAGTTGCTGTACCAAGTCCCTCAGTTCCTGGAGCTCACTGGCCATGGCAACACAAAGGAAAGTCAGTCCAGGCACTTGAGTTCTGATCCACCGGAGTTCATGGAAGGATGTCAGCCATGATGTTCGTAGATCCCACGGAGCACCAACTGACTTCCGTAGATCCCACGGAGCGCCAACTGCTGCTTTGTTTTTCTTACTCGATCGTCTAGTCGTTTCAAACAAACAAAAAAAAGAAAAAAACAAAAACACGACTACACGTCTCTAAGTCTCATTGAAATCCTGCCGACAACGCCAAAATGTAACCGAGGCGTGGCAAGGAGTCTAGCTGCTGGTTAAGATGTCGACAACGCCACCTTGAAAATGTTGTGTTCAAGGATTAACTAATAAGTGTGTTTTTAGTATAAAATTAAAACCGGGTTCCCCAAAGACGCAGTTTTGCCAATGAGACGGAGGCGTGAGTTTCCCTCAAACAATTATGTTTATTAAATTACAAGTCATAAATCATAACAGGTGTCATCCAAGGAGATGGCTGGCAAGTGGCGACAACCGTGGACAGGAGGGGGGGGAGCTAGCTCGCTAGGCTACTCACCCACACGCCCAGGCCTATAAAACACACACACACAAACACAGCCAAAATAGTAAAAGAACGGCACATAGGTGGTATGGGGAGCCCTATAACCCCCGGTAGCTGGCTGGATGCCCCACTCACCCTCCCAAAGACCAGAGCCACAACAAGTTGTTATAAAAAAAGGGGTTAGTGTTTGAGAAAATAAAGACAAAACGAACAAACACAAAAGAAAAGGAAATCAAATAAAGCGACCCAAAACAAAGCAGCAGTGGCGAGATCTAGGGGAAGGGGTAATAGACAACTGATTAGTCGTATAAATAGGCACGGGCTACAACTTGGATCTGGCAATGTAGCCTACCTCGAGTCCCACCAGCCGTACCCCTCACGTTGCTCTCCCAACGTCAACCCTGCAATCTCCCCAGCACTGAAACACCATCCGGCACGGCTACCCAGCTTGGTGCCAGGCAGACGTCCGGACGCTTAAATAGTCGCAACAATAATATGAATCCGGAACCATAAGTCGTTCAGGACCGCCCACATTACCTACGGTGGCCCCAGTTACAACTTTGACCGGCTACATACATGATACATCTCACTGTAAAGATCATAATCACAATTGTTGGCGCTGCTGAATACTCCCACAGCAAACCAGTTGGAGTAGAGGTTGAAGTCATACGGCACAGAAAACATGACAGCCATTTTCTCAGTTTTTTCAGTTTCTGTCGTTGCTGAGCAGGTCATACGTGAAAGCGCCAACCCTTGCTGTGTCCGAGGTCTTGGCAAAGAGGGCGTTTTCTTTGGTTGCTGGGTCGACATCAAATGGCAATAGTTTAGAGCAGCCTCCACTTATCATGTGCAGTCTAATGATCAAATAATAATACATATTATGAATAATAATTATTATTTATAACAATAATAATTCTAATTAATTGTGTCAACTGAATAAATGTTAAGAGAGTATAAAACCAATATTACCTGTAGAATGCCCATCGATCAACATATCATCTTTTGTTAAAAGAATATAGACATGTATATTGTGGCAGGGTTGGTCTGGCCACACGCCACCTAAGTGGCTTTTCTTGGGGCCCTCCGACACAGGACACGGGTAGATGGTAGTACAAGATGTTTATTCGGAGTTTACAGGCAGATGTTATTCGCCGAGCTGATGGTACAACTTGTCATGACAGTGCTCCTCCTCGAGTGTGTGTGTTGATAGCTGGTTTATCCTGGGTGCCATGATTGCTCTGCACCACAGGTGTGCAGCCCCACCCACCCATACCGGACTCTTTTCAGGGTTACCATACCTACACAAAACCTGGACTCTTTTCAGGGTTGCCATACCTAAAAAAAAAAAAAAACACAACCCCCCAAACCCCACTACCTCCACACCTCCTCAGTGTCACACGCCCACCCCGCCCTCCCCCTCCGTCCTGGAGACCGGAGGCCTGGGGCTGCTGCTCCAGCTGGCGGAGGTGTCTCTGGGGTAGCTGGTTGCAGGGGCTGGCTGGATGGGCTCGGAGGAGGCCTGACAGCTGGGCCGCGGAGGTAGCTCTCGGAGGGCCTGGAACAGTCTTAAGTCACCCCCCTCCACCAGGGCGACGAGGCACGATCCCTCCCATCTCCTCCTGGAGCATGGGGCCTTGGGCTCCTGGTCCCCTGGCAGAGGGGCGGCTGGCCTGGGCTGCTCCAGGCTGGATCCGGGGGAGGCTAGCAGCAGACGGTTGCCGGTGGCAGTAGCTGCGCTGCCTCCCCGCTCCTCCGCTGGCCGTCGCTGCCGTTCAGGGGGAGCTGGTGCTGGGGTGGCTGTCCTCTGCCGCGGCTGGTGGCTCCAGTGTAGCTTGGACAGCCCTTCCGTGTCCCGTCCTGGTCGGAGGAGCCCCACGTTGGGCGCCAGTGTGGCAGGGTTCCTCCTTACCACACGCCACCAAAGTGGCTTCCTTTGGGGCCCTCCGACACAGGACACGGGTAGATGGTAATACAAGATGTTTATTCAGAGTTTACAGGCAGATGGTATTCGCCGAGCTGATGGTACAACTTGTCATGACAGTGCTCCTCCTCGAGTGTGTGTGTTGATGGCTGGTTTATTCTGGGTGCTATGATTGCTCTGCACCACAGGTGTGCAGCCCCACCCAGCCAGAGTCCAATCAGTGTGACTCAGGCCAGGTGAGGCTGTAAACCAGCCATCAACAACACACACTCCACACACACCTCCACATATATGATATGATATGACAACTGAAAAGCACCTCATGGGTATGACATAGGCTACCTGGGGTTGATAAGACAATAGGACTGAGAAGCATTTTCAATCTCAACTTTGCACTTGCGATGGGTTGGACATTCAGCAGAGATTTGTGCCCCTAACAGACACCGCTGCAGCCGCCGTAAGAGCAAAAGCTATGGCCATGATGGATGAACGACCTACTGTGACACACAGAGACAAACACAATCATTCAATATGAAGGAACAGAGACTTTTGTATAACAAAATATAACAATTTATTTGAGAACATTTTAAAAACCACAATCAAGGCGACACAGTGCTTGTATAAGTTAGAAAGTAACTTAGGGGCAACAGTGACAATTAAGGTAACTATGAGAGCCAGCTGGCTGACCAGGCTTGGTTAGACACTGTACACTGGGAGGGGGGGGGGGGGTGGTAGCAACATCATTTCCTGACAAACGTGAAGTCGTGAAATCTCATCTAAAATCTGTTATATATCCTCCCACAGCAGTCTGCTCTAGGCTACAGGGTCCTAGTGTCCTTGAAAACCTCTGTCACACAAGATGAGATTAAACCAAGCGACAGTGTTTCAAACATCGGAAGCAGAGGTTCTGGCAAGCGGAGCTCTGCTGGAACTAGGTCCAGTGTCTCAACATCATCATCAGCATGCATGAAAGCTGAGGCTGACATGGCTGCTCTCATTGCACGACAAAGGCTATTAAAGGACAAGCATGCATTAGAAGAACAAGAGGAGCAACTAAGGGAAAGAAAAGAGCACCTTGGCCGCATCAATGGCTAAAGTGAATGTGCTAAGGGACTGTACGATATTTAGCGGGGGGGGAGGGCCGGTCGCCAGACGATCGGGTTAAAATTGTTCTGCCTGGCCCTCCCCCCTGGTAATTTTTTTTTTCCGGGGCCCTCCCCCCGGATCAAAAAAATTCTCCTAGGCCCTCCCCGCTACGTGAATCAAATAAAATTGGTCGGAAAATGACGTTTACAAGGTTAAAACGGCCACATAAGCACACATACACACACACGGGTACACACGCAGCAAGAGCAGGGGTTTATGCCACGCTGTGCCTTGAACTTGAGAATGGGGACAAGCCTGCTTTTATCAATGTTACGAGACTCCCCCAATAATTTCACAACTTGGCTGATGACATTGTACCTTATAGGCTATTATAAGACAAAACACAAACTACTGTGACTAAGAGCGACTAATGATCACCCTGCGATTCTTGGTCTATGTGGTCAGTGGCGTCAGTTTGGTTTTAGAAGTGGTGGGGACAATAACCATAAGCTTGAGTGTGGTTTGAAAAGTGCTGGGGACCCTTATGTAAGCTATTCATCCATTCAACGCTGCATTACAATATGCTCTACATTCGGCGCGATTGTCAACGGGGGGGGGGGGGGGGGGAGCACCGGACCCGCCAGCCGCGGACCCAGCACCGGACCCGCGGACCCGGCCGCGGACTCAGCCGCAGACCCAAGTCCACACACAGCCCGTGTGCATGCTGTGAGGATGTCATCGTGCGCGCCTATCGCATGATTTAGACTTGACGGTTTCGGCAGACAACCCGTTCTCATCCCAACTCGTAATATAGGCCTACCGACGATTTGTCACGCCCGGGGGTGGGTGGGGGGGGTGTTCGTGATTGTCAACGGGAGGGGGGGGGGGACCGCGGACTGATGACGGGGTTGCGCGATCGTAACCACTGACGGCGGGGGGGGGGGGGGGGGGGGGAATAAAAAAATAAAAAAGGTGCCGGATCCACCGTTGGAGGTGCCGGAACATATTCCCGCGTGTTCCGGCCCAAATTAAGCCCTGGATACTGACGCCAAAGGTACCCTCCCGCGTCTGTGTGAAACGATCTGGGGTCATAAACCCGTTCGCGGTGGTATGAGACGAGCAGAGTCTACAGCGTCCGCTCGCAGAGCAGAGTCTACAGCGTCCGCAGTCTACTGTGAAACAATTCACTCCAAAAAGGGTTATGGTTATGGTAAAGGAGACGTTCACTTCCTTACAGGCTATCCTATCTTTCATTTAAACATCGAACTCGGCATGAGTCATGACGATTGCCCCCCCATAAAATAATTTTCCTCGGCCCTCCCCCCAGGCCAAAAATATTCTCCTGGGCCCTCCCCTAAGGCTTAAAAAAATTATCCTAGGCCCTCCCCCCCTGACGACCGGCCCTCCCCCCCCGGTAAATATCGTACAGTCCCTAAGAGGCTCTGGAGGGTCTCGTGTTGCAAGTAATACATCTGTGAATTCCAACGGCATGAACTCTTATTTTGAGAGGGGACAATGGAAAGTTCAAATAATCAGTGCTGATGCAGAACCATTTGTGCCTGATACAAACATTCCAGCAGGTGGCCAGCCCGATCCACATTTTTTGGGCACAAGACCTAAAGTGAGAAATGTAGCTCAGGATCTACAACATCAACCCGCATTGTCAAGATGCTCAGAGGCCAAGAGACATTAAAGTGCCTTACAAACCACTCAAGCACATCCACAGTTTCAGCACCAAAGCAATCACCCTGCAGCACTGGTGTCAATCAGCAGTGATCAGTCACATAATTAGTCTTTGAAAAACAAAATAAAATAACAGCCTTGTTAGTGCAGCAACAGTGTCTTTCGTTTTTCGACAGTGATCCTTTGCAATATCATACATTCATAAGGGCTTTGCCACAACATTGAAGAGAAGACTGACAGCCCTGAAGACTGCTTATACTTCTTCGATCAGTACACCAGGGGGCAGCCTAGGGAGCTTGTCAGAAGCTTTCAGCATATGGCCCATGATTAATGTACCAACCAAGAAATCACTGGCGGACTCAGGGGGGGCAGGGGGGGGCAACCGCCCCCTGGTGCCCCCATGGTTGAAAAAACATTGCGAAAGTGCCCTATTTGAACAGCATCTTTCGTCTAACCAGTTCAACCAGACTGCTACTGGGTGACACAGGTGTGTGTGTGTGTGTGTGGGGGGGGGGGGGGTTTGTGTATTTAACATATACACAAAACGTTTTTTTAGTGTGATGCCCCCCTGAGAAAAGACCCTATCAGGCATTGTGCTCACAAGGACTTCCTTCTCACGCGTTTGTCTTTAACGAATGCTAACACTGACCCCTTGCGGCCAATAGCAGTCATGACAACCAGTCAGGGCAACGGTATTTGCGACGGTTGCGTCTGCTTTACGGCACGTGGCAGATCTACGGGGCAACATGGCGACGGCATCAACCAACACCACGGGTGCGGATGATAGCACGATGGAAAATAAAGATGGTGCTTCCGCGGAGCATGGTGATCCCACAGGCGACACCTCCCAGAAGAAACCTGTATGTCTTATAGTCCTGGGCATGGCGGGGTCTGGAAAAACTACTTTTGTACAGGTAACGCAGGGCTGTGGTGCTAACCAACTGAGTACATAGCAAACAACGTATTTAATGACTATCTCCGGCGATAATAATACTGTCAACAAATGTGTCGCATCGTAACCAATGGTGCGTTTCAGAGACTGACGGCGCACCTCCATACAAAGAAGTCCCCTCCTTATGTTATCAACTTGGACCCAGCTGTCCACGAAGTCCCCTTCCCCGCCAATATCGGTAAGGCTGCCGTTGGGCTGACTTCAGTACTGACTGTCTGTAGGTCAGAACTGTGTTACTGGGTCAGACTACAGACGTCCCAAAACAGTGAGGCAGAATCTACTTTAAAAAACGACCCCCATGGATGTGAGTTTAGCTGCTGTCTTACTTACTTTAAAACATGGTCTGAAGTCCACTTAAAGGTTGTTCTGCACAACGGGCTCTTCGATATATTAGTTAGCAGGTACCTATTAGTGTTGATCAGATACATGGCGAAGAAGAGCAGAGAATGGCTGTACAGTATATGCTTTTGAGGATTTAACCGTGTTTGCGTTAGGATATCCAAGCAGATCTTGAGCATATCTTCAAAGACTGGTTCAAAGTATGAATATTAGGGAAACGGATGTATTTTGCATTCTACCTCACTGTTTTGAACGGGACTACTACGTGACCCAGTAATAAGTTATTGAACTGCTGGCTAGTTAAGGGTGAAGACGTTATACACAAGTGCACCACATGTTATGAGATCAGACCAATGTTATCATTTAGGATCAGTAGAGAAAGACTATAAATCACAGGCATAGCAGCAACAGATAATTTATTTACAAGTACCACTAGTGGATGGATACCTTTACCTTCAACACTGCTGCTTTGTTATGTGTCTGCAGGCCTTTGTTATTATTCTAAGGCTTTGTTCAGACTGCAGGCAAATCAGATCTGAAAGACAGACTGTCCACAATTGTTTGCAAGTGATCGGATTTGTATGTCCAGATAACACCAACCCATCTGCATTGGTTGCCGTGGTAACGACGTAGGCTGGTGACGTCGCTTTCCAACAAAAAAAAGTGATTAAACAAACAAAAACAAGCCTCTCCAGACAATTTATTTCTGCGTCTGTCCACAGACTATTGTCGGTGTTGTCGGTGTTGTCTACCGCCAAAGAGTACGGCTCTGCTTCTGCTCAGCCACTCTGATGCACTTCCATCACTCTGGATTTGACGTCGTTGTTGTGTCGTGTTGTGAGTGATGCAAAAGACAATCCGATTTGAGCGGACAGGGCGTCTGGACTGAGAAGCATCCGTAAAAATCCAATTGGAATCACATTTCAAACCACCTCCAAATGTAGCTTGGATCCCATTTGCAAAAATCGTATTTCATTAGGTTTTTTGCTGTCCAGACTTTCTAAAATTAACCTGGATCCAATCGGGATATGCCAAAAAACGGATTTGGGCTGGCAGTCTGAACAAGGCCATCAGTCATGTTTTTCGGTCTGCTAAGGAACCAAGCCTAATTATCCATCCAATTCAACATTGCCGTGCAGATATTCGTGACACGGTCAACTACAAGGAAGTCATGAAGCAGTATGGCCTGGGACCCAACGGAGGCATAGTGACCTCTCTTAACCTGTTTGCTACACGCTTTGATCAGGTAATGGCATCGATGTATTTTGTGACATAAACATCTCATTACCAGTATGGGAACACAAATCGAGTGATGAATAATTGTGAAAACTACAGTTGTTTTTTTTGTAGAAAGTAACATTTCCTAAATCTGGGCAATTGGTCACACTATTGTTTTCAAAACAAGTTATAACTACGAGCCTCCTTTTTAAATAAACAGCTGAATTCAAGAAAAGTCGATAATCCCCAATATATGCGTACACACACAAAAGCTGGCTGTTCTGAATACAAAATTACACTGCCTGTTTTTGTGTTTCTGCTTCATTGTGTATGGCCACTCATTTTCCTCTAAATTAATGCTGCTAGCAATTGTGTTTGCCATCCACAGGTTATGAAGTTCATTGAGAAGAAACAACACAATCATGAGTAAGTGTTATTAGTTATAGTTATAGTAAGAGTTATAATTCAAACTAATGTCTATACGATTCAAGTGCTATTAGTTATCTGACTATTGAAAATTAATATACAATACAAGTTTTTTTAGTTGCAGTTTTGATAAACTGTTGAGGCTCAACGCATTTAATTGTGAACCTTTTCTTACCAGCTGGATAAAGAATAATGCATCTTTTGATAATGCTTAGAGCTTTGTTCCCAGGTATGTGCTGATCGACACACCGGGTCAGATAGAAGTGTTCACCTGGTCTGCGTCTGGTACCATCATCACAGAGAGCCTGGTGGGTCCCCAACATTTACAATAGTTCACACATTACAACACTGTCAACATTGTGGTATGATATGATTTACTGTACATCAATGAAAAGTCATCGTAAAGATGACCAACAACAATTGTGTTTTGCGTGCGTGTGTGTTTATAGCGTAGTATATTCCTGGGCTTTTTTTAAACTCAGAATATGGTTACACACTTCTGTTGAAACTAGTGTTTGTGGTAAACACAAGTTCCATGGTCACACACAAAAACTCAGAACACAAAGCCCACTGTCAAACAAATGGATTTTGGCAAGTAATCCAATACAACAGAGTGGTAAGGGATCCCAATATGTGTGTGTCCACAGGCCTCGTCCTTCCCGTGCGTGGTGGTGTATGTCATGGACACGTCTCGCAGTGTTAACCCTGTCACCTTCATGTCCAACATGCTGTATGCCTGCAGGTTGGTACTACGCTGTATGGGCATCAACATGAACAACAAACACATTCTGCCGAGGAATCAGGGCTCTTCTGGGCTCTCTACAAGTGTAATAATATGTAAATACATCACCCATGTTCTTCTTGGTCTTCGATAACAAATTTACATCGGTTTGTTTAGAAGTTTGTAGACCACTGTGTTTATGTGTACAGTACCACCAGAGGGCGCTGTACATCAATGTGAGGCTTGAGTTTGTTTTTGTCCAAGTTCTCTGATCTCACTAACACCATCCTTTATTCTGTCCTGTCAGCATTCTGTACAAGACCAAGCTGCCTTTCATCGTGGCCATGAACAAGGTAGAGCTCATTCTCATATTGCTCTGTCACAAATACTCCCCTACCATTACTCCCCCCCCTTTTTTTTCTTCAAACACTGATATTACTGATACTGAAAAGCAGGGCTGCCCCCGACTAAAGATTTTCTTGGTTGACTATTGGTCGTCAATTTTAAGCCGATAGTCAACTAATCGTCCGCACTTTTAATGTAATTATTTCACTGTATTTTTTGGGGCATCAGAAAATGGTTTGAGTTCCAGGGCGAGTGTGTTGTAAAAGAAACACTGTTAACATTTTGCTACTTAATACAAAACCGTAATAATGAGCCTTAAAAATATAATTTTTACACGCACAAAGCAGTCCGCCTATTTACAACATGGACAAAGCGGTTCTGAATGTTGTCGGAACCACCAGGCAGGAGACATTGAACATTTTGTTAATAGTGTTTATACATCGTATAACTGCACACATTTTTATTTAAAAGCAAGCAATTGCAATGGAGCTTGCTGTAATGAAAATGTACCTTTTCTATGTGGATTGTGCACCGATTTTGCACCGATATGACAATGCAAAGGTACTCGGAAGGCTGCTTTTTTAGGGGTTAGCTAGCTAGTTAATGTACCAATGAGTATGATAAACTCGTCACGGAGAGTAAAATATGGGGATGTTGTGTATTTATTTTCCAGTATTGCGTTATTTTCCAGTAGTGTTCCAGTTCCGGGGTTTAACACGGACGGCCACACTGGGAGAAAAGCATTGCCGCTATAGAGTTCAGGTGTACAGTGTTTCTTAAAAGTATGTTATAAGCTTTACATCACGTCCCGACATTCCTGCTTTAAATCTGTCCGTTGGACTGTGCGTTGGACAAAGTTATTTTAAAAGGGGAAATTATAATAATGTAACAAGTGGTAAACTCACTGTGTTGATATTTCGTCTCTCACCAGTTGCCGGAAAGTGCAGCGTTATCGTTAATTTAGTCTTTCTCCAGGTGAAATATAGCCCCTGGAGTAGGGGTTTTGGTTTTGGATGAGCCGGTGCATCGCCAGCTTCCAACTCCTGGCATTACGTTATTGGCACCCGGTCTCTGCCACTGCAATAGCCACGTATGGCTGCAGCGGTGTGAACGGTCCAGTTTCAGAATGTTATCTTGTCATTCTTTTGCAAGCAGTCTCGTTGCGAATCATTGATCTGAACAGGCCTTTACCGTGAAGACACCGCTTGAGTCCACACCACACTTTGCTCAGCTGTAATTCATACTCTGCTACATGTGCTGCCAACAGTGCTAAGTATTGTAAAGAATGGAGTTGGTGCGCCCTCTGCTGGACAAACTACATGACACCATTTTCTAATAAACCACCTTAGGGTGACCAGACGTCCTGAGAAATTCGGGACAGTCCCGAAATCTAAGCGTTTGTCCCGAATCCCGAATCCAGCCCTAATTGTCCCGAAAATGATACTCATATGATAAATAAAAAAAAAAAAACTGTCCATACTCAGTCCGTAGAGAGGTTGAGTCGGTTCAGCCCCCGACAGCAGCCCCCCCCCCCGGTCGACAACCGCGCCCCCCCCCCCCCCCCCCCCCGGTCGACAATCTGTATCTGAATCTGAATCTGCTGTTCACAATCAAATAAAAGTTGTGGTATACTACAGTACTATACTTTATCACAAGGTTTCACATGTTAAGCATCAACGAATAACACCTGCAAAAACTATACTACACAATATACATGAAACAGATATTCAGAAGGCAGAGGAAAAAATAAACTGACGGACTACAAATTATAAATGTTTTAATAACCTTATATGATGAATGTTGGGTTAAACCAATGCATTCTCCTCGTGCTACTTGTGAAGTTCCACCAAAATATGAACCATATTTGCCTACTTTGTCTACTAAACAATACTAAACAATCACCATTTACAAAATGGTTGTCGTGGAAGATCTAGAAGCTCTTGTGTTCTGCCATGGCCCTCCCCCTTGCAGACGGACATCATTGACCACAGCTTCGCCGTGGAGTGGATGCAGGACTTCGAGGTGTTCCAGGACGCCCTGAACCAGGAGACGTCGTACGTCAGCAACCTGACCCGCTCCATGAGCCTGGTCCTGGACGAGTTCTACACCAACTTGAGGGTAGGAGGCCAGGGGGGGGTGGGCTCTGGACCAATACTGGTTGTCCCAGTGTTTTCCATACGTACATCGTTCTACTAACATTGAGTGAGAACATTTACATTTATATTTAGGGCATTTAGCAGACGCTTTTGTCCAAAGCGACTTACAATAAGTATATTTGTCAGAAGTAAGTAACAATATATCGCTGTCAGTACAGTAAGGATGTCAATAGAACAAGTTTCAAGGTCACTGAATAAGACTAACACTGTGTATGTGCAGGTGGTTGGCGTGTCTGCGGTGACGGGCAGGGGATTAGACGAGCTCTTCGTCCAGGTGGCAGAGGCTGCCCAGGAGTACGAGAGGTGAGTGAGACAACACACTGACCAGTTATCCAAACTTTTGTTTATACACTACTTCCGTTCTTTATTTAAAAAGAAAAACATTTTTTTAAACGTAAAGTAAAACTTCAGTCCCGCTGCGAAAAACTCACCTCCAGTTTTAAGATGTTCACGTCATCCTTGTGTTCCCGTAGGGAATACCGGCCAGAGTATGAACGTCTCCACAAAGAGCTGGTGAGTAGCCCCTGGACTGCATACCTGTTTGGGTGCAGGTGGATGTTGTTGCATGTCATGCAATACACATCCATAAAGCAATATAATATTGTTATTGATTGCCTTTTGCCCGACGGGGACGTGTCCAGGCCGATGCCCAGAGCAAGAAGCAGCAGGAACAGCTGCAGCGGCTGAGGAAGGACATGGGGGCCGTGAACATGCAGACCACCGCGCCACCTACAGGTCAGGAGCCCTAACAGCCAGTCAAGCGTTGACATGTCGTACATTGACTCTGTGCTCAGTCTCTGCTTTTTTTTAGTTGAAGAGTTGCCTTACCAGTAGTGACTAGAGAGCAGCGGGATCATCTCATAGTTAGGCTCTCCAAGCCCTCACAGTTGATCCCCCACCACACCCGGCGGGCTTCAATGCATCAGAAATTAATAAAGGTGTAATGGTAGAATTGTATATTTTATTTGAATATGAATTTAGCTTTTAAAAGCCCCTTTCATTGTCCATTATTTATGCACAACACGCATAGAAAAACTAGTATGGCTGTCAATTAAAATTATCTAAGTTTGTTTTTTTTCTTTACTGGGCCTTGATTGGTTAGGCTTTGTGTATTGTCTTACTGTGGCTGATGTTGTTGCAGAGGAACGCAACATAGCAGGCCCCAGTGACTTCATCTTCACACGTGGTAACCCTGACGACGCGGAGGAGGAGGAGGAAGATGATGACACGGATGACATAGACCACAACGGTGAGCACCGTGTAGTACAAAGAATTGGCGTTGGGGCATGTTTGTGTGTATACATACATCGGTATACAGTTTTATATTTATTGTTTTGTACTTGTATTGAACCAATCTAATCTTTCACATTATTGGATGTAATTTCACTTAACTACAGGCCTGGACTGACTTTTTTGTGTTTTATTATAGCTATAAAATGTGCTTGTATTGTTCATTTGTAACATTCTTGAGGTAAAAATCTCAACCAATAAGCATCTGAATCATTACTTAATAGCTGTAAAAAAGTATCGCTTTTTTCTTTCTTTTTAAGTGACCGAGGAGAGCAAGGAGAGTGACTCCTTCCGGAACTTCCTGAAGGAAAGGAAGGAGGTGGTTCAGGTTCGAAACCGGAAGTCTGGAAGCCCTGAGGCACCATGAACTCTGACCTCTTGACCACAGAAATTGCATTGAGTGCACCAAGGCAATGTTGAGTGGAAAATTGAGGGCAGTTTGAGTGTACCCCATTGGAGTATGTATGTATGTACCACCTTTAAGGTAATACAACGGGTGACGTAAAGGGAAAGCAGTCTGTGCTTCACCTTTCTCATCCATGCAGGTCCAGAATTGGTCAAAGAACGAGAACGCAGTAATGTATTGCTAAGGGTCTCCTAAACAACAAGGGTACGTCTGAAAACTGCGCAACGGTTTTCAAGTCCTCAAAAGAGAAGTCACACTATTCTCCAGCATACAGTGTACTTAAGTTTATTGAAGCCTAAATGTCTTTTCCAAGGCAACACACCAATCGGAGACCAGTGGTTAACGCTGAGGGTCCTACAACTAAGTTGTTTACTCAGGATCACTTTGGCTAAATGGCAGTGTTAGCTTACTGTGAGCTTACTCCAGCATGAAAGCCAGCTGTCCTATGGCATGCTCTTGAACCACCAGGCTGCAGTGATGTGGTCATTCAGCAGGGTTGTGTGTGGCTTACACTGTGGTAGATGGTTAAAATGTTCATGCAAAAGAAGGTTCTCCACCTGCATTATGAAAAAAATAACCTATTTTTATATCTTAAAAAAATAAATGGCTGTTTTGCTTTTCTGTGAATATTATGTCTGTGCCGGCAATGCAGTGTTGCTCTTATGTTCCCTAGAAATAAAGTCACTTTTCATTGTATCTCATTGAATGAGTTGTAGGCGTATTGTGGATTTTCATGTTATTTACATTCCGTCTGCAAAGCGATCAATGATGCCAGGGAGGCTTAATGAACGCTGACTAGAACCATGAGACTCCCAACGCCTCTGCAACCATCTGACGTTGGGACTCGTACTCACTCAGCAACATTCATTCGTTCCTTCTCTCATTTAGTTCATTCACGCTGCTGTGTCTGATGGGAACAGGGTTGCCATTTTGTTGGAGCAGAAGATCACATAATACAAAAAAATAATATTGCATGAATCGTGCTGTATTTGTTCAATTTTACATTTTGGAGGATTGTTTGGGACTTCGGCCAACATCTTCAACCAGCCAGCAACTCGAGTCTTTTAAATCTGGTGGGTTTTTTTCTGCCGCCTGTCAGCCATCTGGATAGTTGTGGAGTCGTGTGTTCACAAAGCCGTTGCCTCCGCCTGCCCCCCCCCCTCCCCCTCTTTCAATGACTCACCTCCGCTGTGACATTTCAACACGATGTCCCCCTCCCTTGCTCTCTCCACATAATTTTCATTCTGTGTTGTCGGTTTCTCACATCCCGGCCCCCCCCGTTCACACCTCCGTGTCCCGCCTGCCGTGGGCTAGACATGACAGCGGACAGGCAGGGAACAAAAGCAACAATAAAATACAAATCTGACAGACGGGAAGCAAACACACCCTATGTCTCTCTCACAATTCACATGAAATATATGTGGAGTTTTTCTAAGAACGCCGTCTCCTGTATCATTTGGTAGGGCTGAACAAGTAATCGAAAAAATATCAAAATCGCAATATGGCTAAGTGCAATATCCAAATCACAGTAGCTGCAATGTTTGGGTAAATTAAGTACTGTAGTGCTACCAAGAAGCCCTGGCCTGCACTTTTTTTTTTCTCCAGTTTGTTTGGTACAGACATGTCGCATCATGATTTTAATAGTTTTTTCAGTGAAAATGTTAATTGTGATGCAAAAATGATAATTCCCACGAATAGTAAATCATATCACAATCCCAATATCTGTCAAAATTAAAAAGATTAATAGTTTGCCCATATAGGTTTATGCATTTGTGCCATTTCCAAAATATGTAGAATCCCAGATTGCTTTTGCTGGCCTCAATGCAGCTCAATAGATGCTGCAGGTGAAGGTGACGTTGCTCAAAGGCACTTGAGACTCGTCAACCCAATTAGAGAACACATTTAAGTCATGATCCCAAAGTTTTAAGTAAAGCACAGCAATATAAAGCATAATTATAACAATAAAGCAAACATTTCTGATGCAAAGATGGAAAGTACCTCTGGTCTAGTAATTATGCATGCATAATTCTCTTATGGTTCTTAGTTCTTATGGTTTACAAGTGTAAGCAGGTGAAACTAAATATGTTAATTTCATGGTATCACTGGTATCATCATGGTATCTTATTTCTATGATAACCTGACAATTATATTAATGTTAGCAATATTAGTCAATTGAATTATTATCAGTTGAATTATGAAGTTATTCAATTATGAGTTGTCAGACATTTTACAGATCGTCAGTACAGTATCAATTCCTCTGTTTTGCCCCTTTATAATGACATCACTATTTAGTGTTGACAGAGTAGAATAAACTGACCTCACCCACTGTGAGGTCTTACAGTGATGTCATTCTTTTAAGCTGATGTCATTCCTTTAATGTAGCTCTGGCAGTGCACTGTGGTGCACTACTGGAGCCATGAGGTCTTACGAGAGTTGAATATCAAAGCACTATATCGCTCATCTCAGTCAATGTTTTCGGATAATTTCCAAGTAATTTGAATTGTGACTGCAATAAAGAACATTCAGGCTGAAAAAGGCGTTACATACAGTACATACAGGATTTAACACTATTCATTTTATACATTTGGATTAAATTTCCAAACTATGGATCTGTATTTTTAGAATCACAGCCAGAACAATATTCCCAGGAACTGTCTAATTGTGTATTAATGGTCTTTCGTCAGACGTAGTCGCATCTGTTTTCTCGCAGATATGAACGAGTTCCCGACTCCCAATAAAACGGCACAATGATGAGAACAAACTAAAAAGGTGTGAGCATGCAAAAGAACCATGGCAGTGAGACCTGAAAGTATACTATACTCTTTTGGGAGCAAATTAATAATTTGTTCAATTTGTGTTACTAAGTGAAGGTAAAAAAGATCAGAAATACATTGACAGCAAGACAGTATTTCACTATATATATATATTGTGCCAAAGTATATATATGTGTTTTGTGTTTTGTGCCAAACCTCCACAGCCCATTGTTCTAGACTCCAACACTACAAGCCTAAAATGCATTAGGATGCTGTCTGCTTCTGGTTCCTGCATCCTTTTGCTGATAGAATATCTTTGTGGACTTCTGACATTGTACAGGAATTGTTTATCCTGTCCCCTTCATTGATATGGGCACCATAGATCTGCGCATGCATACACACACACACACACACACACACACACACACACACTATACGGTATTGAAGAGGGCATATGTTAGAGCTGTTCCCGGATTGGCTAGAAATGACATCATCGGTGTGCCAGTTGTTATGGAGAGGCTTTCCTTGCAGGGACCTCATCTACCTCCTCCTCTCGTCTCCTCTCCTCTCAGTCTTTTGTCTCCTTTCCCTGCTCAATCCTTGCCCACTCCTCAAATGGATCATTGATCTCATTACCACACACTCCTCTCCTTTGAGTTCCCCCCCCCCCCCATGTCTCCCCATCCTCCTCTATCCTTGTTTTTCTTGACTACTCTCTTAATCCTCTCTTCCATGGCGCCTCCTTCCTCCCACAGCAAAGCCAGTTCCTCTCCACAACCACGCACTCCCCTGCCATCTCCCCATCCACCCACACACTGACACACACATGCTCACACTTACACTGCCAGTCCACCGCCCTCGGTGTGAGGTCGTCATTTGCTGAGCTGAGGTATGTGGTGCTGGTTTGCAGGTGGAAAATGTTTCCCCCCCCCCTCCCCCGCACACACACACAGACACACCCTCCCATCACCCACACCCTGTCTTTCAACAATCTCTCTCTCTCTCTCTCTCTCTCTCTCTCTCTCTCTCTCTCTCTCTCTCTCTCTCTCTCTCTCTCTCTCTCTTTCTCTCTCTCTCCCCTTTGCAGCACAGTGGATGTCCACTCTGCCTCTGCTGCATTACATCACCTGGGCCAGCATGACTAGAATTAAGCAGTAAGCCATGAGAGGTCGTGGTTGGTTTTAGAACAGCTAGGGGGCGTTGTTAGGCTTGACGGTTACTGAAACGGCTACTGTAGACCACCCAGTAGGATTTCAGAAAATAAACACACAGTAACATAAAATGCGATAACTTATTGAAAACAAATCATCATTCTACCAATGCAATATAGCAAAGCAATATAGTTCCTCAAGACAGCAAAATGGTTGCCAAGCAACACAGGCTTTAGCATGTAGGCGCATTAATACTTAAAATGAATTATTCTGCGGTCACAGGTGTGTGTACAGTATTTTGCAACAGCTTCATGCCAATCAGAATGGACCGAAACTATTCAAAGTAACATTTTATAATAGCCAACAAGGGCTGTGTGTGTGTGTGTGTGTGTGTGTGTGTGTGTGTGTGTGTGTGTGTGTGTGTGTGTGTGTGTGTGTGTGTGTGTGTGTGTGTGTGTGTGCGTGCGTTCGTGTGCGCGTACTTGTGTATGGTTGAGTGCATGCTAAACCTCTCACCTCTAGTTTCATGAAACATGCGGGAAACCATCATTGCCCCTCTCTTATTCTGCTGGATGACTCACTGAGGCCACTCACCCCCCATACAGGCCCATACATCTGTGTGTTTGTGCATGTTTCATTATGGATGTGAGCTCCCGGCCCCCTTTTTCCTGGCAACACTGTGACATCATCGAAGCTACACCTGCTTGGTAGCTGCTAACCGCTGGAACAACACTAAAGTAAATCATCTGGACCAACAGTAACGTCCGTTCACTACACTGCTCTTCCTGGTGCCTAGAAATTGATGGAAAAACACCCTGAATGAAAGTGTTGAAAGGAAAACAATGTACAATTGCAGAATGCATTGATGAAAGATTTCACAAACACTGCAATGGGACCGTGCAAAAGATGTATATTAACAATGGATTATAGGCCTATATTAACATTTATTTGTTATTGTTGATGTTACCAACCATTTCCTATAACACCACACAGAGACACACACAGACACACGCACACACACACTACCTGTCTCTGTCCTGTCTCATTTAGTTGATTATTGTTCATTTAAAGGATTAAAATGTTCATTGGGTTCCTCAAACTCTTTACATAAATGTGTTGCTTGGTTATTCTGTTCTTGAAAACCAGCATGTTCTGCTACAAGGTCTCATGCACTACAAGCACATGGAGAGATACATATTAATATTCTGTGACACATCTTTATTTGTTTTGTCGACAGACTGTTAGGGATAAGACTGTGTGTGTGTGTGTGTGTGTGTGTGTGTGTGTGTGTGTGTGTGTGTGTAGTAGGCAACGCTTGTGGGAAGATGGGATGAGTGCTCCTGTCGTTGGAGGCAGAGAGAGAGAGAGACAGAAGAGGAGGATGAGTAACAGCTTGCTATCCGCTTTTAAATTTAGAGTTGACATTTACTCAGTAAATCACTAACTGAACAAACCAGCTCAAACCAGATTCAACGTCCACAGTTGTCTCAGTTTTCTGTAGAGTTGTTGTTTGCTGTTGAGATATGAGAGCTTATTTTGTTGTATCTCCATTAAGAAATAGAAATACAGAGAAAGGGTGTAGAGATGAGGGCCAAATAGTGTCCATGCCGGTAAGATTGAAACATCTGGCTCACAGGCACTGAAGCAGGGGTGTGGCGTCACAGGGATTTCAACCTTCTTATTTGTTCTCTTCCATGTTGCACCCTCATCATGACGACTTAGCATGGGTGAGAGTCCAACAGCGGCCCGACCCTCGCTGCTACTACCGACCTTATTCTACACATTTATTTTTCATTATTTTGTTTTGTAATACAAGAATATATATATATATATATATATATATATATATATATATATATATATATATATATATATCTCCCTATAAGCTTCATCTATTTCTCCATCCTTGTTATTGCATGAAAATATTCATGCATGAAAAGTTATTTTGTGTGCATCAAATTTCTGGTCTTTCAATCTTTTAACATCTTTCAAAATGTTTTCATTAAAAGAATCAAACAGCTATATCGTAGTATATTATGTGGCACACAAGGAGTTAAAATCCCCACAGTCTCCATCCCCCGCTACCCCTCCCAACTAATACCCCCTCCTCTCCCTTCTCTGCTCCGCTCCCCTGCCAACCAATCACTGGCCAGTTTTATGTCCAGCCAATAGGAGTGCTAATAGGTGATGTCATGCAGCAGAGCTGATGTTGGTGCTGATGCTGCTAGGCTTGAAGAGCAAACAGCAACAGAGCCGCTCTGGTAAAGAAGGGAGAGACAAAGAGAGGTGGAACTGTAAGAGCACATCCCCATCACCAGCATCCAACACTGCAGGGTGAGTATTCTTTTCACTTAAACTGCAACCACCTATTTTTAGGACGGCAATGCATCGATCTTGGCATGCTTTTTTATTTTATTTTGTACTTCTGTGCAACCAAATTTGAAGACTACCTAGTAGTCAGTAGGTAGTCTTCAAATTTGTGTTGCACAAAACAATACACAAGCTACATTGTGCATTCTCAGTTGTGTTTGGTAGAGCAGGGTTTCAGGTTTTGCATGTTTAGTTTCACTGTTATTCTATATTATTTTACTGTTATTTTGGCTATGCTGCACACTTCATCCATCCATTTACATGCTTTTTAAGGTGCTGTTGGATTTGTTTGTGTCAGGAAATGAATTATATATCTATTATCTATTATCAATTTCATTCCAAGTGTGTGTGTGTGTGTGTGTGTTTGTGTGTGCAAAATAACCTGAGCCCTAACTTGCATGTTGGAGGACCACAACATCTGCTGCAGATGACGTGCTCTTGCTGTTAAAGCAATGACATCATTGGGTTTGCTCGGGGACTAGAGGTTCTCTGCTCCCTCTTCTAGGGTTGCTGTTGTCATTGTTTTATTCTGAACAGCTGATTCGCCTTGACTGGTGCTAAAACAATAGCTCTGCAGACAGACAACACCACAGGATGTTTGTGGTCTGCTTTAAAAAAAAAAAAAAACACTTACATATTTGATGATTTGTGAAACGGACATTTTGTTTCTTGTCTTCTTGATGGATGCATTTTTCAAAGCTAATGTTTGTTTTTATGGAACCCATTCAGTATAACAAAGGTCTGCCTATATTAATATTGTATGATAAACATCATGTTTATGAGCAAAAATAAAATCACAATGCAATACCAGCGTGTTTAAAGCCAATCGAATAACAGCTGTGGAAGCAAAGTCAAGGGTTAGGTGATTGATGTTGTCCAGCGGGTTAAAAAGCACACCGTGTCCACTTTGTAAAGAGTGTGGGGGGAAACGCTTGCGACACGGAGCTGCTAAGGTCGATCTTTGTGCACCTGTGACTGCGCATGTCAGTGTAGACCATGACCCTCTTTACCTCGCCTACACTGCGTCGCAGTAGGCGGTGGGTTTCCTGTTCATTACACACTCTCTCACTAGATCTCTTATTGAGTCGTCTTTCTGATTAAAAATACCTGCACTTCAAACAGTTAGCCCCTGACAATGTGTGGAAATATGAGCTGAAGGGGTCAACAATCAGACATTTAGACATTTACTGTGTGTGTGTGTGTGTGTGTGTGTGTGTGTGTGTGTGTGTGTGTGTGTGTGTGTGTGTGTGTGTGTATGTGTGTGTGTATGTATGTGTGTGTGTGTGTGTGTGTGTGTGTGTGTGTGTGTGTGTATGTGTATGTGTGTGTGTGTGTGTGTGTGTGTGTGTGTGTGTGTGTATGTGTGTGTGTGTGTGTGTGTGTACAGCACATTTTGCATCTCATGACAAAGCTCTTCATTATTTTTAAATCGTTGCTTTTTTTTCAGAAAACAAAACAGACTGTTTTTTCCCCTCCCTCATACTCCTCCCTCCGGCCCACGCCGGATGAGAGGTTTTCACAACACAAAGATGATCACACATCTTAGCGCGGCAAGACAAGTCCAGTAGTTCTCATGGTCTATGTGTTTCTTTGTTTTTCCCCCACCAACAGGACCAGAGACTTGTAGCTCACCAACGTGTCTTGAAAAGATAACAGGGAATACAGCATGACTCTAGCAGGTACGTCGGGCTGGCGTATGAGTGTGTGTTTGTGTGTGTGTGTGTGTGTGTGTGTGTGTGTGTGTGTGTGTGTGTGTGTGTGTGTGTGTGTGTGTGATGATGATGATGGAAGGAGAGAGAGTGTGCAGAGCGGGAAAAAGTAGGGATATAGTGTGGAAGTGACCATCGACAAGATGTGGATGTGCGTGTGGAGAAAGAAAGAAAGAAAGAAAGAAAGAAAGAAAGAAAGAAAGAAAGAAAGAGATTAAATGACAATTATTGAAAAGAGCGACAATGAGGACAGTGATGAGGTCAAGTGCTGATTTTGGCTCCTCCCCCTCCTCCCTCTGCAGCATACAAAGAGAAGATGCGGGAGCTCCCCCTAGTGTCGCTCTTCTGCTCCTGCATTCTTCCCCAACCCAAAGAAAAGCCCTCAGAGAAGAAAGCAGGTATAAACACCGGTCCTACAAGCACCACAGAGGACACACATAGAAACAGGAAATGAATCTCCCATGTGAGAATTTGACTAAAAAAAAACTTGAATATCATGTCAATTGTGCACATAGCTGAAAACTTTCTTGTAAAAAGATGTTTTCTCATCTCCTATCTCGTCTTCTCCCTCGTCCACAGGGGTGGTGGACCTGAACCTCTGCATCATCAGGGACATGGAGGTCATTGAGCTGAACAAGCGGGCATCTGGCCAGGCCTTCGAGGTCATCCTGAAGCCACCATCGTTCGACGGAGGGCCGGAGTTGCGAGCCACCACCCCCCCCCGCAGAGAGCCGTCCCTGGAGGAGATCCAGAAGAAACTGGATGCGGCGCAGGAGAGGAGAAAGGTGAGGCTTTCACCTTCGATGCAATGTTAATTGTGCTTTGAAGCTCATTATAATATACTTACATTGATTAACTGGGTGCTTTGGTTAAACCAGTTAAACTCGACATATTATCACCTTTTACTAACCCCCTCTTCTCACTGTTCTTTTCTTCTTCTCTTTCATTTGTCTCTCTCTCTATTTCTCTGTCTATGACTGCTCTTCTGTCTCTTTGTCCATCACTTCTCTTTCAATCTCACTCCATCTGCTCTCCTCTGTGCTGCTCTGCATTTTGTCTCTCTCTCTCTCTCTCTCTCTCTCTCTCTCTCTCTCTCTCTCTCTCTCTTTCCGTCACTCCCTAGTGCCAGGAGGCGGAGCTTCTCAAACACCTAGCTGAGAAGCGGGAGCACGAGCGGGAGGTGGCCCAGAAGGCCGTGGAGGAGCAGAACAACTTCATCAGGCTGGCCAAGGAGAAGCTGGCGCACCGCATGGAGCTCAACAAGGAGAAGAGGCAGGCACACCTCGCCGCCATGCTGGAACGCCTGCAGGAGAAGGTAAAGCATCTTCCTATTCATTTTGCCAAGTGCTGGGAAATATGGAATAACAGCAGTTATAAATAAAAAAATAATCACAAATAGGGGAGGGGGGATTATAATTATTTCCATAATGTCAACATTAAAATATTTGTTTCTTCTGTTTTTCCTCTTTTGCAGGACAAGCACTGTGTGGAGGTGAGGAGAAACAAAGAGTTGAAGGAGGAGGAGGAGGAGGAGGAGGAGGAGGAGGAGGAGGAGGAGGAGGAGGAGGAGGAGGAGGGCTCTGGGTAGACTGTATAGATAAGAGAGAGATTAATGAGATCACAAAAAACAATTCCAAAATAAGTAAAAGGAACACGTGTGGATAGAGACTTACGAAGGCGAAAACAAAGGACAATGAATAACAATCAAGAGCTAAAGTAAAAGAGCTGATTCAGACTGCCTTTGCTTTTGATTATTTTTGTTGCTTAAGACGGGACCCGCTACACCTTCTGTGCCATATTCTGTTGTAGACGTGATGTGTTTGTGAGTTGTCAAATCTTTCAGTTGTGCTACTTGATGTATTTGGTGTTTTCAAAGAGTTTAATATGATGAACATTAAAATTCCCTGCGGTAGTTCGTCGCGTATTGAGATTTGTGATGTTTAAATACAGTGTAAAAGATATTCACTTGAAATGAATTAAAAGTAATTACTAACTGAACATTTTTGTCTGTATGGTTTGCGTTTTGTCTATGATTGTTTATTTTTAAGTACTCTGCTTTCGTTTGTTCACTTTTTTATGAGCATGTGGGCATAATTTGTTCTCCCCCCTTTTGTCCGTTTACTTTCAATAGGTGTCATGATGGCCTGATCACAACACAAGCTGAACTTATTTTGGAAGCCATTTTGGAGGCTAATCACCTCAGGATTGATGGCTAGACTAGCCAGGAGCTAAGTCCTTGTCGAAGACTGTCCCATTGTGAAGAAGGGACTTTGAAAACCAGAGTGGAGGGGGAGGTGACATCGCCGATGCAAGAGGAATGTGCCTGACTACACGCGTGTAGAATCAATAGTTTACTCTTTTACAAGAGACTCGGAAGAGAAGTGAATGCTAAGGAGACACTAAGGAGAATTGTTTGCTTCTTAGCTACATCATCAGTCCACTCAAAGAGCTGTCACTGCCGACAGTGCCAACGTCGTTTTTCTGTGTGTTTGTCGTGCTTTTGCTTGTCAAAGTATGATGTCGAGACATAGGTGTGTGTGTGTGTGTGTGTGTGTGTGTGTGTGTGTGTGTGAGGGGGTGGGTGGGTGGGTGGGTGGGGGGGGGGGGGGTGGTCGGTGGATGTGTGTGTGTGTGTGTGCATTTACGTCATGTGTGGCTCTGCAGTCATGTTTCCTCCATGCATGTGTGTAGACATGTGCATACCACACCAAAACCAATATCACACACAGCAATGTGCTTTGAGTTCACACTTGCAGGCTGGATTCTATGTGTCCATTACATGTGGTATGTTTTAAATGTTTCGTTAGAAGTCACTGTTAACTGTCAAGCTGAAATGAATGGCAGTCAGGGTATGATGATGATGATAATGATGATGAGTGTGATGAAGATTATGATGATGATAACAATGTACAGAAATTGCATTATATTTTCAATTTCAGACCGGAATTAAAAGAATATCCATTTAACATTTCATGGGATATTTTTATTTGTTTTTGTTGTTGTCTAATAAATACCATCAGAATCAAACCCATTATACTTAAATTAAACTGTCAGTAGATACTGTACCTTCAAACAAAGCACAACAATACAACAATAATACTTCAAATAGCTGCAATACATATAATTTTACCAGTAGATTTTCATCATTCCAGAAATATATTTTAAAAAAATGGGAAAGAGACTCAATACTAAATAACACACAAAGTTTTAAATTAGGCATGGTAATATTATCAAACATCAAGTTATAAAATACCTTACAGAAGTGTCTAACAACAGACACTTTTACGTGTGTGTGTGTGTGTGTGTGTGTGTGTGTGTGTGTGTGTGCATGTGCGTGCGCGCGTGTGTTTGCGTGTGCATGCACGCTCACATGTGTGCGTGTGTGTGTTCTTGGATCACTGCTGGAGGTGGATGCTGGGTCTGACGCAGGTGCAGCCCACACGGATGAGCTTGGACTCCAGGCGGTAGTGGTAGCTCCTGCCTTCTGGGCTCTTCACCCTCCGCAGGAACAGCATCTGGAACACGATGGGCTTGGACTCCAAGGTGAGGTCCTCGATGCCCTGGGCATTCAGGCAGCCTCGCAGGGAGCAATGGGCCTCAGACACGTAGTGAGGGAGGCGGTTCTTATCGTAGGAAGTGCTGTGGATGATGGAGAGAGAGAGAGAGAGAGAGAGAGAGAGAGACAGACAGACAGACAGACAGAGAGACAGAGAGACAGACAGAGAGACAGAGATTAGATTGGATGGCCAATGCAAAGTGTATGGTAAATATGTGTCATTATGTTAATTACTAAATAGTATGGGTATAGGTGGCTATGTACAATGGACAACTATTTAAATTTAAATTGGATCAAGCACTTCATCAATATGTTAATGAGGATTTGCATTTCGATATTACAATACTGTTGTAGTCACTGGTCTTACTTGAATGTCCAGGGCGAGATAGAGTGATTGAACAGAGGTAGACCTCTGTTCTCTGTAGAGTGTGTAGAAGCCAATTCCTTAGAGTCCAGGTGAAGGCGGACTGTTTTCTCCAGGTGTGCATGTGGTAGAGCTTCAGTGTCCTCCATTAACACCGTCATCATAAGTGACATACATACAACCTGAAATATATTAATCAATGTTATTAAGATAGACATTCACATGTAGAACTGGTATATACAAAGATGTTTAAAACCAGGAAATACACTAACAGGAAATGCATCAACAGGACCACACCAACGTTTGCAGGCCTGCTTCAATCATGTTCTTATGATCAACTTTTATTTACTTTTTGTTTTATTGATGTATTATTTTATGTTAATTATGGTTTACAAATTCCCACCACTATATAACACTTTGTTTTGTTAAGTCTCAAAATGTTCTTATGCAACAGTTAATATAATAATAATAATAATAATAATAATAATAATAATAATAATAATAATAATAATGATAATAATAATAGAAATATGAATAATATGAATGTGAAGAATAATCACACTAATATACTACTACTAGTAATGCTAGTACTGCTATTAATAATAATAATAATAATAATAATAATAATAATCACAATAATCACAATAATCACAATAATCACAATAATCACAATAATAGCAAACATGAATATCTGATAAATATAATCTACTTACCAAATGTGTTGCCCAAATCATTTTTTATTAGCCCCTTCCTGACTCTGAGGACAACTAATTGTAAATCCACTGAACGTTTCTTCTTTGATTAAGCTAGTCTGCAAGATGGTCTTTCTGGTGAGTATTGGCTGTGCTGATTCTTCTAGTTTAATTGGGTGCTCAGAAAGTTAGTATTTCGGTTGAGTTCTTCTGGAGCTGCTGGAGAGAATCTGCTGGAGTTCTGTGTAATTTGACAGCATGCTCTCTAATTTATATTGATAAGATTTACATGTCATCATCTTCATCATGACCATCCTCCTCCTCCTCCTCCGCCTACACCTCTTTATCATCAACTTGTCAAGCTTCCTCTGCTGATGTAACCTGTGGTAAGTGCAATCTAGCCACAAATAAAACCTTGAATATAGGTTAAGCAGTTGTGACATCTTTTGCACTGTTCCAACTATCGAATTGACCTTCATCAGTAGGTCCGTAATACATTAATAAGTACGTAATATCTGTTTTATATCTTATAACCTAAAATAAACAGCTAAACTAATGCATATAGGCCTATATGCCCATAGTGGACCCAGTTTTACTCTTTCAAGTCAAGTCAGGTCAATTTGATTTATAAAGCACATTTAAAATAAACAGAGTTGACCAGTGCTGTACAGCATGCGAGTTAAAACAGCATAAAATATATCAGACCGACAATAACACAGAGGACAAAAGATAAAATAAGTACATTAAAGCATATGCAGTGTGTACATGAGCTGCTCTCTTCACAGCTACATTGCTGTGTCAGTTTCCGGGTCTTTGACCTAGTTTGATTTAGAGATCTGTGATCTGTATCAAGATAATCTACGACAATATGCACCCTTTTGTTTTCCCCACTTGTTTAGTCATTGTTCCCCACTTCCCGAAAGACCTGATTTGTCACAGTTTATTTGATTTGATTACATGATCACTTGTTATATGTCCAGATGCTACATTTGTTAATAATATTGCTAATGCTAATGCTAATGCTAATGATGCTAATAATGTACGGCACAGTGAGGGGAGCCAGGGAGCCAATGGCGTTCCTGCAGGAGGGGTGATGGGGTGACAGGAGGGGGTTGAGGCTTGTTGCATGCAGTTGAGGGGGTGGAGGGGAACTCCAAATATAGTAGGGCAATGTAGAGATCTTGAGGAGACGATAGCATCTGTGGAGGAGAGTTGTGGGCAGACACGGGGGGGGGGGGGGGGGGGGGGGTTGTGAGGGTTTCCAATTCACAATGTTGAGGATTTACAAGCATGGGGGCGTGCTTGGTGTCTTTCATCGTATAACACAGCACTATAATGGCCATTTGGAATCAAAATAGGTCTCAAGCATGTTCTGACTAAAGCCTCAATCATTCTAGGAATCCACATATCTAATATGTGATCTTGATCTTTCTGACCAGGAACCCATGACAACAATGGAAGTGTGCCGTCGGTGACGTTCAACAGCTCTGCCACAAACATCCCCTCATGACTGTAACTGTGCCATGTAACCAGATAATTGTACATGTGGTTTTGACCTTTGTGTTGAAATCCCAACACAAAGGTGTTGCAGATGTGTATGGTGTTGCACATACCTATCGGAAATGAGGGGCTTTCTAAAAAGCCCCGGTTACTATTGATGTGGCTGCCATTACTACAGACACACACATCACCACAGAGAAACGTTCATTAGGGGCACGAGTGGGAGTGTATCGTAGGATCCTGGAACAACGGTGTGCACCGTCAAATCAAATGCTGGGACTGATTTGCTAGATATCAGTTCTGTAGATGTGGTGGATGTTAGTTGGTGGTTGTGCTGAAAATACCCAACATCGTGGTTGAGAAATGTTCATGTAACACCCTTTGCTTTATTTCAAATGTAAAATATCTTATGTTTTAACAAAAATATATTTTTGAAAAAGCATTTTACACATTAATGAGTTTGTGTATGCATGTGTGTGCATGTGTGTGTGTGTGTGTGTGTGTGTGTGTGTGTGTGTGTACGTGCGTGTCCGTGTTTGTGTGTGTGTGATAGAACATAGAAACAAACTTTTATCAATTGTTGAGAAAATCAAATGCTCAAAAAAACTCCAAAACCGTGTTACTGGTATCTAGATACACGTGTTTACTATCCACACCATCATCTGTTTATTTGGTTGCCTTTTGATTATTGGATAAGGTTATGTCTGGATGATCTTCTCCTCTGTCTGTCTAACTGGGTCAGGGGAAGTGATGACTTATATTGAAGAGGTTCATTCAGCTTTATAGAGAAGCAGTATAAGGAAGTGATGACTGTTTCACCAGCAGACCCAGGAGCTCATCACTCGAGCTCACCATCACATCCAGGAAATCCCTAACAGCCAACCACATCAGAGCACCAGCCTCGCTGAACTAGTGACATTAACCTTTCATAGTCTCTTTTGAGAGCACCATTAAAGGAGAGACGGATGTGTGTGAGCTCGTGTGAGATCTTACTCCTTTTAAGTTGTGGAGTAAGATCTCTGAGCTATAGAGATCTTACTCCTTTTAAGGAGCACGCCGTAAGATCTCTATAGCTTGTGAGTTTTGAGTTACTGGTTTACCAGTATTGTATAGCAGCAGCGTGTTCTGGTTTCTACCTGGTCAGCTGACAGACCATAGAGTTATAGTTATGGTCTGTAATACGTATCCTGGTATTTGTCATTCTCTTCTGACTGTGATTATGAATGAATATCGCATGGTAAAGAAATTAAGTCAATGAATGCCATCCATTTGATCAACAACATTTGGCATTAGTTTCATTTGTTTGTTTCAAATAATTTGGTGGGTGGGCAGCCTGTAGTGGAAGCAAGAAGCTCTCTAAGAGAGGGATCTAACATGACAAAATATACATTAAAAAGTAACAGAACATGGGTCATGTTTGTTTATTTGTGATGAACAAATAAATACATATGTGACAAATGTGTATGTATTGTAATGTCGTCAGAGGCACTGTTAGCCAAGGAAGGTACATCCCCTCCCAGTGGCTGGCACAGGAACGGCAGTCCATGATGGCTGCCAAACCAAAGACTAATAATAATTTAATAATAATAATGAATTGCATTTATGTACTCAAAGGGCTGACATAGTGTGTGTGTGTGTGTGTAGGGGGGGGGGTTGGTTAAGAGTTCACTACACTTCCATGATGGCTGCCAACCAAAAGACTTCTCTTCCCTCACTCCAGGAGGGTCAGCTAAGGGGAATATGAACTAATTGCTGGGAGCAAGTGGGGAGGCAGGAAGGATGAGAGAAGGTGGAGAAATGTTTGTCAGGGACATTTTTGATTTAATAATTTGTTAATTCCATAACAATTTTTTTCTGTTTTGTGAATGCCCAGTCTGGATGAATCTAAGTTGCATTTTGAAAGTAAATAGAATCTCTTTGAGTTGAAAACCCCTGTTTGCAGCCTTATTCTTTATTTCACCCTACTATTTAAAGAGGAAAGATCCCGACCTCCAACGACAAAGTATACAGATTGTGGTTTATAGTGTCACATACATCGATTGAAGATCCTATCTGTACTCTGTAGTGGTGTTGGCAAAGTGTATTGTTGCTGATAAGTCAATATCTGATAGTGTCTTCAGATAAAAATAATGTGAACAGCTGCAGATTCAGATTCATTATTCATAGCTGTATACAATGTACACACAATGGAATTGTATTGTGTGTCTGGTCCTTCCTGAACTTTTGATTTGGTTATCTAATCAGATAGTGACTTAAAGCCACGTAGGCAACTTGCCTATTTATTTATTACCATTTGTTATATAACATTTTGTCTTTTATGTATTTATTTTTGTCTTTAATGTATTTGGTGCTGTTACATTGATTAAAAAAATGAAATGTAATTTCAGAAGACATTTTACTCTGATCTCAGATGCTTCCAGCGATATCAGATGCTTCCAGCTTGTCTATTTAATTCCTTCTAGAAAGATCTAAAGATCAAACCTTTAGATGGAAAGATAAGGTAATAAGGTCAAATCTCGCAAAATCAGACCGGCATAATCAGATAACAGTGTGGCAGACAGATATAAAGAGACACACTCAGACAGAGAAGCTAAATGAGGTTGAGAGGAAACCCAAGGACAATGACAGTTAAATGTATCTCTTTCCAGTACTTGGTGAGCTAACAATTTTGTGTTGTTGTTATGCAGCATCAAATGTGGTGTCACAATAGCCAGATAGATGAGATAGATTGATAAATAGAGATAGTCAATGTCGAAAAATGGATTTGTCGGCAATCTTTTCTTTAATCTTTTAATTTAAACTCTTTAACTCTTTCTTCTCCTGATGTCCGACTGTTTCCTCAGGTTGTGTGCTGTGTGTTGACATGGGCCATGGCCAACAGACAGCATGGAGCGGTCTCAGATAGATGCCAGTCAGTGCTTACGTTCTCCTCTGAGCACCCGGCCGTTACGATAGCAAACGGAAACATTCACACTCGCTCTCTGTCGCCTTGGACGTGGAGGTAAGCTTGTGTTATTTTGTTGTTCTGTTAGTTATTACAAATAACGTTGACTTAACTTGACTTGATACATAGGACTACATACATTTATATATTATGTTATTAGTTATGTTGGGGTTTCTGGAACATGTATTCATCTAAAGAAAGTTGTGGAAACTCTTATGCATGTTGGGCCATATTCCCATATCACTGCTCTGGTTTATCTGCCTACTTTTCATACAGGGGTTTCCTAGAAATATCTCTGCTGTTACCTTCATACTTTTGGCCTTCTCTGTGTCCAGGCCCACCACAGTAGCACACCGGATTCCCTCCACTATTTGGGAGGCGGAGTGCAACGGTAGTTACTGCTCCGTCGCCAGCCAGCCAGACGGAGCGAGGAGCAACGCTGTGCCCATACACCAGAGCATTCTGGTGGTCAACAGAAGGCAGGGGGAGAACTGCTATGTCGCCTCCTACCAGACTGTTTCCGTGGGCTGCACGTGTGTTCAGCCTGAAATCTTATAAAGCGCTGGAACTCATTGGTAGAAGTTTAGGTGCCTCTTTTTTACAGGGTGCTAAGTTTAATGTATCTCAAAGGAATACAATTTATATTGACAAAAAACACATTGTCTTCTCACAGATTAGACTACAAATTGTACAATCGTTGTTAATATTATAGCCTACACATAAAACTATTGTCTTTTCTTACTTGTTTTACTTTAGATTGTTTTCCTACTATTGTGCTACTACTACCCCTGTGCAATTGCTTCTTGTTAGCCTGTTGGAATTTCATATTAAGACAAATAATAAAACAATACTAAAACATTTGAGGCCAAAATGTGCTTTATGTTGTTTTCAGAATATCTTTTTCTCAAAAAAATATTGGCTTGATTTAATTGTTATATGTATGAATATTTACCAGTTTTATTGCATATAATTCCAAGGCCATTTCATTTAAAATATATAATTTAATATAATATAATATAGTAATGTGACTCAAGAAGAGTGTTTCAAAATACTCAAAAATTCAAGAACAAAAGGCTATTAAACAGGGTAGAGGTAATCCGAAAGGGCTAAATCATTATTATTATTAAATGTAATATATTATTGTAAAGACATTATTTGAATGGGTCAGAGGGTCACCAAGTACATCCATTATATACATTCATCTGAGCAATTCCAACTGACACTCCAGATACAAAACATTATATATATATATATATATATATATATATATATATATATATATATATATATATATATATATATATATATATATATATATAAAATATATATATATGTTGTTGTCACAGAATGTAAATACAAATATAAAATAAACCAGGTTAGACATGGTGTGCTGAAGAAAACTGGTAATAGGGACCTGCGACCACTGGCGCTAATACTGTGTGGAGCTTTAAGCGATTTTAAGGAATTTCTCGTGACATATAATCCTCTTGTTCGGGCCTCTGCAGTCCGTCTGGGTGAAGGGGAATGTTGCACGCATTAACAATGGAAACTCAGCACCCAAATCACTCCTAATAAGCTGACTCAAAGACACACTGTTCGTGCAAGTATTTAAGCATGTGTATGGTTAGATATGTGTTTCTTGTGTGTGTATTTGTGTGGCCCTGCATGTGTATGCATGTGCATTAGTGTATGTATGTATGTATGTATGTATGTATGTATGTATGTATGTATGTATGTGTGTGTGTGTGTGTGTGTGTGTGTGTGTGTGTGTGTGTGTGTGTGTGTGTGTGTGTGTGTGTGTGTGTGTGTGTGTGTGTGTGTGTGTGTGCGTGCGTGCGTGAGAGAGAGAGTGTGTGGCCCTGCATGTGACACTAGTTCATTGAGTGAACTGTGCATGGGTGAAGCCACAGAACGAAACTTTGGTTGAGAGGAGGAATAAATGAGAATGACAGCGTGGTTACAGTAGGCTATGTGACACCACCCAAGACAGACCATTCAGGTAGGTTTCACATCCGAGCCCCTGGGCCTTCTGATATCTCTAATGTGTGAGTGAGTTTATTTCTTTGTAATATGTATTCATGATTATGTTTGGCACCATTTTCTGGTGAATTTAATTACTTGGAGATTTGTATTCTTCAAGCTATTAGCTAACTAGCTCTCATGAAAACACATGATTCATATTACTTCAAAATACCTTTTTTATACACCGAGAGGAAATTGAGGGATATACTGACCTGGCTAAAGCATGTTTTATAAGAATAGACGCATAGATAAAACCACATTTAACAATACAATTAGGTAGTTTTAAATAACTAAGCATGTTACATTTGGGAATGTATCACGTTGTGCATGTATTGTCATCCTGGTTGTCAGGTGAACTAATCTCTTCTCCCTGTCTCTCTCACCTCTGTCTACCTCCTCAGACTGCTAACCTTTTTAGATCCATTTCTGAAACCTAAGGCTGGTCTCCTCCTTATTCTAGGCCTACACCCTTCTTTCCACGATGCCCCCTGATCTTTTATATCTAATGGCACCTGCACAATGAAAGGGATCTACATAGCTGGAGAAATACCTGCCTTTGTGTCTTCAACGTCCAACATGTATACCTAGCTCTCATTTACCGGCTTTCACTTTCACTCTCTGTTCTCCCCTCCTGTCTACTTTTATCCTTACTCTTAACTACCCACTTAACCATCCTCTCTGACCCTGCAGTGCCTGTCCAATCAAGAGACAGCTCTTCTCCTGGGATCAACCTTCCTGTAGACCTCACCTCTCATACATTATAAACAGCGTAACATCGGTCTGGCACTCACTCCCTCTATGTCAGGATGCCTCGCGTGTCGCTTTCCTGCCCCTCTCTCCGTTCTCTGAAGGCTCTGGTTACTCCTGACCTGCCCAGCACACTCAGAGACGCCGACGTCCCAGGGCTGTTCAGGGAGCCTTACATTCTGTCGGGCTACCGCCCAGTGGGCCTGTCCTGGCGCTGCTATGTCCTCAGCCTGTTCCAAATGCACAATGAGACGCTGAACGTCTGGAGCCACCTGCTGGCCGGGGTGTGTGTCGCGCTGAGATTTGGAGTGTTTGCTGTGTTTCGTGGAGGGGTACCATCAGCTTGTATTCCTTTCTTATATAACTTATAGCATAGTATAGTTTATATATATAGTATACATTTCTCAGCCACTATATCATACTATATAAATAATACCTGGCATGTCCTCTGTCAACTAGGACAGGGGACATGCCAGGAGTGAATTCCCATGTTATAGTGACCAACTAACATGTGTTTGAAGGGTATTCTAGGCCTGAGACTACAAGGCCCTGAGGGGCAGGGCCTCTCCCTGGACCCAGCGTCCCTCCCCCTGGTCCTCTATGTGTTGTCCTCCCTCACCTACCTGAGTTGCAGGTGAGTCAGGAACTGTCCCGCTTCATTGTCCACTGAAAACACATGACCTAAAACATACAAAATAGTTTTGTACACAAACTAAAGCATAGTTATGATAATACGTCAGCAAAGTCTGTAAGTAAGCACTCAAGTGCAAAAATAGCAAACATGGCTATAAATACACAAACTACTGAATTGAATGTCCACGCTTTAAAGTAGTTTTCCTTGTTTTCTAAGAAAAGCACTATATAAATCCAATGCATAATGATTATTATTATAACCTACAACCGACACCTTACCCTTGATGGTGATTAAATACATAACACATTGTACAACTATTCCAGGTGCTGTGCTTCATTTAATACAAAGGATAGACGACACAGTTATTCTAGATGTCCTAAAGAAACTTGGACCTCATAAGGGACACAAGATCCATCAATTCACACCTGGCTGTTACCGTTCCTCGTAAATAACATGTAATCTGGTTATTATATCTATCTTGCAGCACAGCGGCACACCTGCTCCAGTCCCACTCTGAGCTGGCCCACTACTCCCTGTTCTTCTTGGACTATGTGGGTGTGGCTGTCTATCAGTATGGCTGTGCCCTGGCCCACTTCTTTTACTGTTCTGCTGCCGACTGGAGACACAGTGGGGTTGGGGAGGTGAGGTGGTGACTGTGGTGGTGATGGTGATGGTGGTGATAGTGGTGATAGTGGTGGTGGTGGTGGTGGTGATGGTCATGGTGATGGTGGTGGGGATTGTGGTGGTGGTGATGGTAATGATGGTGGTGGTGATGATGGTGGTAGTGGTGGTTGTGGTGGTGGTGGTTGTGTTGATGGTGGTGATGGTGGGCGTGGTGGTTGTGGTGATGGTGTGGCTCTTCCCTCATCTCATATTCTTTCTTATTCTTTCTTTCAAGGTCTTTCTCCCAGCCGCTGCTCTCCTGGCTTGGCTGACCTGCGCCAGCTGCTGTTTTGCCAAGCTGCATTACCGGCGGCCGTACCCTCTCCATCGCAAGCTGTTTCAGGTAGTTCCCACGGGTCTGGCTTACCTCCTGGACATCAGCCCTGTGGCCCATCGCCTCGCTACCAAGAGCTGGTTCAGCAACCCTGCATTCCCCCTGCACAGCTTACAGGTGGCACTGTTTATTTACTGCACTTACAAGCACATGTGAGAAGTTTTGCCTTCTGTACTTTCCCTAACCCTAACCCTAACCAAGTAGTTTTGTTGCCTAACCCTAACCCTAACCCTAACCAAGTAGTTTTGTTGCCTAAACCTAACCAGGTAGTTGTGTTGCCTAAACCTAACCAGGTAGTTGTGTTGTCTAAACCTAACCAAGTAGTTGTGTTGCCTAAAACTAACCAAATTGCAAATCAAACAAAAAACAAAACTCAAAATTAAGTCTAAAAACAATACAGGGTTCAGGACACAAACCCCAGTCTCCTGGGTGAAAGTGCTTGACCCATTCATCCACCACAACCTCATCCCTACAGGTACTTTGTTGCTCTTTATACTACAGCGTCTTTCTGCCAGAAAGCCCTGAAGGCAAACTTCTCCCATGTGCCACTTACAAAGACGTTAAGACTAAATATAATAAGTATATGTCAAACTTGGACTTGGATATTATTTGACTGTGATTGTAGTCTTGAGCAGCTGTACTTCATTAGGGTGCTATAAAGTACTATCTTTAATAGTACTTAATAGTACATATAGTACCACAACATGTTAACATTGTGAAGGCTTCAGTCCTCCCAATAGGATATTGAAGGCCTCTGTTAGACAAACAGACTCCCTACTAGCCTGGTGCAGTTACCTAGACAGTAAACAACATGATTGCCAACTGTGCTACTTCTCTAGATGCTGCTGTTTATGTTGGCTGCCTTCTTCTTCTCCTGTCCCGTGCCGGAGCGCTACGCCCCAGGCCAGTATGACAACGTCGGCCACGGCCATCAGCTCTTCCACCTGCTGCTAGCCCTCTGCACGCTGGCTCAACAGGAAGCTCTCTTCCAGGACTTCCTGTCGAGGAGGCCAGCGATGATACGGGATTTTTCGGAGGAGGGTCTCCTGCTGGCCTGCGGCTCCTTCCCGCTCCTAGCTCTGTGCAGTGGCCTGACAGCCCTCGCCATGAGAAGACGAGCACGCGCAAGACTGTGGAAGGAACAGAGGTAACGAAAGAGTAGCCTCCTTCCTATATATATCTTCAACATAAATATAGAAATAAAGCTGATTAGCATATATGGAGGGAACCCTATATTGGTGGTTTGGATATCAGACGAAAGACTGGAGCATTGCTGGCGGACATTGACCGAGAAGTACTATGTGTTAGCTAGTTTGGGCTGGCCTACCTGTTACAATATCAACTTTATTTTTGTTCAACATCAAAATTGTATTTGCAATTCAGTGTTTATGGACAGTTGTATTGTATTACTTCTGTTATTCTGTAAATATTCCTCTTTGGGTGATGTAAATGCTAGGCAGAATGTGTATTAAACATTATTAATTATGACAGAACTTTTGTATATTGTTATTATTTTTGATTCTCTTGTCCATGCTGTATGTATGAAAACAAGAAAAGTCAGGAGTACCAAACGTGGTGTGCAACCAACCATGGAGAAGTCCCTTTGTTGATGCTACATACACAGTTTCATGCTGATTGGTGAAATACTCGGGTAAGGGTTTAAGTTTGAAAAAGTAATCTGCAATATCCATTGTATTTACAACCTTGTAATCTTCACCACATTTGGTACACATCTTCTACAAGGGTATCTATCAGGGGTATGTATTGGTGTCTTTAATATGACCATATATAACCCAGTGGCCCAATTGGTTCAATACTGAACCAATTTCAAAAACTGTTGTTTGCATTAGTCACTGAGACCCAAAATGATTGGAAAATAGGGTTTATTAAAGTCTTTTTTGGTTTTTATCCTCTTCAAAAATGCTATAGACCCCACACCGAAAGCCCTAAACCACTTGCCACGGCCGAACCCGCAGCTTGGCGTGCACACATACATTAGTGCTTAAATATTGTAAGCATGAGTGGGGTTAGTACACTTTTATTAAGTGTCTCACAAGTGTCAGTATAAAAAAACCCTATTTGGACGAGTTCAATATAGACACGTCATGTTTAGTTAATTGTAAAATACTAACAAAGAGGAAAAATGATATGCCTTGGAATACATTTGTTTTGGATATGACCGTATGAAGTTGTTTGTTACCATTATCTAAACCAATGAGACGTGGTGGAACTACCCTGCTTTGTACCAGGTTTGCTCCAGGTCAGGCTCACAGCATGAGTAGCCATGGTAACTGAACTGCTTCTGCTTCTTGAAACTGGGCCCAGGAATAGTTGAGCTAAAGAGTACCAAAACATTTTGTTTTGAGTTAATGTTTTTAAATTAGGAATTATTCATTAATTATCCATTCATATATATATATTGTGGAGGGTTTATGTGGAGTGTGTGTTGTTGATGGCTGGTTTACAGCCTCACCTGGCCTGAGTCAGACTGATTGGACTCTGGCTGGGTGGGGCTGCACACCTGTGGTGCATGAACAATCATGGCACCCAGGATAAACCAGCCATCAGCACACACACTCGAGGAGGAGCACAGTCATGACTTGAAGTACCATCAGCTCGGCGTGTACCATTCTGCCTGAAACTCCAAATAAACACCTTGAATAACATCTACCCGTGTCCTGTGTCGGAGGGCCCCGAAAGAAAGCCACTTCGGTGGCGTGTGGCCGGACGTACCCCGCCACACTGGCGCCCAACGTGGGGCTCCTCCGACCAGGACGGGACACGGAAGGGCTGTCCAAGCTACACTGGAGCCACCAGCCGCGGCGAGGACAGCCACCCCAGCACCAGCTCCCCCTGAACGGCAGCGACGGCCAGCGGAGGAGCGGGGAGGCAGCGCAGCGACCGCCACCGGCAACCGTCTGCAGCTAGCCTCCCCCGGATCCAGCCTGGAGCAGCCCAGGCCAGCCGCCCCTCTGCCAGGGGACCAGGAGCCCAAGGCCCCATGCTCCAGGAGGAGATGGGAGGGATCGTGCCTCGTCGCCCTGGTGGAGGGGGGTGACTTAAGACTGTTCCAGGCCCTCCGAGAGCTACCTCTGCGGCCCAGCTGTCAGGCCTCCTCCGAGCCCATCCAGCCAGCCCCTGCAGCCAGCTACCCCAGAGACACCTCCGCCAGCCGGAGCAGCAGCCCCAGGCCTCCGGTCTCCGGGACGGAGGGGGAGGGTGGGGTGGGCGTGTGACCCTGGGGAGGTGTGGAGGTAGTGGGGTTTGGGGGGCTGTGTTTATTTTTTGTTTAGGTATGGCAACCCTGAAAAGAGTCCAGGTTTTTTGTAGGTATGGTAACCCTGTTCAGAGTCCGGTATGTTTTTTTTTTTTTTTTGTTTGCTTGGATGGGGGAGGGGGGGGGAGTAGGCGAGGCCGGGGATTCTCCCCGGCCTCAATCTGGTGTTGGGGATATGTGAAGGGTTTATGTGGAGTGTGTGTTGTTGGTGGCTGGTTTACAGCCTCACCTGGCCTGAGTCAGACTGATTGGACTCTGGCTGGGTGGGGCTGCACACCTGTGGTGCATGAGCAATCATGGCACCCAGGATAAACCAGCCATCAGCACACGCACTCGAGGAGGAGCACTGTCATGACTTGAAGTACCATCAGCTCGGCGTGTACCATTCTGCCTGAAACTCCAAATAAACACCTTGAATACCATCTACCCGTGTCCTGTGTCGGAGGGCCCCGAAAGAAAGCCACTTAGGTGGCGTGTGGCCGGACTTACCCCGCCACATATATCTCATATATATGTTTATAATATAAATATATCTTATTTCTGATATACAAATATAAAATTCTAATTTGGAAAAACAGGTTTGGGAATGAGGAAATAGTTGAAGATGTGTAGTCACAAAGAGGAGTCCCCGTGACAGACCAGTTCTGCTCCGTTAAAGTCTTCCCATACATGTATGCGGTCCGAATAAGGTTCTGTTGTGGTAGCTATCAGCTTAGAGTAATCACAGCGGTCGTAAGGCACGGGAGCCACATGGAAATAGTTCTCCTTTGGTGGGTCAGAAGGATCTATTCCCAGGTACTTCATACAGAATCCCAGATGTACATCTTCAATGTACAAAGGTCTGATATGTCTGGAGGCCTCCACAAGCTTTCTGGGGAGGTCCAACGACACAACATACCCCAAGCCCAACGCGTACCGTGGATACACGGGCTCGGGTAAAACTTCCACCGGCATGTACCACTTGGAGCTGGGATCCCTTTGAACTTCTGCATCTGTTTCCACCAGTCCGGTCATGTAGCCTCGGCGTGGCATGTCCAACAGCATGCTCACCAGGTTGCGGACATTGAGGAACATGTCCGAATCGATCTTCATGGCGTAAGTGGCGGTAGAGCAGTGGGTGTCCAACCACTCCATCATCACCATGGTCTTGATAGTGAGGTTCTGGTAGCAGTCCAGGAAGTCACTCTGTAGCAGGTCGCCATGTTCCCTGCTCTCCTGGCGGAGCTGCTGCTGAAGCTGCCCGTCTCCTTGTCCTTCTCCAGCCAGTCCCAGCAGGAAGAACAGGCTGACCACCTTCCCCAGGATCAAGCTCTCCTTGCCCCAGGTCCTGCGAATGGTGTCACGGTCCACCAGGTTGTGGGGCGCCACGGGAACCATGAGAACCAAAAAGGGCCTCAGCTGCTCACATTTCTCCTCCTCGTTTATAATAAAGTGGTACTCGTGTGGGTATTCCACAAAGTATTGTTTATAGGCGTCCTCCCCTGACATACAACATGGCACACCCAATTGGATTAATCCTGAATCCATTGCAATTATGATAATAGATATTATGAAAATTAAGAAAAGGAAAAGAGTGAGGCATCGACGGCACAACCTCTTCCATGGCTGCTTATTTCCCATGCTGAATATCTCTGCTCCTGCTGGACACAAAAAGAGTGAGTTAATCATAGTGATTGTTGCAAATACTTGTATTCAAACATTTTGAATGACATGTTTTAATTAAAGTAGTTGGAAAAACAGATTTGTGACTGCTGTCTTTGGCTCATGAATAAGATTTACCTTTACCAATAAAAACTATATTTATATAATATAAATAATATAACTATTTATATTGTATTTATTATTTTTAATTCTGCAGTGGCATTTATATAAAATGATGTGGGGTAGCACATTGAATTTGATGGTAGGGTGGTGGGAAAGATTTTATTACATTATTACCACTATGCTTCAGGAAATTGGTACTTGTCATGGCCACAGTTGTGGTGCTGTGTGTTCTCCCCGTTTCGGCCACACCCCCTGTTTGTAGCCGTGCTTTGCCTGCCACTATCAACTGCTCACACCTGGCCCGCATCAGCGCATCAACTCCCCTTCAAATACACCTGGTTTCCCTGCGGTCATCGCCAGATCGTACTTCTAGACACCGTGGTAGTTATTCGTACCTGGCTCCAGTGTATGTACTTTCTAGTAGTTCTCTTGTTGAATTCTCGTGCCTCACCTTTATTCTCTTTGTTTATAGTTTGTGGACCGACACCTCCAGCCTGCCTGTTTCACTCCCTCCAGCCGATGCGCCCCACTCTCCAACCTGCCCCCTGCCTCACTCCTGGTTACATCCAATAAAGCTGTTCATCTTCACTACGCTCCTGTCTGTGTTCTGCTCTTGGGTCCAGCAGCTATCGCTCCCCTAACAGGTACTATTGGTAGTTTGTCGCTGTTACAACTGTAGCAGAGCATTTGGTAAGTCAAGTCAATTTTATTTATATAGCCTTTAATCACAGTCTCAAAGGGCTTTACAGGCCATATTTTATGACGCCCACCTAACTCTAGCCCTCCAAAGGGCAAGAAAAGTCAACTTAATTATCAAGGATAAAACCTTGAGAAGGAACACAGACTTGTTATTGGTGTGTTTCACCATGCTTCAGTGAAGTCCTCTTGGTCTCCATTGGATGCTGTCTTGATGTCAAATAATCTGCTTCCACAGTCTGCTTTTAGTGAATGTAGTAATTAAATAAACACTCACTTAATAAATGGTTGAGGTTTCATCCCTTTGTTTTTTAATCATTACACCAGCCATCTCCAGAATATGGTGCATGAGGATTTCAACTTGCATATCACTCAGCCAAGCATAGTGCCGAGCTTCACTTGTGCTGTTTGTTTGCTGAACGACTGACGCCACGGGTCTAGTCCCATCTTGCCTCAACAAGTTTTTTTGTTTTTTTGCAATGTTTTTTGAAATGTTTCACAATCTACATCCCTCGATGAGTTTCACAGATCTAGCTGTATGATTTATTGAAAAGCTGTGATGCAGAACACATGTTTACACATTCACTTTACAAAAATTAAAATGGTAACAATTGCGGTGGATGTCATAGAAATTATTTTCTTAATACCCTTGGTTGGAACTATTTCCCCCTCTTCCCCACCTCAAGCACATGCCCTTACTTGTCTAGGTAACTGCTGTTGCCTTTCAATTCCAGACTAAACCAACAGCTTTGGACTTAAAATTAACACATACATAATGTACGCACACATAAATACATGCATACATATACATACATACAGTACATAGCCATTTTCCCTCCATATTCATACGTACCTTGTCTTATGTTTTTGCTGTCCCATATGAGAGCTCCAGATCAACCAGTGTGTGAGATGTCACTTGTTAGCATTGCTGCCATTGTCTTAAGTTCATGTTTAAACCATTATGTAAATGCCTTATCAAGATACATGGCCAGAAATGCTTGTCCAATTTGCCTAAATGCATAGAGGCAGCATTTGAGAGCGGTTTCTTCACAAACACCTGGTTCTAATGGCAGCTAACCCTATAACTTCCCCTACCTGTATGCTCTCTATTCTGTTGAAACAGAAACACACACACCCCCCCTACTTTCTTCTCTTCTCACCTTCTCTGATGGTGTCAAGTTTCAGGAAAAGATGCTGCAGAAACATGGTCAATAACTTTGTTCTAGATACTATACTATATAAACCAGTTACACATAACTGGTGTATATTATAATTACTCATTGGCTTATCAGATTACTTTTTAGCTGACTATTTTAAATTGACTGTTGCTGTTACGGACTGTTTTGAGTTATGGAAATAACTCTGAAATAACGGCAAACGTACATTTTAAGAGAAATAAAGTCCTAAAATCATCAAAGAAATTAGAATATTAGAATATCCATGGTATAGTTAGTTTAATTTAAAGTCTTTCATTTCACAAGATAAGATGAGATGGTAGGTTATTGCACCACAACAGTGGGAAAAGATCAATAGCACATTAGAATCTAGCATTCATATTTTTTCCACGTTAATAGATTTACTGATCAGGGAATTTGTACGTTACAGGCAGGGTTTCCTGATTGTTTTTAAGTCGCATGACCAAAACATGGCTTTAACCATCATTTGGTTATATTTGGTAACCAAATGATATATCTACCTGTTTATACTACTGTGAGGGACCGAAAACCAGAAAACCGGGAACACAGTTAAAACACACCCAAATTATACAAACATGAAGTGGAAATGAATAACCAAAAACAGAACCAAGTTCAAAACCAAGTTTGAATCCTGCTAAGGGCATGGTAACCAAATTGTTCTACAAACTTATTTTTAACGTCACAAATCTTTTTAAGCAGATGTATGCTATTTATTTTATTTATTGTCACCTGTTTCAGTGATTTAATATGTTTTAAAGTATTAAAATGTATAATGGTAAATCTACAGGAGGATTGTTTTAAAGTTAAAAAAAAAAAGTCCTTAAGAATTCATACTTTATGGACAGCTTCCCCATGTGAAAATGCGTAACATATTAATATTATTTAATATTTAGATTGATATGCTGTGGAGTGTGTGGTTGATGGCTGGTTTACAGCCTCACCTGGCCTGAGTCAGACTGATTAGACGCACTGATCGCCAGTCGCCAGGAGGAGAGTGGAGGCAGTGCATCAACCACCACGGGTAACTGTCTGCAGCTAGCCACCCCCAGATCCAGCCCTAAGCAGCCCAGGTCCAGCCATACTCTGCCAGCAAGCACAGCAGCCCAAGGCCCATGCTCCAGGTGGGAGATGGGGATCGTGCCTTGTCGCCCTGGTGGAGGGGGGCCCTACGACGGGCCATCTGAGGAGCTACCACCGTGGCTGTCAGGCCTCCTCCGAGCAAATCCAGCCAGCTCCTGCAACGGCCAGCCGAGAGACACCTCTGCCAGCCAAGGCAGCAGCCCCAGGCCTCCGGCTCTAGGATGGAGGAGGAGGTCGGGTTGGCATCTGACACTGGGATGTGTAGACACAATGGGGTTTGGGGGTTGTCTTTACTTTTATTGTAGGTACTGCAACCCTGTAAAGAGTCAAGGTTTTTTGTAGGTATGGTAACCCTGTTGATAGTCTAGTTTGTGGATGATGTTTTGCTTGGATGGGGGTGTAGGCTTCGGTTGGGGATTTTTCCCAGCCTCAATTCGGTGGGATATGTGGGGTGTGTGTGGTTGATGGCTGGTTTACAGCCTCAAAACGAAACAAAGATTTGCAACTTGTAACATGATTTGTCCCTGTTGCTGTACAACTCAAATGTGTAGATTAAAACTTTGTGCTTTCAAAACATTCATATGGTCAATCTAAATATGTTCAACTACAACTTGCCTTGCACAAGTTACAAATCTGTTACAATTTGCAAATCTTTGTTTTGCAGATACAACTGTAATCCACAAGTGTGACTCAAATGCAACACAAAATATGTTTATGCTCAAATCTTGCCACATACAGTATTTAAGTCCTTAATGTATCTTCATAATGGTAACTAAATCATGTACCATTGAATGTGACTCCTGCACTCTTTAATATTCAGATTGATAAGTGTTTTAGAAGACATCTGTATTTCTCAGGTAATGGTACAGAATGGTAGCCTACAGTGTTTTAAGATCTGTGCCCCTTTTAGAGCTACAGGTTGAGTTTGAATCCTGCTAAGGACATGGTAACCAAAAATTGAGCAAAGTTGTACAGATGGGAATGCTGGACGTCGGTAGCATTTGGTACAATTTCACCTGTAGGTGGTGCTAAAAGTTGCTGTTGCAGCAGCAGCTAACGGCTCTCACAGGCATATTCTAGTAAACATGGTCATGCCGTTCTGTTTTGTGATCTACACGTGACTTTCTAATAATCATGCTCAACCTCTTGCCACACCTGCCACTTTCACAGCCAACACTAACCATGGCTCATCACAGACAATCTTGGGAAACAGTCAAACATAATAATCCTGGTGTGAAGCCTGGGCAGAAGCAGTCAATGGGACGTCAAGCATATGTCTATGGCTGTGAGGCAGGGGCGAGGCTAGCCCATTTTTAGGGGTGCTGAAGCACCCCTAAAAACAGGCTCAGCACCCCTAAAACTTGGGTAAGAAATGTTATTCTAAAAATTGTGTTTGTCTTTGACAAGGTTAAATAATGTCCAAAACATACTCCGTAGTTTGTGGTTTAAAATGTATATGTTAAGGACGAAAATGAAAACATCCCCGCTTAGCAAATGGTATCATCCTCTTCTCACCCCTCCTCCTCCTCTGCACCGCTCCGCAGCCCGACCGTCGTCCAGCGCGACTCACGCAGAGTGAGATCCGTTTAGTTGTAGTGTTGTGAATCAACTAAGTAAGTTGCTCCAAAGCTGTGTCTCACACTTCTTTCCTTTTACCGAGAGTTGTTCCGATTCCGATACCATATCGGTGAGTGCTGGAGTCCAGGCACCGTTTACCAGTTAGCTCTGTTAGCCCGGTTAGCTCCGTTAGCGCCATTAGCGCGGCTACAGTCGAACTGGAGCGGTCCATTTATTAAGCAGAAACAGTAGCGCCACAAGCATAGACATATATACATAGACGCCTCATGACGTGCTGGAACGTAACCCAGCGTCGCCGCCATATTGGTAGGGAGTCCTCACTCTAGTCTAGCATAGGAGTCAACGGGAGAGCAAGCTATGCCGGTATTTTGTGCAGCTTACGGCGCAGTATTGACACCAGATCGTGTGGGATTACCTTTAACAAGTAAGATTGAACAATAATTCTTATTATTTAAAAAAAAATTAAATTAAAAAAAATTCGTCCTGTATCATAAATAAATCTCTGCCATTTGTAACAAACCAAACCGTGTGAAAATCCGGTAAAAAATTTGGGGAGTTATGCTTATTATTGTAGTTGGGGATACACCTTCCTCCATAGAAATGAATGCACTGGGGGCGCACTGGGGCCCCTTCCAAGATGGCGGCCGCGCTGCTACGTCAGCTCTAACGGGCAGCGTCAGTCTATGAGGCGTCTATGTATATATGTCTATGGCCACAAGTACCTGTGTAGTGCGTACGTGTGTCTCTGTTGTTAAAGTTTATCGTTACTTTGAGACTCATTTTAACAATCGGGAGTCATGTCAACATGACGTCACGCGCGTCTTTTCTGGTCCGTCGTCATGGAAACATGAAGTCCTGCCAGTGGTGCGGCGTTTGGACCAGAGTGAAAAACGAAACGACACATCACTGTATACCACCAGTATGTGTGAAAACACTCACTGTGGCTTTAATTAATTATTTATTCATAGATTTATATCTGTTATTTTTCAGTTGTCTGACTATCAAACCAGACAATAAAATAAAGTTAAATGTTTTTCTTTTGCTGTATTCATTAATGTTTTACAGAGGATTTAACCTGAACCAGGCTTTGCAACAATAATAATCACATCACATTCATGGGGGCATAGTATATACTAACTCCTAGCGTTACTCTGTGTGTGTGTGTGTGTGTGTGTGTGTGTGTGTGTGTGTGTGTGTGTGTGTGTGTGTGTGTGTGTGTGTGAATGATAAAGTTATTTTTCAATAGACATATTTTTTGTTTTTGTGTAAAAAAAGGGTGGGTGGTGGCAGTGGGGCTCATTGGGTGCTCAGCACCCCTAAAGCTCTGACCCTAGAATCGCCCCTGTTGTGAGGGCTGAGTTTCCAGCCCACACAGTTGTGTTGAGATACAAGTGTGATTGGAAAAGTCTATTCATTGTAATCAGGGGGGGAAATTAATGACCATTATGTTTAAGGATGTATATGTAATACTAGAATATTGGAAGTTCTTAGCTGCTCCCAGCTGCTGCTGCTACAACAGCAATTTAAATCTTTTCACGCCACCTACAGGTGAAATTGTATCAATTTCTGCAGACTTGTTCAGCATCCCGATCAGTACAACTTTTCTCAATGTTTTGGTTACAATGCCCGTAGCAGGATTCAAACTCACAACCTGATATGTGAGACTACTGGGGTGTAGAACAGACACCATCAACTGGTGGTGGACTCCAGCCCTAAACTTCTTTCAGGAACAATGGCAGATTGAATTACATGATGTCCCTCAAGGCATGACAGATAAGGCAGGGAAGTGGGCTCCAGGTGGATGGGTGAGAGTTTATCAGTGAACAAACTCTTGTATCATAATCTTGGTTGAAACTCCGTACTATTGAGTATGAGGAAACCTGAGAAGAGACTATTGACAGTCTCCTGCTCCGGTTCCCAGATTCAACACACAAAGCCCCCAGGATCTGACGCTTAGATAAAGCCCCGTACTTGATCTAGGCGTCAGAGTCTGTGGTGTCGTTTGGCCACCACAACAGGGTTTAGAATAAGCTTAAGACATTGGAAGTCCAACATGCTGACCACATTCAAGGACTGGTTTGAACACATGTTCCGTATGGCGTCATATGAAAGGGTCACTTATAGAGGAGCAGGGAGATGGGATGTTTTCAACCAGGTTTGGGGACCGTTCCTAATGACAGCGGACGACCTGACTTGATTAAAGTGGATTGTGTTGTATTGTGTGAGCCTGGCATCGCCACACCAATGCGTATGTGTATAAAAAATCACAGGCAGAGCAAACAACTAGAAATGTTTTGCACACAATTGCTGTAAACAAATACATAATTACTAACAGGCTACTATTTAAATGACGGCCCTCTGTGTGCACCAAAGTGTCAAACTTTATAGTCATTGTGCGTGAGTGTAGTAAGCCTAATACAATTGAGTATTGATTTCACTAGGTCACAAAATTATACATTTTCAATTAAAATGTTCATATAAAATCGGAGAAGCACTAAAATCCAATAAAAAAGTTGTGTCCTATCCCTCCAGTGTTGTAATAGTATCTACATGACGTGGGAGCTATCTATCACTATCGAATTTTCTCTAAATATATAGAAGCACTAAAATCCAATAAAAATATGTGTGCTATTTGTCCTCTATCAAAATAATGTGTGAACCACTAGCTTAGGTTAAGGTAAAAATGCCATCCAATAAACATAGGGCAATTAGTGTCTAGATTGGAAATTCATCATTTTATAATACAAAAATAAGCAACCTGCAGCATTGCGCCTTGCGTGTGATACCATCAGGTGTCCAGGTCACATTCCTTTAGGCCGTGTTTTGTTTTTTTAAACTGCCGCATTCCAACCCTGAGCTCCAGACACCCGAGCAGCGCCATGGGACACATGTTAGACCTGAGTCAGCTTAGGATTATTGTCACTGAGGGATATGGGTCACAATTCTGTTCAAACTAATATTCTTGTAGTCGATCTAATGAACCAAAATTAAATCGGATTAAGATGTATTAAACACATGACTATAGGATAATTCTTCGAAAGTGACAAACATTATTTTCCGGAGCAACAAGCCAATCTTGTTCCTTTGTGCTTGTGCGAGTAACGCCTTGCTGAAAATGATCCTGTTCAAAACAGGAAGAAAGAGGTCCTCCATCAGCCAATGGCAAGTGTTCTGAGTTGACTGCATTCCAATCAAATGCTGCTTCCTAGCTGAGACCAAGAGATGACATTGTATAAGAGCTCCACTTAGTGGCACTGCAGAGATCATAGGCCTTTGTGTTTATGATCAACCACGAAAAAGAGAAAGGACTTGGTGTACCGCAACATCCATTCAAGAGCACGGGGATTGGAAAACAAATTACCATTCAAATGGGTAAGGTTTTAGTGGACATACTAATGGACACATGGACATTTTCATTGATTCCAACTGGCTGTGTGTGTGTGTGTGCGTGTGTAGTTGAAAAAGTTTGTAACCCAATCTGTCACACTGCTTGTATATTTTTTTGTCTGGGTTGGGAAACCTATTACATTTTCGGTAGTAGTTACTACAAAATAATAATACTACCAGCCTACTACAACTACTACTACTAGTAGGCCTACTACTACTACGTCTAATAAAAATAATAATAATACTAAGCTTAATAATAATAATAAACTTTATTTATATAGCACCTTCAAAACAAGGTTTATAAAGTGCTTTGACATGCACAATAAGAGTAAATCACTTGAAAATACCGAAGAACTGGGGTCCGTTTCACAAAGCAGGTTTAACAACCTCTGAGTTTAATCCTAAACGCTGAGTTGATCTCCACTGAGATAGAAAACTCTGGGATTTCGGTTCCACAACACCGGTTTTGAGTTAAGTTGATCAACTCAGAGGAGTTCCACCTAGGGTTGAGCGCGTGCACCACAACTACAAAAAGCCAGCATCAATGGAGCCCCGATTCGACGAGTCACCATGGCAACGGGGAAGTCACCAACCTCGATTGGAAATACTTAATATACCTACTACTAATGCGCTCATATGGCGAGTTTCAACACGTTTTTAGAAAGAAGTGCAACACTGCTGCGTAAGTTTAAATGGAGTCCTTTGCGATCACAATAATATTACAGAGGAAAACTGCTTGAATGGTAACTATTTATTTCATTTAGGTGCAATCCCGCGGGGGAGAAGCGCACTTGACAGCAGCTTAAGATTACATTATTCAAACAGATAAGACCTCGGCATGATCATTTTGATCATGTTTTACACTGTAAAGTAAATATTAAGTGGCTATTTGACTGTATACAGTTGCCTCTACATCTCCGACATTGTACAAAAAACATTTGCAAAGAAACGCAGTGCAACACACAATATCTGCTGGGATGTGAGAGACTACGGTTGGTAATGTTGCACATGTAAGGACGGATTAGGTTGCGTATGTAAATGATGGACTGTGACGTGAAACGGTACCGCTGAAAAAGATAATTGTCTGGAAATGATAATTGTCTGGAAAGGCTCCATCTATGGTCTGATAACCCTCTCCCGACGAATATTTAATTCTCTGCGCAGTAAATAATAATTATATAATAATAATTAATTGCATTTATATAGCGCTTTTCAAGACACCCAAAGCGCTTATATATATATATATATATATATATATATATATATATATATATATATATATATATATATATATATATATATATATATATATATATGTGTGAGTAAGGGAGTACCGGCACTTATTTTTTTCCACTTCGAGCGCTGGTCAAAAGGACATGTTCGTGAAAAAGTCGCCTCCTACTGTGCCTAATGGACTTCTGAAATAGCACTGACTCTGATTTTGTTAAATGATTTTTGACAGACGGCTACGCCAAAACTCGCTGACTGAATGAATGAGGAAATCAAATGGCGTGTGTGGCTGAAAGAGGGCGGAGACAGATTGATCCATTGAATAAAACCTGGTCCCGACCAGGTTAGGTTCATAGAGTCTGTTACTACGGTAACTGACCGAGAGCGTAAGTTACCTCTCTTTGTGAAACAGGTTAGAGTTGCCCCTCTTTCTCTGGTTTGAGTTATCTCCCTTTGTGAAACGGAAATCGCAGAGTTTCCCTCAGTTCAGGGTTAATAAACGCAGGGTTTTCACTAAACCTGCTTTGTGAAACGGACCCCTGGAGAAGATCATTGAGGTGGACACTTTCACATGTCCAGATTCACATTTCACATTTCACATGGCCAGATTCTGAAATGGCTTGTAAAGGTTGCAATGCTGGTGGTACAACCAGGCATCTTTAACACACATTCCTAGAGCATGGTACCTAAAAGTATCTAACTCACATATCCTAGTCCATGTTGGGTAAAGAAGAAGCTTGATATCTGAAGCATATTTCTTAGAAACAAATGGCTATTATTACATTTTGTTGAGCCAATAGAAAGTGATCCATTGATGAGTTGATAATAAGTGATAATATTATGATAGCAATACCTATTAATAATTTGTGTGTGTGTGTGTGTGTGTGTGTGTGTGTGTGTGTGTGTGTGGGTGTGTATGCATGAAGCAGCTCAGAAGAAGACGGTTCTGATCGTGTACGCTCACCAGAGCCCAGGTTCCTTTAACAGGGCAGCGCGGGACGTGGCAGTGAATGTTCTGGAAGAGCAAGGCCACAGAGTTGTAGTGTCTGACCTGTATGCCATGAACTTCAGAGCTAACGCTACACGAGAAGACATCAAAGGTAACGCCTTCTCCCATTCTACGCAGTGGATGGCTTTATCTTTCTTTAGCTCATGTATTATCTCATCCACAAACTCTGTCTCAGCCGCATTCTTCTCAGCAACACCTTTAAAATGGATTTCCCTGCACCTTCTTCATAGCTTGGCATTAAGTCAATTCTATGAAAACGTGAATGGGAACAATAGTGTTAGGACCTCTATCCTAAAAGTGTTTTCATTCATAAAAAACACTTGGAGCATGCGTGGAGCATTGTGGGCATACAAAACCGGTAATATCTTCTAACCATAAACATGGGTGTGTTGGCTGTGTCTCTCTCTTTCTATCAGCTGTCTGGTTGATGACATGAACATATTTGTACATTATACACATCAAATGAAAAATAAATATTCATATGGACAAGTAACCTTTATTCTGGCAAAATAAAAATACAAACAAGAAGACATAATTATAAATAATATTAATAATACAAAATGTTATAAGCATTAGTAATAAGTAATGTGTGTGTGTGTGTGTGTGTGTGTGTATATCCAAGTAAGCAAACAAACTCACGGGGAATATCAGGCATACGGCACACTAGGGCATGCACAGACTGGAGTGTTAACATTGCTGGTATGCTGGCGGGGGGGGGGGGGGGGGGGGGCACAGGTGATTTGAAGAACCCAGAGCCCTTCCAGTATGGAGACGAGACCATGCACGCCTGGATGGAGGGTCGCCTCAGTGACGACATTGTAGCGGAACAACACAAAGTTGAGGAGGCTGAGCTTATTATCTTCCAGGTCAGAGGTCATTAGGATTATCAAAGTTGTTCTTTTGAGCATTATTATTCATTTTAATTCACTACTACCCCTCCCCTTCCCCCTCCCATTAATACAAAAACAAAAAAAAACAAATGTATTTATTCTATGTTTGTATGTCCTAGCACTTACATTGATATTTTGCGCTTAGTACTTTTGCACTTATCTCTGTTGTATACTAGCAATGATTTAACTTAGCAATTGGGTGTGCTTGAAACTTGTTATTTTAAAATCCTTACTCTACTGATAGCGATTTACTGTTGCACTTTCTTCTGACAAATGTATTTATTGTAAGTCGCTTTGGACAAAAGCGTCTGCTAATTACTAGGCCTACAGACAAATGTGTTGTTGGAGTTGCAGTCCCAATATGGCTTGTTCTGTTTGTTCTATCCCTCCATGCAGTTTCCCATGTATTGGTTCAGCGTCCCGGCGATCATGAAGGGGTGGCTGGATAGAGTCCTAGTGCAGGGGTTTGCCTTCTCACTGGAAAAGATGTACAACAATGGCATATTCAAGGTCTGTCTGTCACAAAAATGCCAAAATACTGCTTAGAACTAAGCTAAGGGCAGTCAGATAGATGTTTAATTTTGTTTGTTTGTTTTTTTGTTATTTTTGCATTGTGGTTTATCATGTCCGTGAAGGATAAGAAAGCAATGCTAGCTTTTAGCACAGGTGCCAGCCAGACAATGTTCCAGCCAGATGGAATCAATGGAGACATCAACGTGACACTGTGGCCTTTACAGGTTTGTGGCATGAATAATCTGAAGTGCGTGAATGATAACTTGCATAACAACAAAGTAAAAAAAAAAGTTTTTATTTTTTATTTCTTGCAGAATGGCACTCTCCACTTCTGTGGATTTCAGGTTCTTGCTCCACAGATATTTTGGGGCCCTGCCTTCTGCCCTGCACAGGTGCGTACTGCAATGCTGGACGGATGGCAAGCCAGACTTAGAGGATTGTCTGCTGAGAGGCCATTGACCTTTGCCCCTTGTGAGCTATTTGACCTCAGTTTCCAAGGGGGATTTTTGCTCCGCCCAGAAGCGAGAAAGGAGTATGACTCACACCTATGTGGCCTCACCACTGGCCACCACCTCGGGAAACCCCTGCCAGCTGACAACCAGATAAAAGCTCCACCCCAGAAAGAAACTAGTGGCCAATCAGCCTCTACAAACATATCTATTTAACGTTTTACTTGTATGTATGTAAGTAACATTAATCAGTCCATAAATCAGCATTACCCATTAAATTATCTATATTTGTTCATTTTATATAATATGTTTTGTATGCGTTATATTTGTTTATTAAGGGTAGACACGACCCGGAAAAACAGGATTTTCAGGTTGATTTTGAGATTTTCTGATCATTTGCTTCTATGATAACCATAGTTTCATCAAATGTACAAAATAATGGTGTGGAGTGTGTGGTTGACAGCTGGTTTACAGCCTCACGCCTGAGTCAGACTGGTTAGACTCTGGGCTGTGTGGGGCTGCACACCTGTGGTGCAGAGTAATCATGGCACCCAGGATAAACCAGCTATCAACACACACACTCAGCAGAGAGCCACTGTCATGACAGCATGTTACATCAGCTCGGCTTGTACCAGCTTGCCATCGCCAATAAACTGACATATTCTTCCACAACTACCTGTGTCTTGTGTTGGAGGGCCCCAGCAAAAGCCACTTAGGTGGCATGTGGCAAAGTTGGTAGATCAGGTGTAACCCAGTAACCCAGCCCTAGAGCCCTAGAGTCTAATCAGACTGACTCGGGCCAGGTAAGGCTGTAAACCAGCCACACACACTCCACAAATGGTTAATAATAATAATAATAATAATAATAATAATAATATTAAGTAGCCTATTATAATCATAAGAATAATAAGTATTATAATAATAGGAAGAGTAAGAATCATTATCATAAATACCTATACCATTTAGACGATTATATACCACCTTCACTAACCTACACAAAACAAAAACCCATTGGTAACGGCTGGCACTGGCAAGAGGACTCAATTGCACGACTCAGAGGCAGAAGCTTGATACAAAAACTAGTATTTACTTGAAAAAGGTTTGGTACATGGGTAATCAGTCAGGAGATCAGGCAGACAAATCCGACAAGGAAAAGACAAAGGCATAAAGCACATAAACCAGGAACTAAACACGAGAGAAAAATTGCTGGAGCATATATACGGGTTTCTGGGCAACGTCACTGCAGATAGGCATGCAGTGCAAATGGGGCAGTAAGCAGAGCACAACAGATAGACAACCATCAAGATGGCAAGGATTTGTTGTGTCTATAACTGCACTAATCGCAAAAGCCAGGGATAGAAAATGTTTAACATAGCATGGGGTTCACTCCCTTAAATAAAATCAGAAGACAGTTGTGGATCCAAGTCTTTAAAAGGGCAGATTGGTGTCATACCCTAATGATTTATATGCAAGTAGATTGTCTTTAGTGTTATATAAATATACATAATAACACTGAATTGATGTAAAGATCTTAAAAGATCACTATTAATCACTAGTTGATAAGTTCATACATTATTTAGAAAAGTTGTAAGATGGATGGATAGAGAGGTAGCAGAAAAGAAAGGGATTGACCGACAGAAATAAAGATAATTGGGTAGATAATAGACTGACAGGCCTTGAGCAATAGACCAACAATTGCCCACACTGCACTTAGGACCCATGGATCTAGGATCGGCCACTACAGCCATCTGAAGACCCACACATGACATAACATCATACTTGATCTTGAGTGACTTTGGTTGATCCCAACATGATCAACCAGCAAAACAACCTTTTTTGGTAGCCCAGAGTTATGATGCTGCAAATGTGACATGCTTTGAGGGTTTATAGGTCATTAGCTCAGTAAAGTGTGTAAGGTGTAGATTTGAAGACTGCCGGCAATCTAAATTGGATTAAATCAGTAAATACACCACCCCAAAAAATTGGAAAATACCAATAATAATATATTTTTTTTAAATGAGGGGTTTAAATGCAGACTTTAAAAGTGATATGGAGTGAAAAACTAAATCTGTGGGGTCGAAAAACAAAAACCTGCAGGGAAAAAAAAGCGTTGTTTTGGTCTTCCCCACTAAACAGGTTAATATGGACTAGGACCAGGACGTACCGGAAGCCTGTTTAATGTGAGTGATTTCCCTCTCTCTCTCTTTCTCTCTCTCTCTCTCTCTCTCTCTCTCTCTCTCTCTCTCTCTCTCTCTCTCTCTCTCTCTCTCTCCACTCACTCATTCACTCACTCAATCACATTCATTCATTACTGTAATTCAGTCACTCAATAAATCAATCTCTCATGTATCCAGTGTGCCTATTTAAACTTAATTTTTTTCTGGTCTTCCCCACTGAAAAAAAGGTTTAGTAGGATGCACTAAAAATGAACACGACGTACTTTGGATTTGGAGGCAGGTTCAGTGTGAGTGGAATCTTCAAAGACTGTTCACTGTAATTGTTTTTTCCTCTCCCACCAACACCCTTTCTCCTACTCATCCAGTACTACACTGATGGGACATACTAGTTGTGCATAACAAAAACGATGTTTGTTAACATCAATGCTATTGGGGTTAATTCTGTCCTAGCACTATTTACAACACTGCTGTTCTCTGCATCAGTTTCTGACACTTTGTGTTTTGCATATGTAGCCAACAATGAGAGAGGCTTCTCTGTCCAGACTCCTCTGTCACCTCTGTCAGCTTGGCCTTAACTACCTGGGGCTAGTTCTCTATACCTACATGCTGTTTTGGTCTCAGAACTCATATTGGAAAGATAATTGTCATATACTTAAATATTTAAGTCACTGATAGTCCAACTAACTGGCATACTAACCGACTTGTGACTCTTCACGTCTCATAATAACCTCCCCTCCTCTGTCCTTTCCTTCCACTCTCTCCCCCTCCATGTTATTCCTGGCCCATGATGTCCCAGTGGTGTGAGGTGGACAGGGCCAACACTCATTGCACACCCACAGAACAACGACAACCCCCTGCCCCACCACCACCATCCCCCCAACATGTCGTTCTTCATGCTCACCCACCAAACAACAACATCCAACTCATCCTGTGAAAACATTTTACAAAGCAATTATAAGCTTTTCCGTGCAAAAATATCAATGCATTAGCATGCATTAATCATAGCAAATCATTTTATGGATCGTATGGATCCCCCCTCTTCCTCTGAGGCTCTGACACACTCACAAGCATCAAGACGCTATATCAAATCAACTGACTTGGATTAATCCCTTAAGGCAGAACTGTAGTAGGCTTTGGTCCATAAATTCTCCATCGAAGAACCCATTGTCTTTGAGGTCAGAAAACAAGGACATCCAAAATTCCATGAATTCCTTCACCAGAAACCTCACCAACTGCCAATCAACAAATTGATTGTCAGTACTGGCAGGTTCCAAATAGCTGTCAAGGGTGTCACCGGGGGGGATGGAGCAGAGGGGACGCTGAAAATCTCGTATCTGACCATTTTCGGTCCCAAGATCTCCCCTCACAACTCTGGGCAGCCCCCCAAATGTTGCACTGCTTCAATGAAGTAACCTCTGATCATATTGTGATCACTACTTGTTGTGTATGCATTAAGCCAGATTCTCGAAAAGCCGTCAATGCAGCCATTGGCACAAATCCATACTGCTTTACTTTATCATGAGTCAACATGCCAGATAAAATATTTTTTTGTTTTTTCACCCCACTTTCTTTTCTATGTAGGTCCCTTAAGGGGCTCCGTAGATAGGCCAACTGACTGGGAAAAACTGTCTTAGCCTACCATCACAATTCATCAAAGTATAGTATAATTGCATAGACCTACTTCCTGTCAGCTAGCAGGCACACGGTCCTCTTTAGTCAAACTGGTTCGAGTCCGCTGCTTCTACTATTCTATGTAAAGGACTTAAAGGAAAATACCTCTGGATTGGAGAGACATGCTGATTTATGGCGGTTATTAATAATGACTGGCTTATAGACCCTTACTGGGTCTGAAACCTAACAAAATGTTGTCAATGGATGCAAGATTCCTTGTGACCTTGTTGGTATTAGTCATCCAGTGCTAAAGCACTGCCTCTGGCAGTCAGTAAGAATGACATGAACGAGAGTTACGCATGTACAGTTCTCTGTCATTCTGGGCGAGAAGATTCTGAAGGGACAAACTTCAGGACGACGAGGGTATTTATGCTATTGGGCGGATAGTGCCCCATGTCATCCATGGTCAAAAGTGACTATGTTGGTATACACACTCTGCACGTGTGCGAGACAAACTCATCCAGTGCTAAAGTACTGCATCTGGCAGTCATCCAGAATTCATAGAACCGTAGTTACATGCTCTGTTCGTCACGCTAACTCTACAATGTTCCTAGTAGTTTACAGTTGCTGTTATGAAGAGGGCGTGTTAACAACGTGAGTCAAGTTACATGTACGGCGCGTAAACTCCAGCCAGAAAGTGTGAAGGAGCATGCGCAGTGGGTTGGTGTGTTCTGTTTTGCTGCTAATAAAATAGCATTCTCCCGGCCGTGCGTTTTGAGAGCACAGGGTTGCTAAAACAACTGGGATTATTTCTTTGAGTGAGTTCTTACCACTGCAAAACCTTAGCTTGCTACAATATGTGGTTCCAAAATGAACCAATGACGAAAATTGTCCAACTCAACAATCAGGAAGACATAAATGTAATTGTAGATGGCCAACAGCAAGGTGGTACAAATTATAAAATATGAACGTGGGAACAATATACCCTATTGAATACAACAGTGCTATCAAGAGGATATTTCCTTCAATCATTCGAGAAAACAGTTCCTTTTAAAGTTAGATCATTTTAGTCATTGTGCCATGTGGCATCTGTTTAGAAAAACAATTGACTGTTGACTTGAGTCGATACAAACACCATCTGAATGACCACACTGTGACAAACCAAAAAACTATACACTTGCTTTGATTTGTTCTTTAGACACAACATCAATTCTGAGTGCAGGTTCTTGAGCGTGATCCCTGCTCATCATGAAACAACTTAAATCTGTCCTTCAATCTGGAAATCACTATGAATAACAATTGTGTCAACCTACATGGCAAAAATAAAGAATAGGTTATTGAAGTCTCATACGCCACCTCCTTTTCATGTGACTGTTCTATACTACTGCTGTATGACCTGATGCATGGTTCTGACACTATAACGCTCACTATCTCTCTCACACACACACACACACACACACACACACACACACACACACACACACGCTCGCACACACACACACACACACACACACACACACACACTCCCACACATGCGCACACACACACACACACACACACGCACGCACACCTCTCTTTGTCTCAAGAAAAATACTATGGTTTAACACATTGATATATGGAAAGGCACACTTGTTGTATTGGATCTGAATGTTTTAAAGTGGTGCTTGAGGGTAACAGTTGTCTCCCTGTGAGTTTACAGATCATTGTTGGTGGCCCCAGAGAGTAAAGCAACTCACTGATAAGGCTGCAACCTTGGAGGTAATTAATAACACAAAAGCTTCCAAATGTGGGAAGGAGCAGGTGGCAGCATGCTGAAGGGAGACACAGTGAGATAGAGGTATAGAGACTCCTGACAAAGTAGAGAATAATTTCAAATGAATAGAGGGAAAGCAAAAACAAGTGCGTATTGTTTTAAAAAAAATATTTTTTTTGTATACACTTCTTAAGTGAGCGTATTACTGTCTCTTAATAAAATTGCATACATTCTGCTTTACTGTAATGAGTGGGCATTGGGGTGTGAAGGTGTGGGGAGCTTTGAGGGCATGGTGTGGATACATTCTCCAAGTTAATGTTAGTCTTAAAGATTTCTGTTCTTAAAGTTCGTAACATATATATATATATATATATATATATATATGTTACAAACTTGTTGTCGGGAAAGAGAACAAAACAGAAATCTTTAAGTCTAACTTGGAGAATGTATCCACACCATGCCCTCAAAGCTCCCCACACCTTCACACCCCAATGCCCACTCATTAAAGCAGAATGTATGCAATTGTATTAATATATATATATATATATATATATATATATATATATATATATATATATATATATATATATATATATATATATATATAAATTATTATTATTTTTATTATTATTATTATTATTATTACTATATTAAGACTTACATTATGACTAGAAAGTAGTGTCAAGGAATTGTAAGGATTTAAGAAGATGTGAATAACAGGCCTTGGAGCCCCAGGTGTGTGAGTTTTGTTTTGCCTTGGAATACTAGTTAGTCGAATACTAGTTTTGGGTCAAGTCAGTGTTACAATAGGGGAATGTTTCTGAGTTAAACTGGACAATGCACTATAGCTGTACTGTAGTTATCAGTAAAGAACATGGTGGTTCTAAAAAGGAAGCCATATAAGCGAATACAATGATGATATGGTAATGTCAGATTATTTCTCAGGTTATTTCTCAACACACGTATTATTGAGTAATTAAAGTGTTACACTCAACAGCGCACTCATGTGCTCTGTATGTTTCATGCTGGAGTATTCAAACATAGCAGAGTGATCTACTTTAGTCAGTGATACATTTATATCAGAAAAGTGTTTCTTTCCTTTCATTTCTAGTTGGAAAAGAGCACCCTCTCTAGGTGAAAGACAGTAAGACAGCAAATACAATTCAACATGTAAATATACAAATGTAGCCACTAGTGCAAATGCAGACAAGAAGAATCAGTGTTTTTACCATCCAGTTAAGTTTATTGAAATGTGCCATTGAAACGGGTAAAGGGAGGTGTATGGAGGAAGGCAGAAGTGGCCGTCCTTAGTTGGCAGCCAGGATCTGGTCCACCCAGCTGCGGAGCATGGTGACACGGGCATAGACAGCGGGAGTGCTGGTAGAGCAGCGGCTGCTTCCCCAGGAGACGATACCAACCAGGGTCCACATGTTGTCCTTCTCACAGACCAGGGGGCCACCAGAGTCACCCTGAGACAACAAACACACCAGATTAGTGTTGAGTAGCATGCATCATCAAAGTAACTTACATGTTGTGTTCAAGGTAGGGCCAAGGAAAGGAGAAGCGTTGTGGGGTGTCTTAAGATTGTCTCACCATGCAGGAGGTAGCTCCAGCTGCACCAGCACAGATCATGACCTCAGAGATGTTGCTGCCCCAGCTCCTCTTGCACTGCTCGTTGGACAGCAGGGGCAGAGAAGCCTGCTGAAGCTTGTTGGGGGTGTTGGGGGCTGAGATCATGAGAGAGAGGTATACAGTAAATCATGTGATCATTTAATGTCATTACAATCACGTTGTTTTTGGGTGAAGATACAATCAGCCAGGTTTCACTAGGTCAGTGCCTGAGCCATGTTTAAATGTGCAAGTAACATTTGCGGTTAATTGTGTTGTACTTGATATGCTGCGATGTGTATCTTGTATCAAGAATGTTAGTGTTATTTGAATTATTCAGCATCTGCTTGTGTGAACTGAATTGTGGAGGGTCTTACCGTTGTAGCGGGTCAGACCCCAGCCGCTGGTCACACACTTCATGCCAGGAGCAAAGACATCGCTGGTATCAGCCAGACACACAGGGGAGACGGTGTTTCCCATGGTAGCGGGGGTAGCCAGCTTGATGAGGGAGATGTCGTTGTTGATGGTTCTGGGGTTCCAGCCGGGGTGGGTAAAGACCTACAGAGGTATGTTGGGGTAGGGGGGCATATTGAAAGTTTTTATTTTCAGGAAATGTATTTATTCAATTATTTAGTAAAGATAATTTTATTTTCATAAATGTTTAATTCATAAAAGTAAGTAGTTAATATTTAGCTAATAGGCTGTAGGTTAGTTAATTGGATACCTTAGCGGGCTTCAAGACCTGGACCTTCTCAGTGGTAGACATTCTGCCCTTGTCATGCTCTCCAACAATCACACGGTGGTAGGTCCTGCATACAAACAGAAGGAGGCTCTTTGGATCCTCCCATCCAAACTGAAATGTTTTTCAGTTCTACAATGGAACCTTGACTTTAAATCATCCTTGTTTCCCTGGTACAACACTCCTTTATTCATACATGACCAGATTTAAGAAATTAGGACTCTTAAAATGTTGAAACTGAACTTGAATCTGAATGAGAAAGCACTAACCTGACATTGCAGTGAGCAGCGGTGACCACCCAGTTCTCATTGATCAGGGAACCTCCGCAGAAGTGGAATCCATTGGATTGCTGAGTTTAAAAAAGGAGAGACCAGGGTGGTTACAAGTGGCCAAAACACGCCATGCAGAAGTTCAAGTCATCATGACATCATGCCTATCTTAGGCTCACCTGCAGAGACACTTGCCAGGGCCAGGAGTGGGGGACGGCCTCCTCACCATTGACGATGCGGGCGTAGCCAGTCACCTGGGGAGGGATGGCTGGGGTGCCGCAGCCTGGCCAGCATGCAACACACATGAGTTAAGGAACACTGTCCAAATTAACCATTTCAAACCCACTAGAGTAGTTTGTCTGTTGGAGCAATTCTGTAGTTTTCGGATTACACTAACTACAGTATGTAGGGCACCATAAACTGTGTCTGCTCAGTTTATGCTACAGCCAGCAGCAGTGCCTTGCTTGCTTACCGTAAGCGGCGCTGATGAAAGCGAAGCAGGAGACAACCCAGAGGAAGGCCATTGTGACAATGTGAAAATGGACCAGAATGTGGACACGTATTTATCCATGGTACCTCGCTCTGTGTCCACCAATCAGAAGCTAGCCTACATGTCCGCCCCAGCTTGTGCTCATGGAACGTTAATCAACCAGCTTCAGCTGGTTATCAGGTTAAGATAGACTCTAACTTCCCAGAGCTGTGGTAGACAAGGCGAACTCAGACAGCTGGGGCTGGGACTTCATGATTGACAGGGTACACTTTTTTCCATAAATATGGTCTCAGAAAAAATTGTTCTTTAATAAATCTATCTTCTCTGAATCTACAATAATCTTGGACATTATTTAATTACATATCATAACTTAATAACAGTGAATAGAATAGTAGCTAGTGTCTAATGCATGTCTGAAAAGTCCAGAATTAAAGTGTTGGTTTACATTAAGGATTCTTGCTATTACAATAAGACTTTGTTATTCGATGAATGGAATAATTCCAGGAATGATTAAAACAATGTATGGGCCATTGATGTACATGTTTCTGTGTATGTCTTTTTGTGTTGATGGTTGTATTATCATGCCCTTGTCCTTCAAAGATGTAGACAATGCCCACCAACACAGTACAAACAATTCAAGACCTAGTCAAACCAATGTTGTAGACAAGTCCCTTAACTACAAGGTAAAGTCTCAAAACTCCAGGAATCAATTCCAATTCCTGCTCTTAAATGATATCTGTGGTAAGCCTACTCATATTAACAGACAACAAATAAAGAATCACATGCATCACAAAGATTGATTATAATAAGCAGTGATGGTAACATGCAGGTTGGTAAATGCTATAAACTTCGCCATACCCAATTGACACCCATGACAATGTTTAACTAGAAAATGCATTTCCTGCAGAAAACGCGTGTGAATGCTGGAAGCTGAATGATAAGCGCAAAGCAGAAATATAAAATGAATTGATCTGAAGAATCAGAAAGTAGTAGAAGCTGAAATAGTAGAAGAAGCTGAAAGTAGTAGTAGAAGCTGAAATAGTAGAAGAATCTGAAAGTAGTAGAAGTAGTTGAAATTGTAGTAGTAGCTGAAATAGTAGAAGAATCTGAAAGTAGTAGAAGTAGTTGAAATAGTAGTAGAAGCTGAAATAGTAGAAGTAGTTGAAATTGCAGTAGTAGCTGAAATAGTAAAATAATCTGAAAGTAGTAGAAGTAGTTGAAATTGTAGTAGTAGCTGAATTAGTAATACTAATAGCTGAAGTAGAAGTAACTGAAGTAGTAACAACACTGCTGAACGTCCTCAAAAGGTAGCCCAAACTGGCAACACTGTCTGATCCTCAAAAGGTAGCCCAAACTGGCAACACTGTCTGATCCTCAAAAAGCAGCCCAATCTGGCAACACTGCTGAGCGTCCCCTCGCTCGAGCGTCAACGTGAAGTCAACTGAAAAGGAGTCAGTTAAACTGTGAAACTCTTAATAAATATAAATGCTATCGAAATTTCGTTTGGATATTATGGGATATACAAGTCTGTAGATTTGTGACATTTTTTGAACGAAGGTAAACGATTGAGAATTGATTTAGTTAGGCCTACGATGTGTAACTGTCAGAGATCAATGTGTAATCGATGTGTAAACTGTGATTCTGAATAAATATAAATGCTATCGAAATTTCGTTTGGATATCGTTATTATTGAATATACAAATCTGTAGATTAGTGACATTTTTTGAATGAAGGTTAACGGTTGAAAAGTGAATGAATTAGTTAGTGGAAGGTCCGCCGGTTACAATGGGACGAATGGTAGAATATGACGATTTGAAACTAAAACTGCGATACAGAAAAAAGTATAACAGCTATCGAAATTTCGGGAACACGGCTAGATAGATACAAATCTCTAGATTCGTTTAATTGTTTGAACGATGGGAAACGGTTGAAATTTGAATTAGTTACGACGTAAAGCAGTGGAAGTAAACAGTGGAAGGTCTGCCGGTTACAATGGGACGAATGGTAGAATATGACGATTTGAAACTAAAACGGCGATACAGAAAAAAGTATAACAGCTATCGAAATTTCGTGAACACGGCTAGATAGATACAAATCTCTAGATTCGTTTAATTGTTTGAACGATGGGAAATGGTTGAAATTTGAATTAGTTACGACGTAAAGCATTGGAAGAATAAGAGGCTGATATTGGAAAAATAAAGGTGGAAAAAGTAGAATGCACGAGCATTCACACTAATTAACGTAAATTCTGTCTGCCGTCTTTCATCATAAGTGACAATTGTACATTTCATTCCCCCCTGCTTTAAATAGGTTAATTAGAACTGCTGAACTGCTTGGAAGGACTGTGTCATGTATGTATAATGGAGCTGAGCTACCATAACTCTACCTCTGAAGAAAATATCGTCTTCATCTGAAATATCTATCATTAGCTCTTTCCTACTTTTCATTAATGTACAATGTAAATTATTTTTCTAAAGGTGGTCAGGACATGGCGAAGCTTAGATATAGTCTTGGATTTTCCTTGTTCATATGCTAGAGATGGTAAAAAAAAAAACTATTAATTTGTTTAATTGGGTACCTTCAGTTTTATTTATCAAAGTAGTCCCTCAGTTGCAAGTATCTGACCACATCTCTATTCTCCAGATCACATTTTTATTTTTAGCTCTGAAAACGCAACAGTGTTCCATTCTCAACAACAGTATAACAAGCTGGCATGCCCTTCTTAGCCCATTCATTCAACTGTTAATGATAGGTGCCTGGTTTAAATTTGGTTTGAAAAGGGTAAAAAAAATTGTTTCACTACCATAAACCATAGATCTAACTAAATGACGTGATTGGATTTAGCCTTTCTTTCAACTGGAGGTATGTTTCTTTGTGAAGGGCGGCAGTGACTCAGGAGATAGAGTGGGTTGTCTGGCTACCCAAAGTTTTGCTGGTTCAATCCCAGGCTCCTTCTAGCCAACTGTCGAGGTGTCCCTGAGCAAGGCACCTAACCCCAACTGCTCCTGACAGGCTGGCGGTGGCCTTGCATGGTTGACACCGCCATCTTTGTATGAATGTGTGTATTAATGGGTGAATGTGAGGCATGAATTGTATAGCGCTTTAAGAGGCCATAGGTCAGAAAAGTGCTATATGAATAATAATGAGATGAGTTGGATAGTTATGCTGTATGAGATAGATGGTCTGACGGGATGAGAAGAAGCTCTGTCTTAGACAGGTTTGGCTAAAGGTGGTGGTCTTCATCCAGACAAAGATGCCTTGAGAGGCCAGAATCCGCACAGAGACCATGTTGTCTCAGCATTTAATTAGACATATCAAAGTGATCTACTTTAGTCCGTGATATATTTCTACAAGTTTGAGCCTTGAGATCAGAAAGTTGTTTCTTTCCTTTCATTTCTAGTTGGAAAAGAGCACCCTCTCTAGGTGAAAGACAGTAAGACAGCAAATACAATTCAACATGTAAATATACAAATGTAGCCACTAGTGCAAATGCAGACAAGAAGAATCAGTGTTTTTACCATCCAGTTAAGTTTATTGAAATGTGCCATTGAAACGGGTAAAGGGAGGTGTATGGAGGAAGGCAGAAGTGGCCGTCCTTAGTTGGCAGCCAGGATCTGGTCCACCCAGCTGCGGAGCATGGTGACACGGGCATAGACAGCGGGAGTGCTGGTAGAGCAGCGGCTGCTTCCCCAGGAGACGATACCAACCAGGGTCCACATGTTGTCCTTCTCACAGACCAGGGGGCCACCAGAGTCACCCTGAGACAACAAACACACCAGATTAGTGTTGAGTAGCATGCATCATCAAAGTAACTTACATGTTGTGTTCAAGGTAGGGCCAAGGAAAGGAGAAGCGTTGTGGGGTGTCTTAAGATTGTCTCACCATGCAGGAGGTAGCTCCAGCTGCACCAGCACAGATCATGACCTCAGAGATGTTGCTGCCCCAGCTCCTCTTGCACTGCTCGTTGGACAGCAGGGGCAGAGAAGCCTGCTGAAGCTTGTTGGGGGTGTTGGGGGCTGAGATCATGAGAGAGAGGTATACAGTAAATCATGTGATCATTTAATGTCATTACAATCACGTTGTTTTTGGGTGAAGATACAATCAGCCAGGTTTCACTAGGTCAGTGCCTGAGCCATGTTTAAATGTGCAAGTAACATTTGCGGTTAATTGTGTTGTACTTGATATGCTGCGATGTGTATCTTGTATCAAGAATGTTAGTGTTATTTGAATTATTCAGCATCTGCTTGTGTGAACTGAATTGTGGAGGGTCTTACCGTTGTAGCGGGTCAGACCCCAGCCGCTGGTCACACACTTCATGCCAGGAGCAAAGACATCGCTGGTATCAGCCAGACACACAGGGGAGACGGTGTTTCCCATGGTAGCGGGGGTAGCCAGCTTGATGAGGGAGATGTCGTTGTTGATGGTTCTGGGGTTCCAGCCGGGGTGGGTAAAGACCTACAGAGGTATGTTGGGGTAGGGGGGCATATTGAAAGTTTTTATTTTCAGGAAATGTATTTATTCAATTATTTAGTAAAGATAATTTTATTTTCATAAATGTTTAATTCATAAAAGTAAGTAGTTAATATTTAGCTAATAGGCTGTAGGTTAGTTAATTGGATACCTTAGCGGGCTTCAAGACCTGGACCTTCTCAGTGGTAGACATTCTGCCCTTGTCATGCTCTCCAACAATCACACGGTGGTAGGTCCTGAATACAAACAGAAGGAGGCTCTTTGGATCCTCCCATCCAAACTGAAATGTTTTTCAGTTCTACAATGGAACCTTGACTTTAAATCATCCTTGTTTCCCTGGTACAACACTCCTTTATTCATACATGACCAGATTTAAGAAATTAGGACTCTTAAAATGTTGAAACTGAACTTGAATCTGAATGGGAAAGCACTAACCTGACATTGCAGTGAGCAGCGGTGACCACCCAGTTCTCATTGATCAGGGAACCTCCGCAGAAGTGGAATCCATTGGATTGCTGAGTTTAAAAAAGGAGAGACCAGGGTGGTTACAAGTGGCCAAAACACGCCATGCAGAAGTTCAAGTTGAAGTTCATGATGTCATCATGACATCATGCCTATCTTAGGCTCACCTGCAGAGACACTTGCCAGGGCCAGGAGTGGGGGACGGCCTCCTCACCATTGACGATGCGGGCGTAGCCAGTCACCTGGGGAGGGATGGCTGGGGTGCCGCAGCCTGGCCAGCATGCAACACACATGAGTTAAGGAACACTGTCCAAATTAACCATTTCAAACCCACTAGAGTAGTTTGTCTGTTGGAGCAATTCTGTAGTTTTCGGATTACACTAACTACAGTATGTAGGGCACCATAAACTGTGTCTGCTCAGTTTATGCTACAGCCAGCAGCAGTGCCTTGCTTGCTTACCGTAAGCGGCGCTGATGAAAGCGAAGCAGGAGACAACCCAGAGGAAGGCCATTGTGACAATGTGAAAATGGACCAGAATGTGGACACGTATTTATCCATGGTACCTCGCTCTGTGTCCACCAATCAGAAGCTAGCCTACATGTCCGCCCCAGTTTGTGCTCATGGAAAAATAACCAGTTTCAGCTTGTTATCAGGTTTAGATAGACTCTAACTTCCCAGAGCTGTGATAAACAAGGTTAAAGCGATCTTCTCTGAATCTACAACAATCTTGGAAATTATTTAATTACATATAATAACTTCAACAGCAGTAATATAGTATAATTGTAGCTACCAAGTCCAATCTTACCCAAATCTGAGTATAAATAAATATATATTTGAATAAATATTTACAATCAGAATACACACATGCTTACTTAGAAGGTTCCCTTCCCAATTAAAGAAAATGGTTTTTTTCTGTATTTCACTTCATCACATAGATTATTTTAAAGTTTATATTGTGTTTTTATATATTCCAAGGAACGAAGGCATTTGCTGAGTTTCTATGTAAGACAAGATGATACATGAGTCTCAAGAGATTGTATCGGTGACACAACTCTCATTCAACAAACTCAGTCGACCACGTATGTAGTGCCATAGCTATTGAAAGGAAAAACAAAATGGATTGGACAACACTTAGGCGTAAGCTAAGGGAGAAATTATTTATTTTGGCAACATTTATTCCACTGCAGCCATACATAGGCCTACATCACTTGTGTTGTATGTAGTTTTACTTTAATTGTAAAATAATGTAATATTTTAAATACATTTAAAAGTTTAGTTGGAGTACATAGGAATCCAGAACTCTTAATTAACCCATTATGAATTACAATTAATTATGTGAATATTTGTAATGGCATTAATATGAGACTCTTGAAAGCAAATTATTCTACCAATAATCATTTTTTTTTAAAATTGTACTTGCTATATCTTTGCAATATATATATATATATATATATATATATATATATATATATATATATATATATATATATATATATATATATGTATATATGAAGAGCTCTTTTCCAAAACGCATTAAATCCATTTTGAGAGTTTTCAGGAAAACACATTCTTTTACCTAGACCCACACATGTTTTGGATAGAAACGGCATCTTGCAGTACATTTTAAACAAGGAAATATAGTGATTTGGCATGAAATGTTGATGGAGCAGTGAATAGGTTCAGTTCACAGCAAAATGGCATAATAAACTAATTTTTTTTAAATTTGGTGTTTAATGCGTTTTTGGATAAAGAACTCTTCATATATATATATATATATAACATTATTTTTTATTTAGAATAGGAAATACCCTTATCTGAACAGACCTAAACTAAAACAGACATTGCTGTTAAAGAAAAAGTAACAAAGCAAAAAGTTAATTTAATAAAGCTAATCCTCCTAAAAAAAAATCACATTTTAACTCAGTGTTCGCCCCCCACCCCTATCTTTACCCTCCAAATATGTGTAGGGAAAAAAGCAGATGGCCGCAGGTGTGTGTCAGGTGGTATGGAAGGCTGAGGACTGAGGGTATAAAAGAGGAGCAGAGACCTTACACACCACAAGCTGAAAATATGGCCTTCCTGTCGTTTCTGTCCTGCCTCGCCTTTGTTGGCGCAGCCTATGGTAAGCATGTTCTAAACTCCTCTATCAGATCATGTTTGGATGTGAACAACCATAATAAGATTAAGAAAGTGTACCTAAAGTGTTTAAAAAACAACAACAAAAATCTATATATGTCTAATCTATGTTAATGCAATGTGTCATACTATGGTGTTATACTAGGGTGTCATACTCCAGTCACCCATTGCTTGTGTGTGTGTGTGTGTGTGTGTGTGTGTGTGTGTGTGTGTGTGTGTGTGTGTGTGTGTGTGTGTGTGTGTGTGTGTGTGTGTGTGGTCAGGCTGTGGCACCCCAGCCATCACTCCAGTTATCACTGGTTACTCCCGTATCGTCAACGGAGAGGAGGCTGTCCCCCACTCCTGGCCCTGGCAGGTGTCCCTGCAGGTAAACATACCTCAACACATCCATTACACAGACATGACATGTTAGAAGGCTCTGAAATAGTAGTATACTACTACTACTCCTGTGCTAAGACAATGAAATTGTCTTTATGTTAGGACTGGACTGGCTTCCACTTCTGCGGTGGCTCTCTGATCAATGAGAACTGGGTTGTGACCGCTGCCCACTGCAATGTCAAGTGAGTTCAACTAGCATGTAACATCATGTAATATGAAGTCAATCTAGAAGTATCCTAAAAAAACAATAAAGATAAAATGGGTTTCAATAAAATTACATTTAAATGAAAATCTAACCTTTGACATTGCCACTTTGCCATTGTTTTAGATGATGTTGTTGTTTTAACAGAATTTGGCTTATTATAGGGTTGGAAAAATGCTTATTTTTTGTATTTTCATATTGTTTATTCATTGACTCACACAACCTTTCAGGAACTACCACCGTGTGATCCTGGGAGAACACGACCGCGCCTCCAACGCTGAGGACATCCAGGTCATGAGGGTTGGAAAGGTAATCATCCTCTTCAAATACATACACCAGACCACAAAACTGTACGTTTTCAGAGCCATGCAGAGAATACATTCGAAAATGTACTTATTTTATTATCAGAAAAAAAATAGCAACACAATTGCTAATATCTGTAATCAAATGCAATATTATTGCATCATGACAAACATTGCATCAAACAATCAGTCCACAAACTAAGACAATAGAACTTCATACAATGACAAACATTATACTGTGCAGCTAAAACACAACCATTTTATATTAGTTTTTGAGTCCAAAATCTTATCAAATACCATAGTTGGTGGTTGGTGTGGCAAATATAATTTTTTGCGGGAAATGTGGTTGCAAAAATCTCAAAACAATGCTGCTGTCTGTAGAAGGCAAATCTACACCAAATTAAATTAAAGAGGAGGAGTCAAATGATAATTTGACTCCTCCTCTCCTAGGTGTTCAAGCACCCCCGTTACAACGGCTACACCATCAACAACGACATCCTGCTGGTCAAGCTGGCCAGCCCTGCCACCATGAGCATGCGCGTGTCCCCTGTGTGCTTGGCTGAGACCGAGGACAACTTTGCAGGCGGCATGAAGTGTGTAACCTCTGGCTGGGGCCTGACCCGCCACAATGGTAAGGAAAAGACTTAAGATGTAAGTTGTGCGGTGGCCTTGTATTTAAAATCCAATGAAGCCCATTAGGATTTCAAAAAAAGAAAGTCTTTGAACTTTCAAACACTTTTCAAGAGCATTATCGCAAATCCCAACTGATACAAAAAAAAAACTCAAATATTTAGACCTTTTGTTGACAAATGACACATGAATTTCCCTCACTGCATTAAAATGCTATCCTATCTTAATAGCCTTCTCCTTCTTTCTCCAACTTTCATCAAGGGGAGGGCAGATACATGGCCATTCTGTGTGTCATGTTGTGTATGTTGTTATTTCCAATTGGACTTTCTAATTGATTTCCATTGTTTGTTTCAGCTGCAGACACCCCAGCCTTACTGCAGCAGGCTTCTCTCCCCCTGCTGACCAATGAGCAGTGCAAGAAATTCTGGGGCAACAAGATCACCAACCTGATGATCTGCGCTGGAGCCTCTGGAGCCTCCTCCTGCATGGTGCGCTGACATGACACACCAACACACAGCCACGTTGATGGTTCAGTCAGGGTTGGCCTCCAACTATTGGATTGGAGATTTGTATGAAACTGTAATGGAATGATCATCAAACATAGTCAATTTAAGTGTGTTTCTTTTTTCTTACTACACTTATACTTTATGCTTATTTACATTTAGTTTATGCAAATTCTGAAAAGGTAAATGACAAAAAGGATTTAATTTGTTTCCCTCTGTTCAATGGTCTTCTGTATTAATATGGACGGTTCCTTCTGTTCCATTACAGGGTGACTCTGGTGGCCCCCTGGTGTGCCAGAAGGCTAATGCTTGGACCCTGGTGGGCATCGTGTCCTGGGGCAGTGGAACCTGTACCCCCACCATGCCCGGTGTGTACGCCCGTGTCACTGAGCTGCGGGCCTGGGTGGACCAGACCATCGCTAACAACTAAATATTCCACCACCATCATCAACAGTTTTCATTTTCCTGTTTATGATCAATAAAATTTGCAATAGCAACACTGGGGATGGTGTCTCTTTTACAAGTGTCTGTTTGCTAACGGGACTATTTTTGGGGCCTAAAAAAATGTTCACTCAAAGCACACTAGAGACATTTTTGGCATTCCACATAAGAGTGTTAATGCTGTCAGCTAGCCCCTCTTCATCAGCCAGTACTTTTGTCGTATCTCCCAATAGACCTGTGCAGTGCCAGGCTAAAATAGCTTTTGTTAATAAGACTGGATACGGTGCTTGGTTATACGATTTCAGGTTTGAGATTATGGGCTTGTCTCAATCTGCCACCTACTATGATCAGTCCGAGGTCTCGGTGTAATTCAGGGGACAGAGAGAAGAGATGTCTTGCCACAGCTTGACCCTTCTCCAGAGCTTCATACGTCTCTGAGAAACTCTCAATCTAGGAATGCATTAATGGAAAGCTGAGTGAATTCTTGTGTTTAAATGCCTTAAAAGGTACGTTTCTGTTGTACTGACATCTAATCTAAATAGCCCGAACATACTTTGGTTACCATCATGAGTCGTAAAAACCTGTCTCCCACCAGATTCAATTATCACTGTATAATCCATCAACAAGCTCTTGCTAGTAAAGTTGTGGAGTTTTCCAATGTAATGACATAGTGGTAGGGATTGTTAACTCCGTAAGGGCGAAGGGACTGCAGCACTGCTTATTCAAGTCATTACTGGACGAGGTTGAAGCTGTTTAATCAAATCACTGATACAGTGATTTGATTCTGCATGCAGTAGTGTGCTGGTTAAGTTGTGGCGAAGTGCATCAGCAGTTTATAGAACTGTTGCCTTAGATCCGCTCCTTCCTGGAGTCATGTAAAGAGCAGCATGAAGAACTGTCAGATGATGCGTGGCTGCTTGACCTGGGATTCCTCACAGACCTGACAGCCAAACTGAATGAGCTCAACACAGAGCTGCAGGGTAAAGATAGAGATGTGACACACATTAGTAGCACTGTCAAAGCATTTAAGACTAAACTGTGTGTGTGTATTTCTCAGCTGATAAATAGAAAACTCACACACTTCCCAAACCTAGAGAGACTTTCACAGAATGTGGGAGAGGTCCACCCTGAACAATTCTCTGTCCATCTGGATAAAGTGAGGGCTATTTGACAGACAGGAAATTATTGAACTGCAAAATTACATTCAACTTTTGGGGTCTTGTAAATAGAGAAAATATTCCCCTTCTCTCCTCCTGTGCTCTAAAGGTCAAAGCCTATTTTGACTCCACATATCTCTGTGAGATGGTGTTTTCACAGATGAAAATAATAAAATCAAAGCACAGGACCCGTCTGACTGATAGACACCTTGCTGACTGTGTGAGACTAGGTGTGCCCCAGCGCACGTCCTGATTTTGCCAAGTGGTTGCTGTCCTGAGACCAACATTTGGTATGATAGCCCTGGAACAACAAGCCAATCAATCAATGTTTGTGATGTCATCACAGAGAGCCCTGCTGCCGATGCCCTGCAAAATTTAAAAAAGAAAAAAAACGGCTGTGCAAAGAGGCTCAAATTACAAGGTGAGACCAACATGAAAGTTTTCAAGTTTAGGATATTAAAATGCATATTTGCTAGCTAGCAAACATGAGCAAGCTAGCAAGCTACAAAGCCAATACTAACCAAACCTTTTGTGTGTACTGTAAATATAAATAATATAGCTAAAGCTAAAGCTAGATATTTAAAATATAAACTTAGGGAGCTTAGGGTAGTGATACATTCAGCAACATTGTTTTATGGGCAATGCTGCAGGCAACAAGTGAGAGATCAAACATCTATCCAATGTGCTGAGGCAACTCCTAGGGTACTTTTGAACATCAGAAGTGGCCCACAACATTGCTTTGTCTATCGCTATCCTTGAGTTAGGGATACTCTTGGCAATTCTTGGGCAAAATTGCAAAAGCAGATATCTCAACACTAGCATTTATTAGATGACCATTTTTACATGATGTCTTCAGACCATCATATGTATGTTGACCTCAAGTCATCATTGCTTTATTCTCTGTTACATGATGTCTTCAGACCATCATATGTTTGTTGACCTCAAGTCATAATTTCTTTATTCTCTGTTACATGATGATGTCTTCAGACCATCATATGTATGTTGACCTCAAGTCATCATTGCTTTATTCTCTGTTACATGATGTTGTCTCCAGCCCTAACTATAAGCTTTATCAAAGAGGAACGTCTTAAGCCTACTCTTAAATGTGGAGAGGGTGTCTGCCTCCCGAACCACAACTGGAAGCTGGTTCCACTGAAGAGGAGCTTGGTAACTGAAGGCTCTGGCTCCTGTGCTACTTTTAGAAACTATAGGAACCACCAGTAGCCCTGCATTCAGAGAACACAGTGTTCTAGTGGGGTAATAGGGTACTATGAGCTCTTTGAGATATGAAGGGGCCTGACCATGAAGAGCTTTATAGGTGAGGAGGAGGATTTTAAGTTCTATTCTAAATTTTACAGGCAGAGAAGCTAGTACAGGAGAGATGTGATCTCTTTTCCTAGTTCCTGTCAGTACTTGTGCTGCAGCATTTTGAATTAATAGGGGTTATGCGCAACATACTTCCGCATTCTGCTAAACAAGTCTCATCACATCCGGTTCAGGTCCACTGTACCGCTCTCGCATTATGTCATTTATTAATCCGCACTTCCAGACCGTCACCGGGGCTTCTGAGTAATATGTCCGAGGAGAGCAGCCCTCTCCCGGACTCACGCTAGCTTTTAGCGCTGTTTTTTAAAAAATTGTATTTATTAATCCACACTTCCAGGCCGTCACCGGGGCTTCAGAGTAATGTGTGTCCGAAGACAGTAGCCCTCTCCCGGACACAGACGCTAGCTTTAACCGCTGTTTATTTTTATTTATTTATTTTTTTAATCCGCACTTCCAGACCGTCACCGGGGCTTCAGAGTAATGTGTCCGAGGAGAGCAGCCCTCTCCCGGACACAAGCTAGCTTTTAACCGCTGTTTAAAAAAAAAAAAAGTATTTATTAATCCGCACTTCCAGACCGTCACCGGGGCTTCAGAGTAATGTGTCCGAGGAGAGTAGCCCTCTCCCGGACTCACTCGATAGCTTTTACCGCTGTTTTTTTTTTTTTTTTTTTTCCATCCATCTTTTCTTCTCACTAACATTCAGATGTTAAAATCAAATAAAACGCCAACAGTAAAAAGGGCTAACTAGGCCAAATCAATAGCTGTCGCCATCAGTTCCTACCGCTGCTACCGGCTTTAACGACAAGCGGAAGTCAGGAGACCAGTTTTCCGGTTTGGTCACGTGACGCTCGGCATAAAGCCTATTGGAGCGTCTTAATGGATTTATTAGGGCAACCTGATAATAAAGATTTGCAGTAATCCAGCCTTGAAGTAACAAATGCATGGATTAGTTTTTCTGCATCTGTCTTTGATAGGATGTGTCTGATTTTTGTAATATTACGTAACTGAAAGAAGGCAGTCCTAGATGTCTGCTTTATGTGGGAATTAAATGACAAATCTTGATCAAAGATAAGTCCAAGATTCCTGACAGTGGTGCTAGAGGCCAAGGTAATGCCATCTAGAGTAGCTATATGTGTAGACATTGAGTCTCTAAGGTTTTTGGGGCCAAGTACAAGAATTTCGGTTTTCTCTGAGTTTAACATCAGAAAATTGCAGCTCATCCAGGATTTTATGTCCTTAAGACATGTTTAGATGTTGAAATTTTTGTAATTTAGATAATTGATTAATTTCATCGGGCTTGATTGATAGATATAACTGCGTATCATCTGCATAACAATGAAAGTTAATGGAGTGATTTCTAATAATGTTGCCTAAAGGGAGCATATATAAAGTAAATAGTATTGGTCCAAGTATGGAACCTTGTGGAACTCCATGACTAACTGTAGTATTTATTGAAGATTCATCGTTAACATGTACAAACTGTGAACGATCTAATAAATAGGACCTAAACAAGCTTAGTGCAGTTCCTTTAATGCCAATTTGATGTTTGAGTCTCTGTAAAAGAATATTATGATCAATGGTGTCAAATGCTAGCCTAGTCCTAACTAGACCTTGGTACTCATTACATTCATACTAAAGGTCTAGCAGTGCTGTAGAGACAAACAATGTCTCACTTGAAGGCGGGTGCTGTTGAAGTTTAAAACCTATTGGCTCTGCCCAGTGCCACTCTGGATCTGCCTTAACCAATCGCTAACGTTTGGTCGTGACGTATTTCATGCGCCAGAAACCACGTTGCGCGCAGTATACAAACGGCAGATGCAGTGAGCATTAGCATTAGCCTGGTTCCGCCCGCCTCCGTACTTCCGCTCAATAACTGAAATTTGCGCACGACCTCTACGTCACTGTTCTCAGGCCGCGCCTCCTGTTCGCTGATTGGAATGCACATTTTGGGGAAAAGAAATCGTTCTGCCATACAGCACCGCCAGACCTTAGTGCTGAAGTGAAATGAAAATTGAGCGGAAGTACGTAGGTGGGCGGAGCCAGGCTAGTCAAATGCATCACTAAGATCTAATAATACAAGCACAGAGACAAGTCCATTGTCAGAAGCAATCAATCTTTTTGTTGTTTCCTTTAAATCTCTCCTCTTTGTATACAGTTGTCTTTATAAAGTCATCCATCTTGCAGGCTGTGGTGGACAAAACCTAGAAGGAAAAGTATGAAGGTATTATTGGAGCAAAAGTCTCAAGCACCTGTAACTGCAGATTTTGTATGCGTACACTAAAGTCACAGTAAATTTGAAGTCGTAAATATTTATTTAGCATGTGTACTCTAAAGTCACAAATGTGTAACAGTACATTTGAAGTCGTAAATATTTTTTCTACCATTGCAAACACAAAATAGGGTCTACGAGTTCACAAGTCTGTGTTACAGGTGCACAAATCCTCTCCTGTGCATCACAACTTCAAAGAGTCATGCACTTGACACTTTTGCTACAATCATTGCAGCGCAGTTGGTGCAAAACACATTCGCACACCCGTGTTTCATAATCTGACAACATGCCCAAAATGTGTGCATTCGTAAACCCAAATGTGAACTAATGCATCAGAAGTTGCACATCTGTGAACAATTTCCTCACAAATAAAATGATATAGAGCGCTATGTTGATTCAGCATTTTAATGAGCGAGCACAAGTCCGTCGTTACAACTGCTCGAATCTGCTCCTGCAAGTCTCAGCTGTGGGTTTTTTGCAGGTAGTTTTGCACCACGTCTAGGTGGTACATTTGGTGCAAAAGTGATTCATATCCGCAGCAGAGCGTCCGTGGGCGGGACCAAATAGTTCCGCCCATAATTTCATAATCCAATGAAAGTCGCCGGCAGGGGGTGCATGTGTGAATGTGTTTTGCACCAACTGCGCTGCAATGATTGTAGCAAAAGTGTCAAGTGCATGACTCTTTGAAGTTGTGATGCACAGGAGAGGATTTGTGCACCTGTAACACAGACTTGTGAACTCGTAGACCCTATTTTGTGTTTGCAATGGTAGAAAAAATATTTACGACTTCAAATGTACTGTTACACATTTGTGACTTTAGAGTACACATGCTAAATAAATATTTACGACTTCAAATTTACTGTGACTTTAGTGTACGCATACAAAATCTGCAGTTACAGGTGCTTGAGACTTCTGCTCCAATAATACCTTCATAGAAAAGAAACAATCAGGCTAAAAAGTCAATGATGTAAAGAGATAAAATTGATGATAATCTAAAGAAAGCAATGCTTATGTTGTAAGCTCAACATGAATGGAATAATAGGAAAAACAGGATGACTTTAATAAAGAGGCCTTAATAACGTTAATAGACCTTCAAACTGCATCTTGTGTAAATAAAAATATGTGATGTTGTCTAATTCTTATTACTGTCAATGCTTCCTATGCACTCTAAGCAGGGCACTGTATCTGGCACTGTTAGATGAACATTATCACTTATTGCTGACTACTGGAAGCCTTTATCCTACTAGGTCTTATGGTACACAATTGTAAGCTTTGGATGAAAGCGTCAGCTAAATGACTAAATGTCTAAATATAAGTTTATATTTTATATCTAGCTTTAGCTTTAGCTATATTATTTATATTTACAGTACACTCAAAATGTTTGGTTAGTATTGGCTTTGTGGCTTGCTAGCTTGCTCATGTTTGCTAGCTAGCAAATATGCATTTTAATATCCTAAATGTGAAAACTTTCACATTGGTCTCACCTTGTAATTTTTATTTTTTTTAATTTTGCAGGGCATCGGCAGCAGGGCTCTCTGTGCTGACATCACAAATGTTGATTGGCTGAGCCAGTTGTTGTCCCAGGGCTATCATACCAAATGTTGGTCTCAGGACAGCAACCACTTGGCAAAATCAGGACGTGCTGTCTGGCACAACTATGAACCAAATTACAGTGCATTAACTGATGGGCTGCAGGCACAACCATCACACTAACTGTGGGGAAGTTTGTAATTAATTGCAATTTAAATACAGGGCATAGTTCCAGATTGATTTGTCTTTTGCTGCTCGGTATATCATTCTCTCCAAAGCTTGATGCTTCAGTTTTTGTGGGGAGCAAATGTTTATAAAACATAAATTGCAATGATTCATTTTGCATGTTAGTTTTCAATACTTTACTTTTCCACACTTTTTTTTTCTAAAAATGAAAATTATCAAAATGTTTTGGCAATAAAGGATACAGCATTATTACACATTTGATCTTCTGTATGGGCTTTTATCTTAAGTTTCTAAAAGGTAGATCTTTGCTTTTCGTCTGACACGAAAAGTGATCTTAGCTTAGAAAAGGTTGGTGACCACTGGCTTAAAACAATAGCTGTGCTGCTTCCCTCGTGAGGAAGGTCCAGATCCTGCGGATGTTGCAGAGAGCAAATCTGCAGGACTGTGGTGATGATGTCCGTGCAGCATAGCTGATTGTGCAGTACCATGCCGACGTTCCATGTGGTTGGTGAAGGACGTACCGCAATGTCCTCAACATTGACCAGTAAGTCCATGTGAGGGCAGTCTTTCCCCAGCATGAAGAGGAGCTCAGTCTTGTCAAGGTTAAGCTTCAGGTGATGCACACATCGTCCAAGTGCTGATGTCTGCCAGACATTCTGAGATGCATGTTGCAATCAGGCTGTCAGAGGAGGGGAAAGAGAGGAAGTAGTTAAGTGTCATCCACATAGCAGTGATAGTAGAAACCATGATATGTGATTACAGAGCCTAGGGATCTAGTATATAGGGAGAACAGAAGTGGTCCTAGTACTGAGCCTTGAGGGAGACCGGTGTCAAGAGAGAAAGATTTGGACAAGGAGCCATTCCATGTGACCTGGTAAGTGTGATTCGTCAGGTAGGATGTGAACTAGGATAGTGCAGATTCAGTGATGCCGAGTTCAGGGAGAGTGGCGAGGAGGATCTGGTGGTTCACAGTGTCGAACGCCACAGACAGGTTGAAGAGAACTGATGAGAGGGACGAGGCTCTGGCGACACGGAGGGACTCCATGACTGCAAGGAGGGCTGTCTCAGGAGTGTGCAGTCTTGAAACTTGAATGATGGGGATCAAGTAGGTTGTTTTGTGAGAGTTTTAGAAAGGAACGAAAGAAGAGATACCGGTCTGTAGTCCCGGATGTCAGCAGTGTCAAGAGTAGATTTCTTAAGGAGCAGCTTGACTCGAGCAGTCTTGAAGGACGCTGGAATAAGGCCTGAAGGGAGGGAGGAGTTGACGAGGGTGGTGAGGAATGGTAGGATGTTACTCAAGATGGCTCGGAGAAGGGAGGAGGGGATCAGGTCAAGGGGGCAAGTGGTGGCATGGTTATACGTAACTAGCCTGTGGACATCTTCAGAGGAAAGGGGTAAAGCGGGTAAAACCAACAGAGGTGGGAATAGGGGGAGGGAGAATAGCGGTAGGGGTAAAAGAGGAGCTGATGTTCTTCACCTTCTTAGTAAAGTAGGTTACAAAGTAATCAGCTGTGAGGGGGGAGGGGAGGGGAGGGAGGGGTGAGGAGAGAAGAGAACATGGAAAACTGTTTCCTGGGGTTAGAGACAGAGGAGTTGATCTTGGTCTAGTACAAGGTAGATTTAGCTGCTGACACAGTAGAGGTGAAGTCTGGGGGGAGGTGAAGGTAGTGAGAGAGATCATCAGCACAGTCTGATCTCTTTCATTTTCCCTCAGCTGCCAGTAACTCTGTTCTACAAGCCCGCAGAGATTCAAACAGCCAAGGGGGAGAGGATCGCACTGGTCTGGTGGTGAAGAGACAGAGGGAGTCCAACGAGGAGAAGAGGGAGGATAGCAGAGTGGAGGAGGCTTCTTCATGGACAGTAGAGAGAATTGTTCTGGAGATGGCAGTGAGGACAGAACAGCTGAGGCGAGAGTAGAGGGAGGGAAAGATTTCAGGTTACGGCGGGTTGTGACAGTGTGAGGAGTAGGAATGAGGGAGGTGGTGGACTTAAAGGGGAGAGAGAAAGCAACAAAGTGATGGTCAGACACAGGAAGTGGGATAACAGAGAGTGCCTGGGTACCGCAGGACCTAGTGAAGACCAGGTCAAGTAGGTTCCCGGCTCTGTGGGTGGGAGGAGTGTGAGGTCAGTGAGTGCAACTTCTCTGGCTGGATGTTGAAGTTGCCCAGGACAACAAGTGGTGTGCCCTCTTTAGGAAAGCAGCTGTGGAGGGCATCCATCTCATGGAAGAAGTCGCGGAGGGGACCTGGTGGACGATAGATCACTACAATGTAAAGCTTGATAGGAAGGGTGAGAGCAACAGCATGGAGTTCAAATGTGGATTTGGTCAAGTGTTCCAGGGTAAGGACCTGCTAGGACCACTTGAGGATTGAGGATTCCAGTCCTCCCTCCTCGCCCCGATGGTCTTGGGGTGTGTGAAAATGTGTAGGCAGTTGAGAGGGCAGCTGGAGTGGCAGTGTTCTCTGGGGTGATCCAAGTCTCTGTAAGGGCCAGGAATTGGAGAGTCTGGAGAGAGGTGTAGGCTGAGATGGAGTCTACCTTCTTGACAGTCGATTGGCAGTTCCAGAGACCCCCCGTCACTTCAAGGTCTGTGTAGACAGAGAGCGTTTGGTAGCGCAGATTGGATGGGGTGCAGAGGGTCCTAGGTGGCGTCTTCTCTGGTCAGACGTCCTGACGGTGATGGAGGTAAGGCACATATCTACGATGGGTGGAAGGAGATGTAGGCTCTGGGCTCCCTCGATGGACTGCCGAGAGAGACTCCCTATGTCTTTGTTTGACCGGGATTCCCGCAGAGGGACTCCCTATGTCTTTGTTTGACCGGGACTCCCACAGGAAGACTCCCTATGTCTTCGTTCGACCGGGACTCCCGCAGATAGACTCTCTATGTCTTTGTTCGACTGGGACTTTGTTCGCCGGGGCTTGACCCTACCGCTGACACTTTGAATGACTAGCCCTTAAGTGCAGAGGCGCAGCTCATGCAGTCTTAGCTCCACCCTACAATCAAGTCTATTGTCCACACCTGAAGTGGCCAAAACTGGAACAGATGGTTAGACACTTAAATTCTGCTAACTAGTTTGAATTAGCTCTACCAACTGAATTGCTCAAAACAAAAGTTCTAATTACTTCATATACTCACCAGCAGCAGGATAATAAAATAATAAAAGATGATAACACAGTGTGTGCTGAAAATCTGCCTGATTGTAGACGAGGCTGCCAGTCTGAACAAAAAGGCTGCTATGATTGTGTATGTGAGATTTCAGCTAGTCAATAACACCAGCAAAAAGTCAACTTGGTTCAATTACATGATTTGTGCAAAGTTTGCTGTCTGCATTAGAGAAGGTAAATCTAAATGAGGACTTCCTCGCCAAGTGCCTTGTCAGTGTTCTATGTGATGGTGTGTCTGTCTTGGGTTTGGGTGCAAAAGCGGGGTTGTGAGCAGGCTGAAGGAGTTATTTCCCAACATAACAGGATGGCACTGCTGTGCACAAGATAGAGCTTGTGAATCGCTCCCATTATTAAAGTAATGGGAGCTGTAATCGCAGTCGTCACTGGAAACAAACTCGGTTTCCCAGCAGGCACGATTGCACGTGACCTACTATCGCAGGTCAAGTGTCACCTTTTTTTTGGTGAATGAATGGATTTGCGTGAGCTTGGATGCGCGTGTGTTTGTTCGTGAAGTTGGATGTCCGTGAACTTGTCCATGAAGTTGTAACCCCTCTTATTCTGAAGCAGGCGAAAGTGGTATGTTAAGTTTGGTTTTTCCTTTTAATAACGTTTAAGATTGTGTCGCGTGTATGAACGTATGATTGATTGCTGTATGCATGTTATTTATTCCTTTCATAGTTCTACGGTGTTTGGTGTTTGGTGTCTGTGTTGTCGAACAAAATAAACATCAGTGATAAAGAACCTGGGACTTGGATTCGTGACTAAGGGCGGCATAGTAGAACACTACTGCAAAGTTGAAGTCGAGGATCAGAAGTTACCTGCGCGTGGAAGTCGGCAAGCAAGTAAGAGACTTTCCGTGTTCAGCAAAGAAGACGCATTCGGGACTGATTTCGTTTGAAGGACTAAAGCAGCAAGCAGACAAGTAAGGCAAAGCAAACAAGCAAGCACTTAAGGTTGGTGTCTTTGAAGTTGCGCAAGTAGCCTATCTGCAAACTGTTTGTGGAACTTTCAATCGTGCGTCTCGCCGCGCGTTCTAAGGATTTATGGACATTTCATTCAGCGAATCGCTTCACGGGTGAACTATTAAGACTCGACCATGATTCAATTGTATGCATGTTTTTCATGACAATTGACGAGCACTATATTGAGTTGAAGACTTTCTAAGTCAAGGGTATTTTGTTTTTTGCCATTTTGAAATGAGTAATGTTTGAGCGTTAAATGCTTGGTTGTATGCAGGTTTTTTCATGACCATTGATGAGCGCCACATGAAGTTTAATACTTTCTAGGTTAAGGGTATTTCTTTTTGCCGTTTTTTGAACTTGTTGAATAATGAAATGTTTGAATATTGAATGCTTTGTTGTTGTGTTTCAAATGACTTGCTTTGAGTAGTTAAGCCTAAGCTCACTGAGTTGCATTGTAGCCTAATCTATTTCTGTGCCTATATAATTTTGCAACCGTGATATAATTTATCATTTGTGTATTGCACAGAGGCAACATTTCATTGACATTTATAATAACAATTCTTAAGCACAACTTTGGTTCACATTTATAATTCAACATGTCAGACGTTAGTGAGGAGACATTACAAAACACAGAGGAAAAGGCTAGTCTTCCTGAGCAAGAGGGTCTGATTGAGGAACAGGCTAAGGAAGAGAAACGAATTGAGTCTGACCAAATCGAACAGCCTACAAAACCTCAACAGGCACATGCAAGTACAGACTGATAATTCAGTGGAAATTCGGAAAAGTCAACGCTCTCGCAAACTCACCGAAAAGGGACAGGCATTGCAAGAAGCTAAACTGAACGAATTAAAAAGAGCTTTCGAACGCATGTATACAAGGTGGAAGTACCATATTAATGGTTTGAAGAGATCAATTAAGCACAAAGAAGATCCAGAGTTTATTTCTGAGGTTGTTACTGCTGTTGAAACCCGTCAAGTTGATGTCAATGACATTTACGATCAAATCAGAGCAATTGCAGTGCCAGACCATGAAATTAGAAGGAAAAATGACTCGTGTTATGCCATCACCAAGACTGCAAAAGAAAAGGCTCGGTGCCTCATTACTGCTGCTGGTGACCCAGAAGACATACCCTGGCCTGAGACCAGCTCAGTGTTTGATTGCACAGCATCCACCATTTCGTCTTTGCAACCCACTTCTATTTCCAAGTTTTCTGATCAGGCCTCTCTGAAGTCAGCACAAGAAAAGCAGCAAGCAGCAGCTGAAGTTGCAGCAACTCAAGAGGTGCTTAAAATAATGAAATCCCAACATGAATGTGAGGAGGAGATCCGAGAACTTGAAGCAGAGGAGAAAAAGGTAGCCGTTGAACAAGAAGTGTATGAACGAGCGATGGAGGCAGAGAAGGCAAGGCAGAAAGCTCGGTTTGTAGCAGAAAGCTCTGCAAGAAAAAGGAGATTGGAGGAAAGGAGAAAAGAAGTGGAGAGATTGGAGGAACTGAAAAGGCATAATGCTGCACAGGCTCGACTACGGGTTTACAGTGGGGTAGAGCTGGAAGACCACCCTGCTTTAGCCTCTGTGGATGAACAAGGCAGCTGTGTCATTTCATTTGTACCCTTGCAAGGTAGGGTCCCTTCAATCAGATCATCTCTTCCTCACCCACAAGGCCTCAGTCATTCAGCAGCTGTACCTCAACCAGACATACTAGCTACTGCGCCGGGAGCTACCAATGACCTGGTGAAGATGCTTGCAGAGGCAATAACAGCTAACAGGATTCCAATTCCAGAACCTGCTATCTTCTTTGGAGATCCCTTGCAGTACACAGACTGGAGGATGTCATTTCATACATTAATTGGCCGTAAGAATTTGCCAGCTCAAGAAAAACTCTTTTTCCTACGCAAGTATGTGGGAGGCTTGGCCAAACGAGCTATTGACGGATATTCCATACTCGGAACAGAAGATGCCTATCGTGCTGCCTGGGGCATACTTGATGACCGCTTTGGAAATCCCTTTATAGTTGGCAAAGCATACAGAGACAAGATACAGTCATGGCATAAGATCCCTTCTAAAGACAGTAAGGAGCTTCAGGAGTTTGTAGACTTCTTAGTCAGTGTCGAAACCGCTATGCCTTATGTTCAGGGCTTACAAACCCTGAATGACTGTGTGGAAAATCAGAGAGTAGTCATCAAGTTGCCTGACTGGTTGAGTTCTCGTTGGAATAGAACAGCTACAGTCTATCAAGATGAACGAAAAGCCTTTCCGGACTTCAAATATTTTGTTAATTTTCTCAGCAAAGAGGCTAGGATTGCTTGTAACCCTATCACCTCATTGCAAGCATTACGGTCAGCAGAACTGGAAAGACCTAGACAGGGTGATTCAGATCCCAAGCTTCAGAGAAATCGTAACTCAACTGCCAAGACCTTTACCACAAGCTCGAGTGAGAAGAGTACCCCTGTGTGTGTTTTTTGCAAAAGGCATGGACATACTTTGCCTAAGTGTAGAAAGCTCATGGAAAAGCCAGTTGAGGAGAGAGTGAAATTCGTTCAAGCAGAGAGACTGTGCTTTGGCTGTCTTAAGATCGGCCATAATTCAAAGTGCTGCCCCTCTAGAAGTGTTTGTGAGAAATGTGACAAACGTCATCCAACCTGTCTGCATCAAGATCGGGAGAGAAACCCAAGATCCAGAACTCACCAAACGCAGTCCCAAGGGAGCCAAGGGTCTGCAGGAAGAAGGCCTGAGCAACCCAACGGGCGTCTGGAGACGCAGCAAGCCATATCCAATAGAGTCATCCAGAAAAGGGAAAACACTCACACGTCGTCAATCGTGCCGGTGTATGTCAACAACAGCTAATCCTGAGGAGGAGATTCTGGTGTATGCTTTGCTCGACACCCAGAGCGACACCACCTTTATTTTAAAAGACATAGCGGATCAGTTGCATGTCAAGCAAGACCTTGTGAGACTCAAGATCTCCACAGTTACATCAATAGCAAAGGTTGCGTCGAGTCACAAGTTGTATGGACTACAAGTACGAGGCTTGATGGCTGATGAAAGAATCAAGCTCCCAGTAACATACACCAGAGAATACATACCTGCCAATAAGTCTGATATACCCACATGCAAAACTGCAAAAGGTTGGCCTCATTTAGAACATCTAGCTGATGAAATGCCACCTGAACTTGACTGTGAAGTAGGATTGCTGATTGGCTATAACTGTCCTCAAGTCTTGCTTCCAAGAAATGTTGTCAGTGGCAAAGAAGGCCAGCCGTTTGCACAGAAGTCCATATTGGGGTGGAGCATCATTGGCTACAGCAATTTTGATGGTGATTTTGAAGATGAAATCGGAGTCAGTCATCGAATCATCTCAAGAGAAGTCTATCCAACAACTCAACCACCTCTCGGATTCAAGTCTGAGGTCCACTTTGTGCGCCGGACTACAGTGAAGGAAATACTTACTCCAGAAGACATGATAAAGATCTTTGAGTCTGATTTCACAGAGAGGACTGGCGAAGATATAGCCATTTGACAAGAAGACCTGCGCTTTTTAGACAAACTGAAACAAGGTATCAAGCAGAAGAACGACGGGCATTTAGAGATGCCACTGCCCTTCAAAGAAGAAAGGCCAATGCTGCCTAACAACAAGGCTTGTGCAGAAATACGACTCCAGTGTCTAAAGAGACGCTTCAGGAAAGATGAACAGTACTATAAAGACTACAGAACCTTGGACAGCTCTTCACTAAGAACTTTCATGTATGAGGCCATGGCAATTGTGAATAGTCGACCTTTGACCTCTGAACACCTCAACGATCCATTGGCACCAGAGCCATTAACGCCAAATCACATACTGACAATGAAGTCTGAGATTATCGCACCTCCACCTGGAGAGTTTTCTAGAAATGACCTCTATTTAAAGAAGAGATGGAAGAGAGTTCAATTTTTGGCCAATGAGTTCTGGACTAGATGGAAGAAGGAGTATCTCTTGAATTTGCAGCAAAGGAGTAAGTGGAACAAGAATCGCCGAGACACAAAGGTCAATGATATTGTCTTACTTCAAAATGACCTGGCACCACGTAACGATTGGAAGATTGCCAAAGTAGTTGAAGTCTTCCCAGGATCTGATGGTCGGGTCAGGAAGGTCAAACTTTTAGTCAGTGATGCAACACTAGACAGCAAAGGTGCACGCACTACAAAGTCAGTCTATCTAGAAAGACCCATACACAAAACGGTACCTTTACTTGAGTCTGATTGAAGTGTCGTAAGGTTGTATTCAAATGCAAATGGAATGTGTTATTTCACTATGTGGGTCCTGATAATTATGTGCTGTAAGGAATTTTTATGTATGTGGGAATTAGCCTTGTTTTTAAGATCACCCTTTGTGTGATGGTGGGAGTGTAATCGCAGTCGTCACTGGAAACAAACTCGGTTTCCCAGCAGGCACGATTGCACATGACCTACTATCGCAGGTCAAGTGTCACCTTTTTTTTTGTGAATGAATGGATTTGCGTGAGCTTGGATGCGCGTGTGTTTGTTCGTGAAGTTGGATGTCCGTGAACTTGTCCATGAAGTTGTAACCCCTCTTAGTCTGAAGCAGGCGAAAGTGGTATGTTAAGTTTGGTTTTTCCTTTTAATAACGTTTAAGATTGTGTCGCGTGTATGAACGTATGATTGATTGCTGTATGCATGTTATTTATTCCTTCCATAGTTCTACGGTGTTTGGTGTTTGGTGTCTGTGTTGTCGAACAAAATAAACATCAGTGATAAAGAACCTGGGACTTGGATTCGTGACTAAGGGCGGCATAGGAGCGATTAACCATTTTAAAGCATTGCTTGACAAACTCTACACACTATATAGCACATCAGGAACAAATTGTATGGAGTTGAAATAATGTGCCAATGCTCTCCAACTGTGCAAAACTGGCCGGATTCTAGATACGTGGTGGGTATCCTCCAGCTCCCGAACTATAGGTGCAGTGTGGAAATCTTATCCTGCAAAATCTTACCTCTGCAGCTCAGAGTGACAAAAGAGACATATAATGATATGTGAGAAGGGAGGTGAGAGTGTTAGAGGTGTGCCATCGACACAGAGCAAAGCTAAGAGCAGCCAGGAGGACATGGGACAATAAGGCAGGGCTGTGCTTTGGGTTTTCTGGACGAATAAAACACAAGATTTCATCTAGCCTAACAGGGTAAGTCTAATGGATTTCCTTATTTACATTTTGATTTGTCATTTAATGTTGATTTGAGGGAATACCTTTTGGGAAATAAGGTTATCTTCCAAAAAGCACCATACCATTTTGGATAGAGACTAAGACATCTTGTTCGGTTTAATAAGTCTCTTGCTTTACATTATAATAAACAACCATTAACAATCTTAAATATCCTTTCAATCTATCTGTATTAATGAGTACAATAGCCAAACCTCAGCCTAGTAAAATAACAAGAATATTTCAGTTCATTGTACATATCATGAACACCATGTTCCACATTCTTTTCACCAACTGTTTCCCTTGTATGCCCCCTTGTAATGCCTTAGTTTCAACGTATTCATGCTTTGCTAATTTGTTTGCCAGGAGATATCTAAAGAGCCTGGGGAACATTATTACTTGTGTAGACACTCAGGCAACTGCCGTTGTTTATTTGTGACATAAACTGAGGGCAGATCTCAGTTCTCTTCCTAACATTTATTAACAGCAGTTCATGGTGTGTGTTTTTCCTGGCATCAGTAAATCCAAGGATTCAGTCAGCTGGCTGACAACATCTGTCATTAAAAAGTTAAACAAAAGCCTGATTGTTATAAGTTCCCAGAGTCCCACAGTATGCCATGTGAAATAAACTGGCTTATGGTGACTGATGGCTGCGTAGATTGCTTGTTGCATGCCAAAATCACAAAGGACTTATCAGGCTTATTTGACTCACATTAACGCTAAAAGTTTATGAACCTCTTTGCATGTGACACACTTTGATGTACAAATACCTCGCAAAAATCATTTGGACTTTAGGAATAAAATAAGTTGCTTGGTCTTGTTTATGTATGTTCCTTGCTTTATTTGCATATCATTTATCAGTCATTCAGTCATTTCAAGTATGTGAAAAAATCTGGAAAATAGCTTATATGGAATAGAATATTTACATGATGTTTTTCTTCAAATTATTGAAATGACTTTAAATTATAGTTCACATTTTGTATCTATAATCCTGGGGATTAATAAAGTACCTACTACTACAACTTCATTATCATTTGAACAATAATATAACATTAGTGAATATGGGCTTTAGCTTAAAAAAAGGTAATTGATCCTGATTTGCCCCATTGTTGCCATGGCCATTACTGTGTGTCTTATTTTATTGAGCCTAGTGAGTTTGAAACAGTACATTGCTTTATCTTGAAAATTTTATTTTACCTCATCATTACTCATACATATCGTGTATAACAGAAACCATACCACAACACAATAAAGAGAATGCTGATGTTGTTTCTAACAATCCCTGTGTATGTTTCTTTGTTCACATGTGGGAATGGCGGTAGAACAGTTTACTTTGGATTTCCATGTTGCGGTGTCCGGCTGCTTTTTGGTTTTTTTTGCAGCATTTGGAGCAAGGTGGGGGCTAGGTGCGCCTGTGGGTGCAGGACTTGCCCACACGGCGGCAGTAGCAAATAGCGTTGAAGAAGCGGCAGTAGCATGTGTCACAGGGGTCACAGCAAGGCAGCTGGTGGCCCAGGCAGGACTGCTGGTGAGGGACACAGCGGCGAGGGGAGCGCATGTTCCTGCTCTGGAGCTGCAAGGCCTCGGTCATCTCCTGGGAGGTATCCTACAATGCACCAGATGCAAACAAAATATTATTATAATATATTGCAAGCAATTTTTCCAGCATCTTCATGTCGTCTAGTCTAGGTCCTGCTGACATTTTTGTTTTGTCTTTTTGCGACTAATTGGTGTTCTGTTACATCTGCATGACAGACCACTTCATTTTGTTGCCATTTTTGTCATTGATTACACTTGTGGTTTACGGTCCAAATTAAGAAGTATGAACAGATTGATCGCGTGGTTTACAAAAACCACCGACTGCAATGTATTAGTTTCGGGTTTAGGGCATTCTGCTCCTACAATACATTATACATATACATTATTGCATTGGAAAGCAGAAGAGTGAGGCCAGATGGTTGGTGTTAGGGAATACTGCAATGCAAAATCTTTTACCTCATCATAAGATTGAGCATCAATCATCAACTCTTCCACAGTGTCGGCTTCGAGGATATCAGAATCTGCCCTGGAGGGCTGGGCCTTACCTGGAAGAAGATATGATTTAAAATGATCTATATGTTTTTCAATTTGGCTGTCCAGGCATTGCTTATAATGGATTTAATGTTTTCTATTTGACTTCAGCATTTCAAGTAAAATTACAATTTAATCTTTTTTGTTGTTGTTATCCTTTCATCCACGCTAGTAGAATGAGTATTCATTATTTTAATTAATAAATAAGACTAGAATGAAAACATAATCGTAAACAAAACACAGAATTGTTATGTAGCAGCAAAGTAACAGCTTTATTTAATAGTGGCATGTTGCAAGTTACTGTTAATTTTAAGTAATGCATAAATGTAATAGGGGGACTCTTAGAAAGCTCCCATTTACAAACAATCATTTGTATTAGTATTCTAATTCTAATTGTATTATATTTAGAAATGGAGAACTTCTCAGAAACAACAAAGAATAGAATAACAAAGAATGAGTCAAATGTAATGTTTGTCATGTATGTAGGGAATCACAGGAGGATAGTGTATAAGAACAATTATAATTTAACTATATTACATTCAATTTGTATTTCTATTTTTATTTTTTGTAAATGTGTGGGGGGGCATGCAATTTGGCATCTTAATAGCGTTAAATGAACTGGAATTCACAATTATATTAAAAATGAGCCACTGACCAATCTCTGAAATATAAGAGGGCTCCAGCCTCCTGTGGCTGGGTTGGCCGCTGTCCAATGGCATGTCCCCGTGGACAAGTCCATGAGACAGCTGGAGGATGCTGAGGGCCCACCAGCATTTCATCACAGAATGCATCATGATGTCTCTTATATCTGGACAGCAAGTAGATTCCTTAAACACAGCAGTAGAGCAAAAAACACAGCATTGATTTCATACTTTGCCTTTATCTTTTGAACTCAATTAAACACAAGTTGCAAATAAATCTAAAACTAAAATATTAGCACTACAGATGTATCATTGAAGCCTCTCAATATCAAAAAGTATAAAAATGTGTAATAGAATGAATAAATGAAGTGTATAAAACACTATAACAACAACAACAACATCAACAACAACAATGATTGTCAATTGGATACAGAATGAAAATACAAAACATATTTGATTGATATTTGATACACCAAGGTCGAGTAAATGTTGAACATAACTATCATTATATCATGCGTTTTACATTATTATACACACTGTGTTTGCTCCACATTAGTTAAACACGCCTTGTACACATCATCCGACAATGTCTAAATAGTGATCTGCAGTATTAAAAGTCGATAGATGCGTGAATAAATCCAAAATTAAATGTGAGAAATGAACGGCACAACGTCAACATGGCATTGAAAGAAAAGAGTGGACAAGGAAGAAGAGGAAAAGGACACCAAAGCAAAGAGAGACAAAGTCACTCACCTGCAATGGGCCGCTCCAGTCTACGTTGTGAGTGATCCTGTCCTGGGCTGGAGTTGCAGTGGGCCTCTTTATATGGAAGCACCCCAGGGAGTGAGGCGACATCCACATGACCAGCTACAGTGGGAGGGAGGTGGGGTCACCATCTTACCCCCACCCCCCCCCACCCCCTTCAACCACAGCCTGGGGCCAGAGGCAAGACTGAAAAAAAATAGGCCTAATAGCTGACGTTAATGACAGACATCAAGCAGAGATTGCCTTGCCAGCACTACTACAGCTTGACCCCTGTCATAAGGCTTTTGCCTAAATGGCGCAATAGTGCATTATGATAAACATTTAATTTTATTTTAGCTATAGCCAAAGGAAAGTCACTGACTTAGGCAATATACGTCTTGACAATAATCCTTTATTGCATATCTGTTGGTACCATTGTAATTGTTTTTGGTTTTGTTGCATTTTCTATTAATGCACAGCCCACATTATAAGTAAAGTGCTCATTGTATTATATGATTATATGATGTCAATTATAGAAGTAATATTCCTGGTGCTCTCTTTGTTAGTCACCGTGCCCTGGAGGAACACATCTGATGAACACGCCATACATCTAATTTGTTCTTCTAATTGTTTTCTATGGCCCTGGTACATTTTAGAGAACACAGGGGACAGGCACATTGAGGATGGAGTTTGAATCATTCAGGTTTTCTATTATTCAGCAATCACTCAGAAGAGGAAATGATAACATCCTGAACATTAATAGACACATTCATCTTTGGCCGTTTGATTTCCCACAAATATGTTGTTTCACAGAATCACATGAATGACGTCTTTCATAAAGCACTCATTATGATTTTTCTTGATGTAAATCAGATTTTGCACAACCATCTGACTGCCCTACCTGGAGTAGATGCTACATTAAATGTCCGGAAGAGGAAAATGAATCAAGGACAAAATTAAAACTCATTCATAGCCTTAAAAGCATGAACACAGCATTGTCAGGCTCCAGGAATTTAATTTAAGGCAAACCTGCAAACAAAGCAGAACACTGCTAATATCCCATAGATTTAGATTCGAATAGATTTTTCCCCCCAAAATTGAGTAGTGACAAACATGAATGGAAGGTAGTGGTAGGCCTACTAGTATAAGTATATGTAGAAATAGTAGAAATTACATTTTAAACTGTGTGGTTTGTTTGATCTGTAGCCTACTGCCTACTGCTGTCTTGGCCAATGTTGTGCTTGCTGGTTTCTTTAAGTCAATAATATCCCACTAGTAAAATTGAAAAATATAAGACAGAAGATAGTTAATGTATTGCTTGTTTTGTGCTGTAGTCATTTATTCCTGGCTGGATCATGTAATCTGTACAGCTGATGCTCATGAAAGTCTGGAATTAGTTGAAATTTTGTATGGGTTGACTACCACTGATCACTTACCTGTCTCTATGATGATAAATGTTGATAACCTACCTGACTGCAGCAGTTCAACAGAAGATGGTGCCAACAGGGTCAAAGTGGATTGGGCTAAACTATCTAATGAGGATGTCTTCTATTATTGTGGGAGGTCAGATGTTCTCTTAAGGGAAGTACAGCTACCCATGGATGCTATTTTATGTCCAAATATTAACTGTGATGATGTCACTCACTGTAATGACCTATGTGAAATGTATAATAGTATAGTGAGCGCTATACATGAAGCCAGTAGACATCTACACACTCACCCCAGAAAGGTTAAGAATACCAAGCCTGGCTGGAACAAGTATGTAGCAGACCACCAAGAAGCCGCTAAGGCAGCTCATAGGACCTGGGTTATAGCTGGTAGACCCAGACAGGGGCCAGACTTAGAGCACAAGAAACTTACTAATGCTAGATATAAATATGCAGTGCGCTTTATTGGGAATCATGAGCAAGCCGTAAGAGCTCATTCTATGGCTGAAAACTTGCTTGGTAACAAAGTCACTGAGTTTTGGAAAGAGGTAAAAGCTACAAATAGGGCCAAAACAGTACTGCCATGTCACATTGAAGGTGTATCTGGTGCAGACAATATAGCAGAGTGGTGGAGGCAGCACTATGCAGCTCTGTTTAATTGTATCAAAAGTGAGCCCTATTGTGTGGGCAAGTTAAATGAGGAAGTGATTTATTTTACTCCCAACGAGGTTTATCATGCTATAGAGCAACTAGCTGATAACAAAGCTAGTGGCAAGGATAACATCACTGCCGAGCATCTTCAGTTAGCCAGCCCCAGAGTAGCAGCACTGCTGTCCATCTGCCTCACAGGGCTGATGACACATGGTATACTGCCAGACACCATGCTGACAGTCACATTAGTGCCAGTCATTAAGGACAAGGCAGGTAAAATAGGGAGTTTGGACAACTATAGACCCATTGCCTTAGCCAGCATTCTTTCAAAGGTGCTAGAAAATATGCTACTAGATAGACTGAGTGAGTTCATTTACACCACAGAAAATCAATTTGGCTTTAAGTCTAAGCACAGTACAGATCTATGTATCTATGCCTTGAAAGAAACTGTTGAATCCTACAGAAGGCAGGGCTCTACAATGTTTCTAGGGTTTATTGATGCATCCAAGGCATTTGACAGAGTAAATCACCATAAGCTTTTTACTAAACTCATGCTTAGGGGTGTGCCTGGATGCATCATACGAATCCTGGTTTACTGGTATGCCAACCAAGGTATGCAGGTGAAATGGGGAAACAGCCTATCCTCACCCTTCAGTGTAGGCAATGGGGTACGGCAGGGGGGGCTTCTGTCTCCAGCCCTGTTCAACCTATACATGGACAACCTGTCAAAGCAGTTGGGGAAGTGTAAGACAGGTTGTCTGATAGGGAACACTCTGTTAAACCATCTGATGTACGCAGATGATTTGGCTATTATGTCCCCCAGCACTGTTGGGTTCCAGCAGCTGTTGGATATATGCTCAGAGTATGGGGTTGAGTTTGACGTACAGTACAATGCAAAAAAGAGTGTTGTATTGATATGTAGGACCAAGGAAGATCAGAAGCTGCACTTTCCAATGTTTTACCTGTCAGGGCAATCCCTCTGTGTATCTAACTGTATGAAATATCTTGGGCACATCATCACTGACAAGATGGAAGATGATGCTGACATGTACAGGCAGAGACGAATGTTGTACGTCGAAGCAAACATGTTAGTCAGGAAATTCCACTACTGTTCTGATGATGTGAAAGTAAACTTGTTTCGTTCTTACTGCACCCCTATGTATGCAGCCCCATTATGGGTCAGCTACAAAAAGGAGACCCTGCGCAAACTTCAGGTAGCATACAATGACTGTCTGAGGATACTACTGAAAAAGCCCAGGAGTAGCAGTGCTAGTAAGCTCTTTTGTGACTCAGGGCTAAGCACTTTACAGGCTCTCTTGAGGAACCTGATGTTTAAGTTTATGCAGACATCCCAAGTCTCCCGGAAGTTCCGGGAGTCTCCCGCAAATCAATAGCGTCTCCCTGATGCAAGCAAATCATGTACAATCTCCCGGAAATCCCCCCCCCCCCCCGCCAAAAATCTTCGATAGCCCCCCCCCCCCGCTCAACGAAATCTCCGCTAGCACCCCCCCCCCCCCCCCCCCCCCCCAAACAAAAATCTCCGCTAGCACCCCCCCCCCCTCCCCCCCCCCCCCCCGCTCAACAAAAAATCTCCGCTAGTCCCCCCCCCCCCGCTCAACAAAAATCTTTGATAGCATAAATGAGTTTTTGCAACTTGGGAACCCTGGTTTATGTCTCGACTTGATGAGTCACAAAACTGTATTATAATGATGCTCACAAGCCCCAGGTGCAGCTCGGTCAGATATCAATCATATCTGTGGAAACATTGGTATGGGTGCCTTTTAAGACTCTCATGAATAAGAGTATGTTTGTATGTGTTTATGTATCTGTTGTTGTCTATTGGGTCTAGAGCCTGTAATAAAGTTTTTATATATATTAGCTTTTTTTGTACGCTACTCTGTGCAAAGACCCGATACACCTGGACACATCTTCAGTGTTGTGTCCTGCGTTCATCAGGTGTCAAGTCCCAGCCTGTGTCCAGGTAGCACTACCTCACCCACATGCCTCTCGTCTGCTGATGTCAAGTATGACACTATCAACATGGTTTGTATGTTTATACTGTTAATCTTACTGTTAATCTTTGCGCTTGGGTTCAGCTATTCAACATCTCTATACAACTTAAAGTCAATTCTGAAGCTTTATTAAACCTATTTTTAAGCTAATTGTACACTACAGCATTGACCGCATTTTCTGCGGGAAATGCATTTTCTAGTTAAGTTGTCTTTATATCAATTACATTTCTACCGTCAGCTCTACGTGCCTGCATACGAGTGCACAACCTTGCGCACTTTAGATTACAATATCAATACGATTCGTTCTCAGCAGCTCTTGTTGAACTTCATATTCATGTTAAAATATGGCTTCCAGCTCATATCATTTCGTCTACTCTGTCAGATGACAAGTCACGTGATCTGGTCACCTGACCTCCACAGCCGGGTATTCACAGCCCTGTCTCTGTCACGAAGATACTTCACTTCTGCTCCTTCGGCGAAAACCCCATCAAAATGCCTTTCTCGGAGCTGTATTTTAATGTTGATAATGGCTATTTGGAGGGATTGGTGAGAGGATTCAAGGCCGGTATTCTGTCTCAGGGAGATTATCTGAACCTCGTCCAGTGCGAAACCCTTGAAGGTGAGCTAACTGAAAGCTAAGGGACTAAGCTTCCTTAGCTAACGGTAACGCTTGCTACCAGCTGTAATTTATGTGATCAGTTCTGCTTTGCTTATTGTCGTTGGTAACACTTCCCTATTCTATATATTTAATATTATTGTTGAGTTTCTAATGATGAGATTAGTTTAGATGTGGACGATTCGTTACCACACCTTTCGACATGATTTGGTGTAGCCTAGGTACGTGTTGGTCATATGACCAAACCTGAGAATTTCCTGATTCTTCTAGTTACAGCTTTTCCAGCCCCAATCTCTAGTTATTACCCCGTTGCTCAATGCAAGAAGATTGAACCTTTTTCAAATGTATATATATATATTTATTTATTTTTTACGAGAAAGGGCCGGCGTACTATATTGAAGCAAATGCAGCCTGTCCTGATCGCTTAGCCCAGATCTGGTTGTATGTTGAAAATGAGAAGTAGAGACCCATTATTCTGAAAAAAGAAAAAAAAGTCACGTTCTATGATTCATCCTGCTTCCCCACATAACTATACACTTATACATACACAACACATTTGCTTAGTACAGTTTTCCATGACGTTGACATGAAATAGATCCTCACAAAGAAGTGCAAGATGGCCCCAACCTTGCTTGTATCAATGCACCCTGTCTTTGTACTATATTTAACAGATCTGAAGCTCCACTTGCAGAGCACTGACTATGGGAGCTTCCTGGCCAATGAGGCCTCTCCTCTTACTGTGTCTGTCATTGATGACAAGCTGAAAGAGAAGATGGTGGTGGAGTTTCGTCACATGAGGAACCAGTCCTATGAGCCTCTAGCTAGCTTCATGGACTTCATCACGTAAGTTTCCAATTCACAAGCTTTGGCCAATACAAACCAAGGACCATGTAAACAAACTTGAATTATCCAGGGATCACACTGGTGCTTAATTTCCAAAATGATACATTTTATTTGAATGTCTGGAATGAAATGTACCTTCATATTAATGTCAAATGTTAACATGTCATACTTAAAATTATTACACATGCATGTCAAGCAGACACACTATTGATTCCCCTTCTTTCCTGCACTGCCTCCAGTTACAGCTACATGATTGACAATGTCATCCTGCTGATCACGGGTACCTTGCACCAGCGAGCCATCGCTGAGCTGGTGCCCAAATGCCACCCGCTGGGCAGCTTCGAGCAGATGGAGGCGGTCAATATTGCGCAGACACCCGCTGAACTGTACAATGCCATTCTCGTGGACACACCTCTAGGTGGGATTCAGACTCAAATGTCCTCTAAACACAGTGTAAATTCACGTGAATTGATTATAATCATTCCTTGCAGAGAAGCACATAAATCTAAAAGCCACACATTGCTCAAATTCTATGCTCATCATTTTTTAAGTGTAATTAAAAATATATTTTATTTTGTCTTCAGCTGCCTTCTTCCAGGACTGTATATCTGAGCAGGACTTGGATGAAATGAACATTGAAATCATTCGGAACACTCTTTACAAGGTAATATCGGAACAGAGGCCAAAACAGGTCTAAAAAAACATGTTATATATGTAATGTTGAAAATGTTTAGTTTGTAATATTGCATCTGTTTCTCAGGCTTATCTAGAGGCTTTCTACAAGTTCTGCTCAAACCTGGGAGGAACCACGGCGGATACCATGTGTCCGATTTTAGAGGTGAGTTTGTCCACAGAAGAAGAACCATAGAACCAGTCTCTGTCTGTCTCTCTCTCTCTCTCTCTCTCTCTCTCTCTCTCTCTCTCTCTCTCTCTCTCTCTCTCTCTCTCTCTCTCTCTCTCTCTCTCTCTCTCTCTCTCTCTCTCTCTCTCTCTCTCTCTCCATATATATACACACACACACACACACACACACACACACACACACACGCACAATATATCTCCCCTCACTGTCTACGTTGTCCTCTGATCATGCACTCCAGTTTGAGGCAGACCGCAGGGCCTTCATCATCACCATCAACTCCTTCGGCACAGAGCTGTCCAAGGAGGACCGGGCCAAGCTCTTTCCTCACTGTGGCAAGCTGTACCCAGAGGGCCTGGCCCAGCTAGCCCGTGCTGATGACTATGAGCAAGTCAAAGCTGTAGCCGACTTCTACCCTGTGAGTCCATGGACCCACCCAGCACCGCCTACCAACCAATGGTCCCTCTAAGCTGTGGGCGTATAGTTGCACCACGTATAGTTCCCCACACCAACATTTAAGGCTGTGCTAAACTGATTAGTTGCAGGTCTGCTTAACTTGCTTTGGGTCAGGTTGCTCAGCTAGTTTTTGCTCAGAAATGTTGATTTGTTGTCATGAAAAAGATTAGAGTCTGTGTCAAGGCATGCAATGTTTCGACTACACTAGGGATGCCCCGATCAGGTTTTTTTAGGTCAATATCGTTCACCGATAATTTTTGTTACAGTTAAATATAGGCTTGAATTGTCCAGTTTTTTATCAAACCTAGTACTACATTATGGAAGATAATCAAGATCGATTTATAATAATATAATACATTATTTTAATCCTTAAATTATTTTAGCCTATAGGCTTTTCATATCATTGTCATTGGCATTCTAGAAACAAAACATGACATAAATAGAACATTAAGAGATGTATTAACTGTTGAATTAACAACTTGATCAATGGACATGGGTGATGCCAAATATTTGTACTTTTTGCCTCCTGTGATGTAGACCTATTACCGTGTTGTGAATGGGCTATCAATTTAAAGGCTGCAAGTCTCGTGTGTTATAATTTGAAGAAATCAATCAAGTCGGCGATAGCTTATGGTGACATTTTAATGGAAATATAACACAGTAAAACGATGATTAGAAAGATGTTAAAAGACCCCACTGCTGCGACTATAGACTTCCCTCTTTAATCACAACCTTATGTTTTATTTCCAAAATGGCTCACAAATGACATTCAGTTTGTCAACTCCAGCCCATGCAACTGTTAATCAATGGCATAAGCCTACTTTTCATTTATTATTGATTAGGATTGATTAGGATTTATTTAAGGAGTTTTGCACACACAGAAACAAGTTTTGCATTATTGGGACAAATAAATTGAGCCAAAACGACAATTAGAATATTAAACAACAAAACTAAACAGTATGCAAAGGAAGTGTATACAGTTTCACAAATATTAATATAGGCTGCCTATGTCAGAACTTAGAAATTAGAACGCAACTGTTTTTGTGCGACACGCCGACTCTTTGTCAACTCCGTGTCCATGAAAGGAGCGCTGTCAATGGCTTTTCATGCCATTATTTTGACATTATTTTGGCAGCCTTTTGCTATGAGGTCATAGTTACTTAAATAGTCATAGCTACTTAAATAGTTTCAACTAACATGGGGATGTGTGAATAACGACGAAGTGTAGGACAAGTCTTTTGCGCGAACCTAAAAAAAACAAAAAAAACATGAGAAGAGTGAAGCCCATTCTCCAGTGAGATGCAGGCTGGTTATTGCATCCTATAACTGAGATCAATGAACAGGCTATATGCCTATGGTTAAGTGTAGCCTACAGTTAAGTGTAGTCTACCTTTGTTGAGAGTCGGGGCAATTTAAAGAGGAATTATGCAGACAAGCATTAATTGTCTGTGACTGAACATAATGATGGCTTGTCTTTGTCCACAATTTGTCCACAATTTGTCTCGCGCAATACTCTTGAGCCACGTGATCGGCTCCTGTAATCGGCACATTTTTAAGTTGACCGGCCGTCACTGGCTAGGAGCAAAAACTGCCCCATTCCAATGGACCAGTGCATCCCTAGACTACACACTTGTATCAGATGTACTACTGCTGTTGTCTGTCGCCTCATCTCCCCTTGTGTAACCAAAAACATTAATTTGTGCTGCATGCATTTCCTTTCTGCCCTCACACCATTGTGTCCTTGTTGATTTTAAGGAATATAAACTCTTGTTTGAGGGAGCTGGCAGCAACCCTGGAGACAAGACACTGGAGGATCGTTTCTTTGAGCACGAAGTGAGCAACACAAACACACGCACACACATGCTTTACTAATGCATAAACAATGTACTAGGAGACTGCTGAAACATCAGTGTGCTAAACTGATATTTTTATGCAATTATACTTTCTTTTTTCCTTCCAAAATGTCACTCCAAATCTGGAGGAAATGAGTTAAGCACCATGCTTCTGTTTTGCTGCACTGCTACATTGTACTGTGAACACCAAACACTCCTCACCCACCATCCCCTGCAGGTGAAGCTGAATAAGCTGGCCTTCCTAAACCAGTTCCACTTCAGCGTTTTCTACGCCTACGTCAAGCTCAAGGAGCAGGAGTGTCGGAATATCGTCTGGATCGCCGAGTGCATCGCCCAAAGGCACCGTGCCAAGATTGACAACTACATAGCCATCTTCTAGACACACACACACACACACACACACACACACACACACACACACACACACACACACACACACACACACACACACACACACACACACACACACACACACACACACACACACACACACACACTTCCATAACCACATGCACACCATACCCCAATCAATGCCATTGTTCTACCCTTTTTGTGTTTGTTTTCTCTTGGGTTTCTCCTTCCTTCCATTAGTGTTGAGGAGGTCCAGACGTAGCTTTTAGGTCCTTACGTTACACTTGTAGACACATGAGAAGTCATGGGGTACGACTCAGCAGAGTCTGGTGCGTAAGCACTTTGGTAATATTAAACATGAAAACATTCCCTTTGTTCCCTGCATCACCCTCCTTGAAGTTGTAAAAAAAGACGTTAATTTATTTTTGTTTGGTTGGTTTGTCTTTGTCAGTATTTGTCCATTGCCTGTCCTGACAACATGTAGGATATAATGTTGGTCCGAGGGGGTTTAGATTGAACTATGGATTCAAAATGTTTGTCGTGTTTCCAAATTCATGACTATTAAAAAGGGTGAATCAACCCAGTTTTCTGTGTAATTTACTGCATTTGTTGTAAAAGAAAATAAGATGTTTGAAAGTGGATTTAATGACGCAAAAGTTTAACTACAACTTCTCTATTCTGTGTGCTTTGAGGAAAACCTCACGTGTGAATTATGTCTGATAAATGAATGGATGTATATCTTGATCAATATTTAATCCTGGGAAAGATTATATGAAAAAAAATAGAATATATACATATTTAAAGATGGATATTCAATTTATTTTCTTCTTGTAAAAATGATTTATTGCTGTGTTATCAGTTATGCATCTGTTTTGTGAAATGTGTACTGTAAAAGTGATAACCAAATAAACTGTCATTGTCCTCAGTTCAATCTGAAGAAGCTGTTTTTGTCCCCCCACTGCTCTATTTGGTTGCATGCATTTGCTGCTTGGATGCTGCTGAATCCTAGTCAGTTCTACCGAAATCTACAACAAGTTTGCAAGAAGGCACCAGTTTGGTTCTGTGAAAGGAGTAACAATACTTTACGTCAACAGGTATTTGTAGGTGTCCAGGTGTTTTTAGGACCTTATTCATATTCCACTCAATCCAAAACGGGCTCAATCCAAGGATTGCTTTGGATTTCTAATTGGTCCAATCAACGCAACCTAGAAAACAGCTGTTAGTCTTGCCCTTCAAAACCACACATCCTTGTTCATTGCCAAATGCCATTAAATGAATGCTGCCACGCTACATTTTAGAGTGGTTAACCGGCATTATATATATAATAGCTTGAAAAAAATCACTGACCAAAATTTGACTTGAAATGACTTTACGATTTCAAAACAGCAATCGCTTCTTTGAGCTCCACTGTTGTACAGGTTTGACTGACTGGGACATGGACGAGGAAATGAAGTTGACAACCACAACAGATCAGTTTTTTCAAGGTAAGATGGCCTTAAATTATAGGAACAAAGCTCCCATAGACCTTTCCTATAGAAATGGATGCCTGTGGTTTGACCCTCGGGTGGTCACAAATAATTGCCTTTTTTTAATATGATTTGATAAATGTCATTGCTGCTGGCAGATGAAAAGCTGAACGACCAATACCTCGTCCAGTGGCATTATGCAAGGATTTCACGCAGGAAAAACAAATATGTTCGCCTTGATCAGAAATCAGGTGAGCTGGTTGAGCGCCCTGACCAAGCAAGAACAGCCTGAGACATTTTAAATGGCAATACCAACCCAACTTTAATGTATTTATACTGCCGTTCACCGTTGCAGAATCCTTTGTGAAGTCAAACCTGTGGCTGATGGTGAATCCCAACCTAGCCTGCCCAATTAAATACATGAAGAGGTCCGTGCATGTACCCACAGCTGGCAGGGTCCCCGTGGAGCCGAACAGGCCCCACGCTGCGTGCCCTGTCCACAGCTGCCCCGCCTCTGCACCCCCCTACCATGCTGCATGCCTGCATGCTTCCTCCTCCACCACCGACTACATGGTACTCACTCAACTCGTTTTGCTGTGTACAATGCATAAGGACGTTTTTTCGTTTTGTTTTTCTTACTAAAAACGCTTGGAGAACATTTTATTTTTCAATGACTCCATGCAGGGGGTCACCAGAATATTTAGTCGAAGATACATGCAGGCTTTAGGCTGAAGGTAGTCTAACGAGCCCATCCACTGTCATGTGTGTGTGTGTGTGTGTGCGCGCGCATGTCCGGTTCTGACCCCAGCTGGGCGGCGCCGGTACGGCCGCGGTGTCGGCCGGCCCCTCGTATCGGACGGAGCCGCCCCGACGGAAGGCGCGGACCGCCAAAGCCAAAGTGAGACACGGCTCCTTAAAGGTCCCCTATTTTACCACCAGGTGTGATGTTGATTAGCCATTTCAAATTCTACCCTTTAGTGACCTCACACATGGGAGTGTTCACCTAGATGTACGATAAATAGATCAGCCTAACAGGTGGTACAGTCCACTGGGTAGGGTAGAGGGTAGATTTTGACATGGCTTGTAATGGGTAATCAACGTCACACCTGGTGGTAAAATGGGGGACCTTTAAACTAAATGCTTGTAATGTTTTTTTCTTCCTGTAGGCCTATGTATTTCCAATGCAAATTAACTTGACTTGGATCAAGTAAACTGACTTATCAAAGCAATCAAAACGCAGTAGGCTAGTTACGTTAACATGTTAGTTGTAGGCATGCATGATGAGGCCCCCACCACACACTAGTGACGAGCAAGGGCGTCGGTTTGGTTTTAGAAGTGGTGGGGATGGGGGGGATTGTCGATGGGGGGGGGGGGGGGGGGTGCGCGATTGTCAAGGGGGGGGAGATGCCATGTCATCGTGCGCGCCTATCGCATGATTTAGACTTGACGGTTTCGGTTGAGTATGTGGGGATTTTTTCGGTCGCAATTGGTTTGCACATTTTTGGTGGGGACAAAATGAATCTTGACGAAAACTGGTGGGTACTCGTCCCCAGCGTAACTGACGCTATGGTGACGAGCCATGCCACATTTCGGTTATAACATTAAGAAAGGCTAATTAACGATGAAAATATGCCACATGACCAAGGGTCATCGCTTGGTCATCGGCAGAGCACTGTCAATCCCGCACAGCCCGGTCAACGGCGCATGTGATTGGACTGTGCCTCAGCAGAGAGCAACCAATAGGTTTAGAGCAAGATGGTCCCGCCCCCAGGAAGGTTTTTTTTTTTCCTTTTTTTCAGAACCACGTTTTCAGAGCTTTGAGCTAAAGGAGTTTCAAAACGAACGGCGTCAGAACAGTGTCAATAATCACGTGACTCGCAAGCTTGCGCCCGTGTGGTCAAATCTCTGAAAAGTCAGTGCTGAAAATTAAGTTCTGAAAAAATACATTGCAATGGTGTAAATTTACACCTTTACAAGTTTTTAAAAATAAATATTCAACCTTTCAAAACGTATTTCTCAATGTTTGAACAGCTGTTTGCAGAATCCCATTTACAAGGTTTCGAAACCGGGAAACAAAGTAATACACTGTTGGAACAGTGTCAGATTTGAAACTCTGCAAATGCGCTGGTGAACATTTTTAAACTTTGAAAATGTGTTTGTGAAAACATTTTAGCTTTGAAAATGTGTTGGTTAAAATGATGAAGAAGATAAAATAGAACACAAAATCATGTTTGCAGATGTTTGACTTTTTTTTTTCAGGCTATAATCTCTTTTTTCAGTGGTGCAAAACCTTTTTTACAAGGTGTTGAGTTTTCAAACACAGACTTACAAGCCTTTGAAACCTTTTTTTTCAGGTTTGAATGATGACACTATTCTGACTCCATATAAAATAACCACTGTAATGTAGTGATGTTTAATTAGAGGTGGCGTGACGTTGGGTACGGTCCTAGGAAGTGTGTAACTTGGCAGAGTCACTAGGGGTCGTTGTTGCGCTAAATGTGTGCTGATCACCGGGCAGCATTTCAGTTTAGGCTCGGGTCGAAACCCAGTTGTCATGGTCTTTCGAAAATGAAAGATCGGAGGAAAAACAAATGTAATATTTTTCAACACATTTAATTTAAAAAAATCATTGAATGAATGGGCATGATCTGCATTCAGTTTATATGGACCGCTCGCCACTGATGCATATAGAGGCCTATGTATATTTAACTACTTGCATTAAACTGCATATGAGGGAAATATTTGTCAATGTAACATGTCAGAAAAAATCATTTAATCAGTGTTGAAATTCCCTTGTAACTTAAAGCAGTGGTTTAAAAAAAACTAAAGCTGTTAACTTTCACGAGAACTTTTAGTGTATACATTACTGGAAGTACATAATCAGGACTACTTTTTTCAGGACAACAAATCCCTGAAGATAGGAGGTTGGTCACGCCCACCTGTCAACTACTGTATTCTCATCGCCATGGCACTGAGTAGCAGCCACACAGGAAGCCTGAATGTTCAGCAGATTTACAACTTCACCAGGTCTGTCAAAATGTCTGCTTGGCATCCTCGTGTCTCAGAGGAGCTCCTCGTATTGTAGACTGTGCAACCTAGTCTTCAGACAAATGATGACAACTCGATCGAAATGCATTTCAAACGCTACCTGAAGGAGAAATGCATCGAGTTCCACAGATTCTTGAAGGTTTACCCCTGCCCATTAATTTACCAATAAGGCCACTGAAGAAGGGCTGTTAATGTTAGTTTTCAATGGATTTAATTTCATAAAAATCTGGTGAATTTTCAATAACCACCTCTACTTTTTTTATAAGGATTTTAAATGTAGGGCTCATTGGTATACTTTCTTTGTAATTTATAATTTAGTTTCCTTGTAATTCATCTTGTTGCCTACTGTGCCCAGGGAGCACTTCCCTTTTTTCCAGACCGCTCCTGATGGCTGGAAAAACACCATTCGCCATAACCTGTGCTTCAGCAACAGCTTTCACAAGACCCCTTACCAGCTGTGCAGAGAGGGCAAGCGGAAGTCATGCTTGTGGCACCTCACATTGGACGGCCAACACAGACTAAGGGAAGAGATCCGCACCTTGACTGGAGAGTCATTTCAGGAGTTGAAGGGAAGCATGTCCCATCCCGGTGAGAGCAATCAAATGTATGGAAATCATCCCTATCTATCTGTGGATTTGCCTGTGGCAAAACACTAGTTGCTGGTTTCATTTAAATTAAGAAAAAAAAGCCGAAAAAATCTGCCATTCCAAATGTATCATTTGGGGAAACGTTTCATATTGACTTGCAAAGAAATCCTTTATTTGGGCATGACAAGTGGTCTATATATGGAGTCCTGCTATTGACGGATGCATGTCTTCCTTTTTTTGTCTTTCAGATGTTATTCATACCTTGTTTGCACTGTGACTATGATTGGAACAGAATTCGTAACGGGTATTGAGACATTTCTTAATGACTTAAAGTTGAGTGTTCATGCCAAAGTAGATGCTAGGTTTTTTTTCTGTAACTAGCTGTGTCCCAGAGTCAGGGCTGCAGTGGTGGACTGCATTTCTTGGCTGCTAGGTCATGTAAAGGAAAATGCAGCCTTTGTCCTGAGAAATTTCCATGCTGTGCACAACTGGTGTATCCTTTGTAGCCTTCTGTCAGCCACAATCCTCCGCATGTCCTTCAGGAAATGTGAAATTAATCCAAAATAAAAATGTCAGTAGTTCATGCTAATTAATCACTTTAATCAGACAAATGGCTAGCACTGAAAGATACTACAATATTAATTAGTTTATTGTGAATTGCACAATAATGTTTTCTTGTCTTTTCCAGGTTGCCAGTGGTGCTTTTGTAAGACTGCATTCATGACACTCGTCTAATGGCTAATGCTAATTTGATTGCCTTTAAATAAATTCTTGAAACCTAGTAGATTTTCGTTGGTTTCATTGGTTGGTCTCATGCCATCACTTTGCCAAGCTGATGTCTCCTGTAGCAACATTTCCCTGCGTTTCCCTTATCACTCAACCAATATCTGTATTATCCAAGCAAATTCACACCACCTGCTGTTTAAATCGTGTCTGCTTATGCTAGTCGAATCATTTGATTCGACTATCCCCCCCGCCCCCCCCCCCCTGTGTTTTGGGGTCAATGGTTAGAAAACATACTACTTAATACATTCCAGTGCCTTTCCACTTGGCCGGAAGCCAGAGAAAATTGCAGTTATTGGTTTCATTTTAAATCGGGAAATTAGCTGTTAAGTTTATTATAAATGGTAATCATCGTGTAATTGATGACACCCTGAAAGAAAAGCCTTAAGTAGTGATGCAATGCCATTATAAAATTACATTTGGCTAATGTTTTAAGATTTAATTTTTTTTGTCACACTGATGTCTCACATTTTCATGTTTGATCTCTGACCCAATTATTTTTTTCGTATTAATTTTTTTTCATTGTTTATGTCACAATAGGTTGAGCTTCAGGGATTTGGCCCTTCTAACGCAGCAGTCTGACATTTACAGACTTGACTGGCTATATATTTGTCATGGGTTGGCCTGTACAAGAATGAGTCCAAGTGGACGTGGTCTGATGCAACACAATATAGATCCACGAAAGATCGGAAGACTGTGCAGTCGCTAACTCCACATACAACACGTAAGGCACCGTGTCAGTCTGAGAGCAATCTTGCCAACTTTGCTTGGCAACTTTTTCCCAGTCGGTCGGTTACCCTACCGATTGGGACAAAGAATCGGTCCAGACTGACCCACCACAATCGATCACACTGGGGTTTAAAGAAGTGATTGGGCCAGCCCAGTATCAACTAAGAAAAAAAAAAACAATGGGCCGATCTACGCGTTTTATGGGTCGGGGGGGGGGGGTGTTTATGGGACTATGACTACTTCATTTTAGACTTTATTGATGTCTGTGTTGTCCTCCTATGAAGGGGGGGTAAATGTGCAAAAAAAATGCCCAAATGCCTCCAAGATTCTTGATTTGTAAACTGCAGTTTACTATTGGTGCAGTTTATAGCTTGTCCCAGTAGATGTGTCTATATTAAATGGGAATTGTTGCTTTTTCAAAAGATGTGAGGCCCAGTCCTGTGATAACAGGTTCTTCTTCTACTGTTATGACACACCCATCACATTTGTCATGAGGGCCACAACGTGGGAGGATACCCAGGATTAGTGCAGAACAAATCACATCGATCTTGTTACCCTGAATAATATGGCACAATTCAGTCGTCTTGCTAATGATAATCTATTCTATGTCTGGACAGGACTACACAGAGCTGAACCTGGTAAGCTCTGAAACTTTTTATTCCAATGTTATAAATTGCATTTCCAACCGCTATTGTTTGTTGGGGTGCTACAGAGAAGATGCCCCCAACATGTTCTGGTCTACTACATACGGCAGTAGCTCAGTCCGTAGGGGGCGGCAGTAGATCAGTCCGTAGAGACTTAGCTTGGGAACCGACCTGCCGGTTCAAGTCCAGCACGGACCACAGTGTGGAGCGTGGACTGGTGGCTGGAGAGGTGCCAGTTCACCTCCTGGGCACTGCCAAGTTGCCCTTGAGCAAGGCACCGAACCCCTAACTGCTCCCTGGCACAGCTACGTGGCAGCCTGTCACTCTACCATCTCTCCTTGCATAAAAATAAGTTGAGTGATAAAATAATTTCCCATTGTGGGATTAATAAAGTTGATCTTAATGCATGCAAAAGGACTAGTATCTGAACATCATAAGTCCATCCTACTTCTTAAAGGAAGAAATGCAGGCTATGGCATTATTTATTACCAAGAGGATAAACCTATTCTATCCATGTGTTCATCCAGAGTGCAACACCTTAGCTTCTGGGGAACTCCCTTCTCTCCCACAAAAGAGGAAAGATGTAATTAATCCCAGAGAAGAAATTTGAGAATGGATACTAAGTGACTATTTTGCTATGTCCTCTCCGGTAATGCTTGAAGGCGGGATCTTTCTCATGTGTTCCTTCTCTTTTTCCTTTTACATTTAGGGCATTTAGCAGATGCTTTTGTCCAAAGTGACTTACAATAAGTACATTTGTTAGGAGAAAGTGCAACACTAAACCGCTATCAGTAGAGTAAGGATTTCAGCATTTTGACAGCCTTGTAGGTCAGTACCATCGTCTTGAATTTGATACGAGCTGCTACAGGGAGCCAGTGGAGGTTGCAGAAGAGAGGGGTCATGTGGGAGAACTTCAGCAGGTTGTACACGAGTCATGCTGCCACTTTCTGGATGCGCTGCAAAGGCTTGATGGCGGAGGCAGGGAGTCCAGCCAGGAGTGAGTTGCAGTAGTCGAGGTGGGAGATGACGAGTGCTTGGACCAAAAGCGCTGCTTCCCTCGTGAGGAAGGGTCGGATCCGGCCAGGGGTCGCGTTAACCGAATATTTTCCATCATTGACTGTTTTTTTTTAAACGGTGATGGAAAAATCTGAGGGCCATCCGTCATTTTAACAGATTGCAATTCACTCATTAATTGGCTCTTGTAGAAGAAGAAAAGTAGAAAAGAAGAAAAATGTCACAGCAGTTGAGTGTTGAAACATTTGAAACAACAAACTCACTTGAAACATTTGATTACGCGCAAGCGGGCATGCGATTCAAGTCCATGCGGACCAGGAGGAAGGTGTGACCTAGAAGCCCCACTATACGTGAATTATCCGCATGACATTGCGCCGCCTTGAAAAATCGTTCGCTTGGGGGCGTGTTGACTAGTGGATCAATGTATGTTATAGAGAGCAAATTTTCAGGATCGGGTCACCGCAGTGATGTTGGCTGTGCAGCGCAGTTGGTCATCCAGTTTGATGCCGAGGTTCCTCGCAGTTGGTGAATGACCCCCCCACAACATCCTCAACAGTTACCAGTAGGTCCATGTGAGGTCCTTCCCCCGGCTCGCGGGTGGTTAGAACGCAAACAATACAGAATAAAATTGCTCGCCTGTCTACCAGCCATGGTTCCAGAAAATAGACAACAAAATCAACCGTGCAAGTCGCTTGTTATTCTTGTCATCGGCAGAGCACTGTCAATCCCGCACAGCCCGGTCAACGGCGCATGTGATTGGACTGTGCCTCAGCAGAGAGCAACCAATAGGTTTAGAGCAAGATGGTGCCGCCCCCAGGAAGGTTTTTTTTTCCTTTTTTTCAGAACCACGTTTTCAGACCTTTGACGCTAAAGGAGTTTCAAAACGAACGGCGTCAGAACAGTGTCAATAATCACGTGACTCGCAAGCTTGCGCCCGTGTGGTCAAATCTCTGAAAAGTCAGTGCTGAAAATTAAGTTCTGAAAAAATACATTGCAATGGTGTAAATTTACACCTTTACAAGTTTTTAAAAATAAATATTCAACCTTTCAAAACGTATTTCTCAATGTTTGAACAGCTGTTTGCAGAATCCCATTTACAAGGTTTCGAAACCGGGAAACAAAGTAATACACTGTTAGAACAGTGTCAGATTTGAAACTCTGCAAATGCGCTGGTGAACATTTTTAAACTTTGAAAATGTGTTTGTGAAAACATTTTAGCTTTGAAAATGTGTTGGTGAAAACGATGAAGAAGATAAAATAGAACACAAAATCATGTTTGCAGATGTTTGACTTTTTTTTTCAGGCTATAATCTCTTTTTTCAGTGGTGCAAAACCTTTTTTACAAGGTGTTGAGTTTTCAAACACACTTACAAGCCTTACAACCTTTGTAGCCTTACACAGACTTACAAGCCTTTGAAACCTTTTTTTTCAGGTTTGAATTATGACACTATTCTGACTCCATAGAGCTCAGTCTTGTTGAGGTTGAGCTTCAGGTTGTGCGCAGACGTCCAGGTGCTGATGTCTGCCGGCTGTCAGAGGAGGGGAAAGAGAGGAATAGTTGAGTGTCGTCTGCATAGCAGTGATAGGAGAAGCCATGCAAAGTGATTACAGAGCCTAAAGATCTAGTGTATAGGGAGAACAGAAGCGGTCCTAATACTGAGCTTTGAGGGACGCTGGTGTCAACAGAGCAGGGTTTGGACAAGGAGCCATTCCATGTGACCTGGTAGGTGCGGTTTGTCAGGTAGGATGTGAACCAGGATAGCACAGAGTCAGCGATGCCGAGTTCTGCAAGGGTTGTGAGTATCTGGTGGTTCACGGTGTCGAACGCCACAGACAGGCCGAAGAGAATGAGAACCGATGAGAGGGACGAGGCTCTGGCGGCATGGAGGGACTCCGTCACCACAAGAAGGGCTGTCTCAGTGTAGTGTGCAGTCTTGACTGATCAGGATCAAGCAGGTTATGTGAGAGATAGGACAGATGATTAGAGATGGCACGTTCCAGAGTTTTAGAAAGGAACGAGAGAAGAGATACCGGTCTGTAGTTCTGGATGTCAGCAGTGTCGAGGGTATGTTTCTTGAAGAGTGGCTTGACTCTAGCAATATTGAAGGATGCTGGAATAAGGCCTGAAATGAGAGAAAAGTTACTGAGGGAGGTGAGGCAGGATGTCGCTCAAGACGGCTTGGAAAAGGGAGGGGTAAAGTGGGTGAGGCAGACAGAGGTGGGAGAGTCAGTAGGGAGGATAGTGGTAGGGGTGAAGGAGGAGCTGATGGCCTTCACCTTCTTAGTAAAGTAGGTGGCAAAGTCATCAGCTGTGAGGGCGGAAGGGGACGGAGGGGGCAGGGTGAGGAGAGAAGAGAACATGGAAAACTGTTTCCTAGGGTTGAAGGCAGAGTTGATCTTTGTGCGGAGGTAGATTTGGCTGCTGACACAGTAGAGGTGAAGTCTGAGAGGAGGGAAAGGTAGCAGAGAGGTCCGCCGAACAGTCAGATCTCTTCCACTTTCTCTCAGCTGCCCGTAGCTCTGTTGTACAAGCCCGCAGAGATTCGGACAGCCAAGAGGGAGGGGGAGAAGATCGTGCTGGTCTGGAGGAAAGGGACACAGAGGGAGTCTAAGGAGGACGAGAGGGAGGATAGCAGGGTCGAGAATGCTTCCTTGGTGGACAGAAGAGAAAATTGTTCAGGAGATGGTAGAGAAACACGAACAGATGAGTTTTTAGGTTACGGGAGGTGACAATATGAGGAGTAGGGGGAAGGGAGGTGGAGGACTTCAAGGGGAGAGAGAAAGCAACTAAGTGATGGTCAGACACGGAGAGCAGGGTAACAGAGAGGGCTGAGATACAGAAGACAAGGTAGAGTTGGTTCCCAGCCCTGTGGGTAGGAGGGGGAGAGTGTTGGGTCAAATGTGGTGAAAAAGTTAGTTAAATCGGATGAGTGCAACTTCTCTGGCTGGATGTTGAAGTCACCCAGTCTTTTCCTGCTAGAGTTTCTGAGGAGTTGTCTACTGTGTGGCAGGTTGAGTGTTGCTCCTCCTCCACTCAGGTGATTTCTGGTTGGCGGATTGCAGAGTGGTGTCACCTGTATAAGTGCTGCGCCTTCTCTGGCGCGCACACTGCTGCCTGGCACTCGTGGTGAGGACTCGGTGTGGTGTGCGTTGGCAAGTAGGCATGACGCTACTTTTGCGAAATGTTATGGCACCTTATGGTGTGACAGCTGCCGTGATTTGTAACTTTCCAGCATTGTTGGCCATGTTCGGGGGCAGCCTGGTGAAGAGTGAGGGGAGTGTGGCATCCGCTCTGTACTGTTACCGCAGCCGGTAATCAGTTTCGGGGGCTTAAAGCTCTCTTCGTTCGGGTAAGCGTGCTCTTGTTAAACTGCTGGTTGTGCTGGCTTCATGCTTAGCCATCTGCTCTCTGTCCTGCTGTAGCTGTTGAAGCCGCAGCGGCTTTTCTTCCTCCTCCTGTGCTCTGGTGGAGCTGCCCTGCACGGCTCTGTGCCGTATCCTCCGCTATCCCAAAACGCAGACCATCCACGGCCTCCGGTCCTGGTGCGGCCGCTTCGTCTTCTCCATCCGCTCCGTCGTCTTCATCGTCTTCGGCTGCTTCGGCACCGTTGCCTTTCTCCACACCGTCCTCTGCGGCGGTTGCGTTCCCACGCAGCGCCAAGTTCCCCGTCCCACCACAACTCTTATCTGTTTGGTTCATTGTCTGCGTTTCCTTTCGTCTCTTTGTTTTGTGTCCTTTGATTTATTTCTGTGGGGTTCAATTGATTATATATTTTCTGTTTTAGTTTAACATATAGCTGTTGGGTTTGTGTTTGGGGGATAAATACGCCTGGCCCCCACCCACAGCTAAATGTCGTTGTCTTGTTTTATTATTATTTGTTTTAGTAATTAGTTGGTTTTCTGTATCTGTATTTGGGTTTAAATATTCGGTTATTAGTCAGTTCTGTTTGTGTGTGTGTGGGTGTGAGTGCTGTGTGTGTATGTGTGTTTTCATATAGTCCTTTGTTTTAAATGATTGTCTGAATGACCTGAGTGTCTCATCACCACAGTAGTATAATTTTGTGTTTTATTGTGTTTCCAGGGCAGGAGCTGGTGCAGCGGGCGGCAGGCTTCCCCTGGTGGTGGTCCCCTTCTCACCCCCTCCTTCATTTTGGTGTAGCACGTGGTGATTTGGTTTGTATGGTTTGAGTTGTTTTAGTCTGACCGCCTCGCTACAGCCTAGTTCCGTGCCTGTTGTGTTTATTTCTACCGTGATCGTGGTTTTGATTTGACATTTCAGTTGTTGTTGAGATCCTGGAGCTCTTTTAAGTCTGATTTACTGCAAATAAATACATTTTGATATCTTTTGTAAGTCCGTCTCTCGTCCTCTATATAATCGTGCAACGAATCTGTGACCTTTTGTTGGCCAAAGTACAGGGCCAAGGGTGCATTTCCTGGGGCGCAATTCCCCAGGTGGCGTTGTCGAGCAACTTCCCCCCCCCCCCCCCCCCCCCCTTCCTCTTTCCATTACGCCACATCTAGCAATTTTGATGGTTCAGGATTAGAGGGCGTATAATGTTGCCATTGGAAGTCCTTATTTGTTGAATAACTGCTAGGATGTTGCTTTACACACAATTCATGTAGTCTGTCTGCAGATTGTGTTTGACATTTTCTGTATATGATACTTTTTGCACTAACAGGTGGAGATTGGGGAGTAGAGCATCGGCAATTCACATTACGAAAACTGGGAAGAAGGTAAGCCGACAGAAGACGGGGAATGTGTTGGCATCTCCAATACGGACATGAGGATGACTAACTTAAACTGCACATCCGCATGGCCCTTTTACTGCTTCACTGACAACCTGGTTTTGGTAAAGGAGAACAAGACCTGGGAGGAGGCCCTGGAGCAATGCAGGGCCATGGACTTGGCAGACCCCAGTCTTCTATGTTTTAAAAACCACAGCAATGATCTGATCAGCATAAGTAATCATTCGGATCAGCTCACTGTGTGGTTGTGGATCCACGAAGCCACAGCAAGGTTGTTTTGCTATATATTTTATCATTATTTAGTTTGTCTGTTTTTCATGATTTCTTTTGTAATTTCGTAATGGATGTTTTCCTAAATAAAGAAATAAAAAATGTAATTATATATAATTATAAAATGTTTTCAGCTTGAACTATTTTTTTTGTCTAAGGTGTGGCAATAGGGCTTATTACTATGGCATGGCAACAGTTTTATGTGCATTATATATGAGGCTTTTAATCATCTGAAGTTCCATAAAATAAATTCATGTCTTGGTATTTCTTAACCAAAAATGCTAGAATAACCAAGCAACCACTAATTATACTGGTGAAAAAGTACCAAGACGGTGGCTTGGAATGAGAAATCTTGGAATGTGAAACCCTCCTATTAGAGAATGTGTTGGATTGTTTTCTGTCCTTCACCAGGTGTGGACAGGTCTTCGTTACCTTGCTCACAGCTGGTTTTGGGTAGATGGGTCCGATGTGCCATACCAGGACTTGCCACACTGCCCTGATCGAGGGCAATATTGTGGAACTCTGGTCAGGGACAACAGCACAATACTGTAGACTGGAATATCAGAAACTGCACCGAAAAAAGAAACTTCCTCTGCTACAGGAAGGATTAATGATCAGTATCTATATTCATACACCATTTAGTAACAGTAGTTAGTTTGTAGGCCTAATAATAGTGTTTCTAAAGGATTGTCTGTCTGAAAGCAGATGGAAGGATTAGGGGAAGGAGGGGAATGGTCTTATTCGTTTCAGTCTGTTCAGGGATAATCTAAAGCTGTGCCGCATCCTTTCAATTTTAATGCTGTCTAGGAAGGAAGAATAATAATTCAGTCTGAATGTCCATAAATCAGTTTGTTCCCGGGCTCATACATAAGTCGCTTTTAATTCACTGTTCATTATGATTTGACGCCCGAGCCTCCCTGTTCGGCTTTGTATCGCCAGAGCCCGTCTACAGAGAGCCTGTCCACTCCCTATTAAGTCCCATTGTACCGAATTCTGGTTGCAGTTCCACCAGAGCTCCACTGGGGGCGATCGCCTGTGAGTGCAGAATGAATGGGAGCAGATGGAGCTACACGGCTAAATGTGTCTCTTTCACCTGATTCTCATTGAAAAAACTCCGATTTGATTGTAGTTCTTACAAGTTCAACATAGGTTATAGATCGAAAGTTGAATGAACGAGTACTTATGTCCTTTCGATTTCTTACAGGACGTGTTGTTATTGCCCATAACACGCTAGCATTCTGCTAATGAACGCTGATTGGTCAGTGAAGGACTGATTACGACCAGAGATCTGCTTGATGGCATCTTGGCATCTGAAGCGGGACCAGAACGTTATGGTGGACAATTTCGCCCAAGTTCTTTTTTTTTTTAACACAGCAACTTCTTTTGGTTGCTGGCACTTTTATCTGCGTATCGTTATGTATGTACTGCTGTGTTGTCGATGCCTTGAGGGAAAGGGAGAGGCTTGCCGTAAAGCAGTATCTCTGGTCGTAAGATGAGTATGACGTCATTGACATTTTAAAATACTTTTTTAAAGCAAATAAGTGACTCTAAAAAATCTAACACCCAGCAATGTGTAATTTCTTTGCATCCCCTTTCGAAAGCAACATTCAAATTACTAGACAAAAAATTATATCCTGAGAAAAGTGGAGTTTGAGGGGTATAGCTCCATAGACCGCCATTCATTCTGCACTCACCATGTGAGCGCCCTCACATGGAACCAGAGGGGAACTGCAACAGTTCAGAACCAGGAAGTAAACCGAGAGTGGAACTTCTCTCCTTATTAGACATTCTCTGGTATCGCTTTCCCAAGTCACAAAGTTGCTGTTGCCATGGTAACTGAAGTTCGCTGTTGCGAACTTGCCACCATCAATTGTTGTGCTCTCTTGTGATTGGTCAAGAATCTTAGAGGCTTGTGGCTAGTGTAGATGTAATGGAAACGAGTTTAAAGGGGCTATAGACGATATATTTATATTTTATATATTTTTTTAAGATGTTGCACTAGAGCACCAGCATCTCAAACCACAAAAAGTGGGAGTGTTCTCTACCTTCTTCTCATGCATCTCATGCACGGCGAGTGTGTTATCATGAACGCGCGGCTGGACCGAACACCAAAACAAAGAAAATAGAAGCTCAGATTACAACACACACAGGAAGTGTGCCTCCATTCTCTGGTCAGGACGCCATTACTCCACTATATCTCTACATAGCCAATAGTTGTTTGCTGCTATATTAATGTTCAGGATATCGTCTATAGCCCCTTTAAGTTATGATAGAAAGTACACATTCTCAGCAATTAGGGTAAAACATTGACTGTAACAGTAAAATAATGAAACAAAAAAAATGATAATGATAATGAATACTTTTCAATAGGGATTTACCTTGGGGGAAGTCCGAGTGGAACCACACTGCCCAGGTCTATTGTGTCAAATGAATAGGGTATAAATCAGATATTATGAGTCATTGTTATCATGTAGTAATAACAAACTAAGAATAACAAACAATTCTGTATGTGTATTTATTTACTGGCCTGAAAGCATCCATCCATCCACAATGTATATTGGTTTATGTATATTGAGTCATGGGTGCCATAATCAAAATTCTTATTTAGCTTATTTTCAGGATGAGTTTGATACATGCACAAGGGTTTTGTATGTATAAGAAAGCTGTTTTCATTGACAAATATTGTATAACAAGCAAATGCATGTTTTTTCAGTTCAATAAAATGTATTCACTTCTGGGTACGGTGTTGAATGTTGCCGTGGATGAAGTAAGAATTCTGATGTTCGCCTCAAAAGCCTAAATGTGGCCTTGCTGTTGTCTTTGGTTTCAACCAGATGATTGCTTTTTCTTGTCCTCCCTCTCTTGAATAAACATTCCTAACATTCATCATTCTAGGTACATTCTGTCCCTATCTGATAGGTACATTAGGTTTACCTGGTTGGTATAAAAGTAAAACAACCTGAGAGCAGCAATGGTTTCAATTGAGGGTTAGGATGTTAGTTCAGTGGCTATGCTCAGGAGTCAAATGGACAATTGACAAACACTATCTAGATAGACAGGGAAGCAAAATAGACTCTTCTGTGTTCCTTCTCAAGGCTTCTAAAATTGATTTGAAGATATGAATACATGGAGAAAACAAAAACATTGCAACAGACTTGTTAAAAACGCAGAGATCCAAAATGGGTCGCATTTCCCTTGACTTCTTGGGAACCAAGAAGTAACAGGAGTAGAACCCCTGGCGTGACTCGAGGAGGGGGACGATAGAGACGTCCCCCTCCTCCACCTGTCTGTCTCCACCTTATCTGTTTCACAAAAGGATTTGGTAGTTGAGCAACGTACAGGTATTTCCTACAGGGGCAGCTGTTGGTAACAAAACAAACCTCACACTGAGGTGTTTGTTGATGAGCCAATATTTCAAGTGGCGGTGCCAGCTAAACACCTTCAAGCATCGGCATATCATGCTCAAAGTCAAGGAGTTTTGGAGAGGTTCCGTCAGTCTTTAATGTGGTCTACAGATACCGCATGCAGAACACGGCACAACGTTAACCTATAAGAAGTGTCTCACTTTTTATGAGACATGTTTATCAAAGCCGGTAAGGTGGAGAAGTTGACCTAACACAAAAGGTATACCTACCTAAAGAATTTTTTTATTTTTATATATATAATAACTGTAATAACAGACTGGTTTGTCTGGTGGAAGCTGTGTTTTCTCATCCAACTCAGCTTCAGCCCGCTAGGATTGCGCAGAATTATCACACTACACTTTCTTCAATTGTTTCATTAACTTTCAATCTGTTTTGTCTGTTCTATATATTGGTTTTCACTTTTCAGTCATTTTAAAGCAATTATTTAAGGTGTTTAACCAAAACGGTATGGAACATGGCCACTGCTAAGATTACTTTTGTTAATGTTAAAGGTCCTGTAGACAACTTGTTTGCTTTAACGTATCAATATGAAGTAAATGTTGATTGCATAGCTACAGAATAATGACACCATCTGTGTTTAGATTGGTTCCCTTAGCTTCCCTATAAGCCTCGCCTTCACTATGCAGCTCTGTCTGCCACCGGGTACGATCTCCCGGGGAAAATGAAGGCTCACTTTACGGCACAAAGAAAACGCATCAACCATTGCGCATGCAAACAAACCAGGAGGAATAGCGCTACTGTTTACCCAGTAGCTATCGGTAGCTATCCCCATTAGTGGAAATGGCGGACGGTGCGTACGCTACATTTTTGCATTGAGTATACTACCTGAATAAACCTCATGTTGCCACTCGCCAGTCGATCCAGTAACACATACTAAAGATTTGTATCTGCTTTCATGTCTCCATTATAGACTAAATGAATGAATAAACTCAGTTTTCCTCCTAATCTTTTCTACGACTCCCCCCTCCACCCCGACGCCAACCCCTGCTGCCGATACTTGTTTGTGTGAAGCAATAATCAAAGTATGGTATTACTATGCAATGCACATCATTACAATAGCTTTTGCCTGTTCCCAAATAAAATGATGCCAATTTCACTTTATCTCCTCAGTGAACATGCTTCTTTCTTTATTATTTCCAAAGTGTTGTTCATTTACACTTTTACACTATTTCATTCTGTTGACTGTTCATAAATGGTATATGAAGACATGTACTGATCAATAATAAGACTGTAGCAGTGGATGTTTCTTTTTTCGGTGCAGTTTTTGATATTCCAGTCTATTGTGCTGTTGTCCCTGACCACAATATTGCCCTACATCAGGGCAGTGCGGCAAGTCCTGGTATGGCACATAGGTCCCATCTACCCAAAACCACACGTTAATCCAACACATCCTCAAATATAATGAGAAAAAACTGGTAACAAAAAACTGTTGCCATTCCACTGTAATAAGCCCTATAGTACACACACACACACACACACACACACACACACACACACACACACACACACACACACACACACACACACACACACACACACACACACACACACACACACACACACACACACAATGGCAAGCCCATTGTGTCAAAAAGAAAATAACCCGTGAGAGCTTTGGCAATCACTGACTGCGTTCACACCAGGGTTCATACTTCACTGTGTACGTATTTGCGGATAAATCAATGAAGAGGCGCCATCTAGTGGTCATATTTGTATTCATTATTTATTTCTTATGTAAAAATATTATAAAAAATCGAAATGAAAACGACAATTATGCTGAAAAACAAAATAAAGTGAGTGAAGTTTTAGTTTGATTCAATCTATAATGGATTGTTTTTAAAACCTATGCTTGCTGTGCGCTGTTCAGTCATATGACAAGAGGCACCCGAAACGGGTCACGTGACACCGACAAATCGGAACAGGAAGTGTCTCTACAAAAATGTGACGACACAGGGAACCGGAATTAACGTCGAGAATAATGAAAAATCGCCAACTACAATAAGAGGCGTATTTTCGATTGTTTATCAGCAGTAGACGTATTGTGAAAATATACTGATTTGTTACCGATTTTGAAAGAACAAGACAAGGCGCTTTGCTTTGCGCTGCTCGTCTCCGCTTTCTCCGAAATATCGAAAATGACAGCAGCGGTGTTTTTCGGGTGCACATTCATTGCATTTGGACCCGCCATCGCTTTGTTCCTGTTTACTATTGCCCGTGATCCGCTGAGGGTCATATTCCTGATAGCTGGGTAAGTTGGCCTCTGGGTTATGATGACTGTATGGATATCAGGATGGGACTGCTGGTTAGTGTAGCGTTTTGTTAAATAACAGCTAACTTAACCGATGTCCGTTTCTTTAGTGTCTGGCTCACTTCTTCCAGTTACTCTCCTATCTGAGCTGCTCGTTCATGTGTTACTCCTACTGCAACATTACTTGTATTGATGTTAGCCTAGCGGCCACAATCTTCGTGTCTTCATGCAGTTATTTAATGTGTACTCGTTCTGGTACTTCATTACCTAAATGCCATACAATGTAAGTCCCGTTAACAGGCGATATGAGCCTTGCTCTGTGCATGAACATGAATATAGCTTTAATTACAATATTTACTGTTGCATGTATTTATTGGGTGTAGCCCACTTTGAAAAAGTATTCACATGTCGTTTTTTAAAACTTTTAGTTGTGTGTAACGTTTACTACTTTGATATGTATCCACAGTAATGTATTCAAATAAATCCCCAAATGTTCATGTTATTAGACTACCCTACTAATGATTCAGTACTCCATGAATGAATCGTTGGTCAGATGAACATCATGGAGTTATAGCCCAAAACATGATGTTATAAGCTCAAATCTGATAATATCCTGCAGTCCTACTGCATTAAGTAGAGAGGGACGATACATCACCTCAAACCAACGTCTGTAAAGTTGCAGTAATGAATGAACAGTAGTCCATGTTCTTCCACATCAGTCACGTGTGTGCGTTGTGTCCTTGTCTCGGCAGAGCTTTTTTCTGGCTGGTGTCCCTGCTGCTGTCTTCGCTGGTGTGGTTCATCTCTGTTCAGATCAGCGACAAGGAGAGCGCCCCACAGCAGAAAGGTCTGCTGATATTCGGAGTGGTGCTGTCCGTCTTGCTGCAGGAGCTCTTCCGCTTCGGTTACTACAAACTACTCAAGTAAGAGTTTGGCTTTGTCCTCAATAGTTCCTTTTGTTGTTTGTGGTCTTTTCTTTATTATTATTATTATTATTATTATTATTATTATTATTATTATTATTATTATTATTATTATCAGCCATTCACTGAAGCATTAACATGTGTTATACTTTTACAATTATTCTACAATTATTCTACAAAATGCTATAAAACATGAAAAGTATACTGTTTTCTAGTGGCTATGGTGTTTGACTCCCACCCTGAAGGATCTAAGTTTGGTCTATACAACCAGCGTCTACCTGTAACCTCTTTTTTGTCTGACATTTTCAGTGTGGTGTAATGTATTGACTGTGTAATATAGAAACTATCTGAGCTGTTGGTGTCTGTGTTCCAACAGGAAAGCAAATGAAGGCCTTCTTGCACTCAGCCAGGAGGAGACCATGCCTATCTCCATTCGCCAGCTGGCCTATGGTGTGTTGAGACGTGATCATTTCCACATGAGTGGAACAATTAACAATTCCTTTTTTGTTGACCACACAGGCCCAACTTGTCATGTGATTCCTTGGGCATGGATGCAATGCGCTACATCGGCTAGCATTTTATTGAAAAGGAACAAAGTCTAACAGATCCTTTCATAGGAGGCATTACTGAAGTTGTATTTGTTCAGCTCTCACTGATTGCAATAATACTTTTTATAATATCCCTGTAGTTTGATTATATAATGTAGTCCTTTTCAACTTCGTGCCACAGATTATTATGATTTCAGTGTATGTATGTATAACATTATCATCCTATGGATGAAGTATTTTCAGTTTGAAGTATGTCCTGAACCATAGCACATATTACTTAACCCACTGAGGTTTTGCAGTACTTGCCACAGGAAAGTATCCTATTAAATAGCAGTCATTATCCATGCCAATTTGCAATTCCTCCATGTGTGTTCCCTTAGTCTCTGGCCTGGGCTTTGGGTTCATGAGTGGAGCCTTCTCTGTGGTCAACATCCTGGCAGACTCTGTGGGACCAGGCACCGTGGGTATCCATGGAGACTCCCAACACTACTTCCTGTCCTCAGGTACAATGCCCCATGTAGTCCTGTGATTCTTCACCAGTGGACATGTGGTGAAGGGACTCATCAATTTTTAAAATGTCACACACACTTGATGACCTCGCTTTACTTTAACTTTGTCAGTTACTCCCCTAATCTGTTTGGCATCACTGGTGTTGTGCATTATTTCACCAGGTAGCGGAATGTTGCTACCAAGCAGTGTTGGCAGAACTGTGCTTTGGCTTATTAGAAATAATAATGGACACGCTCTCGTCACTTTCATTACTACCATCTTCTTTCGGTTATGTCATCAGCTGACTGCTGTGCAACACAGCCGGCAGCTGATACCATAACCTAAAGAAGTTGAGAATCGATAATCCCTTCCTATGGTTAACCGGGGGACTGATGGGGACCTCTTCTTCTCTGTAGCCTTCATGACCATGGCCATCATCCTGCTCCATATGTTCTGGGGAGTGGTGTTCTTCGATGCTTGCGAGAAGAAGCGCTGGTGGTGCCTGGTGGTCGTCGTCGCCAGCCACCTCCTCGTTTCCTGTCTGGTAGGTGGGGTTGGGGAATTGCGTGTGGTGTTAACAACGGCACAGGTAAGTACATTGGTATTCCTCCCAGTAGGGATGGGTCATGACTTTCGAATTTTAGAATAGTCGTTACATTCTAAAAAATCTAATCGTTTATGTTGCTATCGTTTATGTAAGTGGGGTTTTTTGGTTGTTTTTTTTTTAAGTTCGAAAGATATTGGATATTCAACAGTAATTGTAATTGTCACTCCGATATTACAGTGCTCTGGCGCGGGGGAACTAAAGACGCGATCATCAGTATTAGTCCTGTGTATCTAGCGGTGCCTACCTGCCCAGGGGCCGTATTCACAAAGGATCTTAGGGCTAAAAGTAGCTCCTAACTGGCGAATTTAGGAGAAACTCCTAAAAATAATGGGCGTGTCAGTCTTAAATTTAGGACTCCTCATTTTTTTCACTAAGAGCAATTCACAAAGTATTTTAGGCCTAAAAGTAGCACCTAAGTCTAGGAGAGCTTAAAAGTCCTCGAGAGGACTCCTAACTCAGTAAGACCTATTCACAAAGAATCGGAAAATGGCTGCGAGACAAAATGTTTTGGAGACAATGGAAGACTGTGAATTGATCAAGAGATATCGGCTAAATCGTGAGGGTATAAAACTTGTTGTGGAATTAGTGCGGGATGCAATAACATCCCCGACTAACAGGAATAACCCGATTAGTCCGGAAATAATTGGCAACACTACGATATTTAGCAACAGGGAAAATGCAACTTTGCAATGCCGACGATTTAGGAATATCGCAACCATCAGTCAGCCGTGCCATAAACCAAACGCGCTCTGTAGACCACATATCAATTAACTTCAATTCAAACTTTATTAAGGACACATCTCATGAAAGGTCCATAACACCAACACAACACAATACAATAATAATAAAATAATAAAAATAGAATAAAAAATACATACACATATATATACATGTACATACATATGTAAATACACATATACACACAAACACACACGATTCCACAATGATCCTATATTTACATACAGGCTAGAAGAGCTGACAGTAGGGCTGTCCCGAATACCATATTTTGGGCTCCGGAGCTTCGGTAGTAATCGACAGCGAATATTCGAATATTCGGGGGGGGGGGGGGCAAAAAAAAAAAAAAAAAAAAACGTTTTTTATGCCAATTGCCTTAGCCCCAGATGTTCCCACATTACTCCTTATTAGGGATGGGCATAATTAATCGATGATCGATCATTGATCGTTAAGAAATGTGACGATCAATTTATATTGTTATCGATCAAAAGGTTGTGTTGTGTTGCATACTGTGAGTCTTGAAGCGGTGCGGTGATCGCGGCTTTAGTTCCCCGTGTCTGATCGCTGTAATTCGGAGCGTGAATATCGGTTGAATATCTAATATCTTTCTAACTTTAAAAAACACTTTAGTATTGTTTAAGACGATAGTCGCACATCCCTCGTAACTACGCCGTGAAGGTGAACCCTCCCGGACTCCGCTATTAACATGAACCGCTCCGCAGGAGGAGCCGCACATCCACACGCACCGGACACCACAATACAAACACACATGTTTTCCATTTGATTTTAAATAAAGTTTTGTGCAGTTATACGGTTAAATACGATTATTGATTAATGACCGATCGCGTACTGCGGTCAAGACAGCCGTCTCTCGGTTTCGCGTGGTCAAGCCAGCCGCTCCAACATTTTAAATACTTCCATAACTGACATTTTTGCAAAACGTTCAGCCTCATATATGTTTTCTGACTAAGGTATTTCTTTTAGATAGTTCATGCAATTGTTTCTAAATGTGTGGCTCATCTTTTTGTCGCGAGCCTTTTCCGAGCGCCGGCTGCATATTGTATGGGCGTATGTCGGCCTTTCCCCTTTTTTCAAAACAGTTATACAGTTTAATGCCCACTTTTACTGCCTTGTTTGATTATTGTTGGCCGATAAGTAGGCTACTTATTGTAATTGGAATACAGACTTAGTCTTGTTGAATCGTTTCCAAACCTTTAAGAGCGCATGTAGGCGCATTGTTCGGCTTTTACGAGCGCCGCATAGGCCTATAACCAGGGACGGGCTGCCATAGGGAGGTTCGGCCGGACGATTTCAGGCCGATTATTTTGTATTTTTTATTTTGTGTATTATTATTTTTGGGCCGGTCCAGATTATTGGGCCGGTCCAGGACTGTCATAATACGGTCGTAGGTCCGCGGTGCGCTACAAATGCTACAAACTGAAGCCTGACGTTCACTGCTGTGAGTGATGTCACGCGCCCAAGCTGAGATGGTATATATTTCCACATCTTAACAGTCAAGTATAAATATAGTACAAGAATGTGCTGACAAAATGTATTTTGCGGTTCGCCTTTAGTGATAGCCTACATTTAGAAAAAAAAAACAAAAAAAAAACGAATATCCGAATCCCAAAATTGAAAACCGAATACGTACCCAACGAACGAATATCCGAATAGTCGAATATTCGGGTCCAGCCCTAGCTGACAGAGCTCAGTTCAAAGTTGGTTAAGGCTGAAATAATACCATTAATATCATCCAACAGTTTATCCGGTTTCCTTTGGACAAAACAACTACACATGATCAAAGCCAACTTCATGGCATGCAGGTATGGCCGGTGTGGTCGGTGCTATTGACGGGACGCACATAAAAATAATTGCGGCATCAAAAGATGAGGATGTGTTCGTCAATAGAAAGAAAGTACATTCCATCAACACGCAGATTGTTTTTGATGCAACTTTTCACATTCTTGATGTTGTTGCAAAGTGGCCTGGGTCTACCCATGATTTCGCGTATTTTAATGGGGAGCGGTCTGAGGCAAGACGTGGCTCTTGACACCCTATCTCAATCCACAACCGGGAGCACAGTTAAAGTATAACATGTAAGTGATTACGCAGATTACGCTTAGTCCTATGCGTAAAAAACATCGTATTAGCTCTTTGTCGCCTTTTATTTGCTAAATCCATATTTATTATTGTTTGCTGTTTTCCTCCATATACTGTATGTTAGAGCACACAAAAATACACAAAATCTTGTGGAGAGAGGATGTGATCACAGTGATCACTGTATGCGCCATTCTCCACAACCGGTATGAGCTGTTATTTAAAGTGTTGAAGTGATTGGATAATATTTTGCAGGGTGCTTTTAATTGCCTCCTTGATTTAATGCAATTTACGTATTTTTACTGTTTGCTTTTTCTCTCTCTCTTTAACGTGCATATAGGCTACAACGTCATTATCGTGGTCTGCACAAATTTGTCATCATGCGTGTATTCTGCTAACTGCACTGTCCATAACTATTTCATAGGAATTTCTAGCCTAGGCTATTTCCTTGTTCTTCGGTGATTTAGTGGGCTCGTTTCCACAGAGACCGCCTGCTCTGAACAACCAATCACCGGACTGACCGCTTCCAAACTTGTGCACGAGAATCGACGTAATCCATAGCAACGGCGCGTCACTCTTAGTTCATTCTTAGTGATTTATCCTTAGTATGAGTAGGTCTCAGCGGCTTTGTGAATAACTTTTAAGAAAAAACTCCTACATAAAATGTTTTAGCGCGAGTTAGGAGCACTCCTAGCGGTAAGATAAAATGCTTTGTGAATATGGCCCCAGGTGTATATCTGCTGAGGAGACGGGCCGTAACCGTCGGGAAGCAGCACTCCTCTTTATAGAGCCATCGTTTTGTCAATATTTCTACACAATAGATGAATTACAAAGTACCCTGGGGGGTATTGCACAAAAGTCGGATACATAAATCCAGGATAATTGAGTAAGCGCGGCTTGGACTATTCTGCTCGGCGGTATCCTGGCTTTTTCGGTTGCACGATTGCCAAGCCAGGATAAATAGGCGAGGCTAAATCATGTCAGGTGAAGCTAGTTGGGATAAGCGGCTTGAATAGACCTCGCGATCGCTCACAGAATCACCGATCGGAACATGGCGTTTCATACGTCACGGCCGCTGAACAGCTCCTTATTGGATACCCGACCCAAGCCCGACGGGACCCGAGGGGACCCGACGGGACCCGACGGGCCGGGTCGGGTTCGGACTCGGTGACGTCTGCGCGATTTGAAATTTGAAATGTAAAACAGCTTATTCTGCATGGTAGCCAACGGGCTGTTTCACATGTTGCAAAGGTTCGATTGTGTGATTAAAATACATTTTATAAATATGACATAAGCGTTGCGCTCATCTGTTTGTTGACATTTCCAAATGCGCTGCAGTTGCGTAATAAAGGCGGACTTTCATAAACACAAACGTAAATGTGTCATAGTATGAAAAAATATAGACTTTAACTGTGTTGGCCTGAGTAATAACACTTAATCAATATAAAAAACAGCCAACAGATTTAAATGAAATGAGAAATGACTATATATGTAATATTTTAATTCGGGATAATTAAAATGATGCAACATACTTAGAAAGACCATGGACATGCTGTAAAACACATTAATTCCTCACAGGATTGACGGTGTAAATACAGGTGAATCACTAGGATTAATCTTAGCCTGGCTGTTAGCCTGGTCGGGAGCAGGCTAGCTCCGGAGAATAAATCACCATGGTAACTTAGCCGGGATAAGTGTGAGCTGCTTTCATGCAACCGACTTGAGGCTAAATGAAGCCAGGATAACCTAAATCCGTAAACATATCCCGGCTTAATCCCTTATCCGACTTTTGTGCAATACCCCCCTGCCCTAAACAATAGCCTAGCTAAAGCGCAATTAACCCCAATGTCTCACATTTCAAAATCAACGTTTAGAAGTGTATCCCGCTAGCTCTACAACAGTAAAAAGCAGGATAAATCTGCGTGGCCAGTGGAGCTCCGGTGTGAATGTAACGCACAGACTTATAAAATAATATATAAAATACAGATTAAACTGACTTTCGATATGTGTACATTGGTGGAAACTATCGTGGAAAAAAAAAGATTTGAGATTTGGGCCGTGTACTTGATTAGAGAATTTTTGGGTATTTCTTGCATCCCTAAAACATAGTTTATGTTGTTAGTATCTTGATAACAATATATATATATATCACAATATAGCATGTTTTCTGGTATTTCAATAAATAGTTGTAAAGCCAGTTTTGTATACAATCTGTGTGAGTGAAATATATAAATATAATAAAATAAATTAAAAGAGTTTTTTCATCACTTTACCGCAGCCTTTAAAACCAAGAAAATACAACACTTGTCGTCATGTCATATGATATTGATATAATATCGATATATTGCCCAGCCCTTGTGTGTATGGAATGTCCCTACACAGCTTAGGCTGTGCAATATGTGGCAAACCGGATTAGCTGAAACACTGTCTTAAAACCTTCAGCATGTGATCAAGCTATGAAGCATTTCTCTCCTGTGTCATTCTGCTGGAAATGGACCAGATCACAGGCTCGGATCATGGTTGCTTGCATTGACATCATGTTTATTTCATTTTTAATTGTTGATTGGCTCTTTCCCATCTCTTTTTAGACCTTCCAGAACCCGTATTATGTGGGCAGTCTGGTGCCCACCTACGTCATCATGTCCCTGATGGGCGTGTGGGCTTTCTGCTGTGCGGGCGGTTCCCTGCGCAACCTCAAGCTCTGCCTCACCTGCAAAGACAAGGACTTCCTACTAGCCAATCACAGGCCAAGATAACACGGTACACCTCAAAAGAAAAGTCTGGGGGACTGTATCCAAAGATCACTTCAAATCCTTTCTTGGTGGTCAATGTGGTGAAGGCAGGGGGGCGAGTTTGTGATCCCTCCGTAAAATCAGCTGTTTTGGTGTCTCACTTTGAATCAAAAGGATATTTTATGATTCTCCCACGTTGTCCAAAAATAGAAATGTTGAGGTCTTGAATTACTCTCAAATGTGTATTTGTTTCCATCCATCCCATCCAATGCACAAATTAAATAAAAAGTGCCCTATGTAGGATATTGCACCCGCCCTCATACTAGTTGTGTATGAGACCATTAATGCCAGTCATCTGCTTTTAATTATGCACAAGGCTGTAGCCTTGCTGTAATAATACAGCAAGGCTACAGCCATTTAGAGCTCTTTAGGGGCTGATGGTGTAGCCTAGCTGTCTTTAGCACAACTTGGGGATGTAAGTGCATGTCTTTTATTTTCTCCAATGAAAGTTTAATGTTTGCTGACTTTTTACATTAAAGGTAGGTATTGTCCAACCCCCCACCCCCACCCCCAGAGTTCTGTTTTTTTTTCTAACTGCTGTATTGGGTTCTTCTGTCAATGTGTTGCAATTGTCCTCCTTTCTCATCACTGTATATAAACAAACACATTAGTAAAGTCATTTCTGTGTGTATTTCTGCTCACCATATGAGCATTCTATGTATCCATTTAGCAAATGCCATTATCCAACACTACTCACGAGTGTGGTATAGTGTGGATACTATGGCTGTGTCTCAATACAAGGATGCTTCCTATTACCTCAATACCTACAGCCTAACCAGGTAGCATCATGTCACGCACACAAAAGTCATGTTGTGTGTCTATTTACTATGGGGAGCTATAGCTGGATGCTGTTTTTTTTCTCTTTCAAAACAATTACATAAAATAACTAAGCGAATAAAACCTGACAGTGGTCAAATAAACTTTGTTACATTGACAATTTCCTGTAATGCTGCCCTTTACATGTGTTTATTTAAAAGATGAACAACTTAACGTTGGTGCTTATACCGCACAGCATTATGGGATCCAGGATATCCCAAGGAACCATCCAATGCTTCTTTGAAATGTTGCCAAATACCTAGTTAGGATGTTTCCTATGTTTCCTACGGAATTGGGACAGTCCTACGCCACCTACCTATTTCGGAAGCATCCTTGCAATTAAGACACAGCCTATGTTGTTGAAGATGTATGTTTGCAGGTTCATGTGATGGTGTTCCTATATGAATCGAGATGCCACAACATTTGTAATTCAACTGCATCCAATTACCTACAAACTCACATTTACTTCAAAATGAAATAGCCTCACATGAAAAAAACAGCCTCAAATGTATTCAGATCCATTCTAATAATGTCGGTACACAAATGAAGATTGATCCCTGATGGATTTACATTTAAACAGAGAGAAAGCAAGAGAACAATACAATGTAAATGTCAAGTGTGGTCAGCACCAGGGCACGAAATTAGCACCAGCCAAATGCTGGTAAAATATGCAATGGCTGGTAAATTTGCTTTAAGTAATCTATTGAGTGATAAAATGTGAACATTCACTAGCCATTTGGCCTAAAGTTCATTTTGTATCCTGCTCAGCACACATATAACAGTGTAACTGTAGTCACTTACCTGTTTCTTGCTGTACTTGCTACCTGTGGTTTCACACCAGTACTTCTGTACTTCCTTCCTGTTAAATCACTTGCTGCATAGTAGCAACCCCACGTGTGTGTGTGTGTGTGTGTGTGTGTGTGTGTGTGTGTGTGTGTGTGTGTGTGTGTGTGTGTGTGTGTGTGTGTGTGTGTGTGTGTGTGTGTGTGTGTGTGTGTGTGTGTGTGTGTGTGTGTGCGCGTGCGTGCGTGCGTGCGGGGCTTCAAAACAGTTCATACTGAGTACACTCAGCTGTTATACATCCATTACAATCTATTCTTGTTTTTATTTTCTCTCTTTTCCTCAACAATAGAAGATAATTGACATTCCTTTCTTTACAATAATTGTTAATTCAATAAAATAAGTGAAACGAAATGCTGTTAAACCAAATGGCAACAGTCTGCAGAGTTAATGTTTTTGTGTTTTACATAATTCATAATTAAGGTTTGTATTATGATTGTGTTATCATCAATGCTTAAAGACTGGAATATGTTTCATTGGCTGAAATGGCCTTATAGCCACTGGCGTAACGACGTGATGATGGGCCCCGGTGCAAATAATATTTTAGGGCCCCCGCGTTTGTTGACGGGGGGGGGGGGGGGTGCTGCGCGATTGTTGGGGGGGGGGGGGATTTTTTTTGCGCGATTTTTTACGGGGGTAGGCCCCCCCCGGCGTCTGGGGGGGTGGGGGGCGGTTGCACCGTCGATAGTTACGCCAGTGCCTATAGCCTATGTGAACTTGTGTTCTGCTTAGAAGAGTTAGGATAAACCGTTTGGTAAATCGGTAGATAATTGATTGATTGGACAATATTGGAAGCGATACAAGAACCATTGCTGTATGCTTTATAGGCCTACATTTTAACACATTCTCAGATATAAGTGCTCTATTATTGAATTTGCTACAGCTTTTTTTCAATTAAAAACAAAATGCCTGGACTATTTCAGAGAATTTCGTGACAATGCTGGTGCTGCTGAATAGTTCTCACCGAAGAGCAGATGACCTAACCCACGTGTTATGTCACAGAGAGGGGCGATCTGGGGAAAGATAGGATTGTCTGTCTCTGTGTGTTAAGTGTGTGAGAGAGAAGGGGGGCGGAAGAGGACAGTGCAAAGAGTTCAGCGGAGTTTGAATATAGCCTTCTTTATATCCACCCCTCCCATTCCCTCCCTTCGCTTCACCTTTCACCCTGGCTGCCGCCCCCCTGTGCTTTCCTCCCGGTCCCCGTCCTCCTCCCAGCTGCACTCCCTTCCCAGCTCTGCGCGGATCTCCTTTCCGTTTATGACACCGGACTCCCGGTGGCAGGGCGCAACAAAGCGGAGCGGGACGTGGGAGCACCCCGGTTGGTCTCCTCTGGGGATCCGCTCAAAGCCCTTTATCCCCCCCCCCCCCTCTTCGGGAGTAATGTAGACCCAGGACCACTTCGAAACGCTGTCTATCGCTATGCGTCAACTAAACTCATGTCATGTTGGAAGTGCTGCGTTTGACAGGCGCGTATTGACGCGCGGAGGGAGACGTTGCGTGCCTGCGATTTGTTTTATCATTTTAGTTTGCGAAATGAGCATTGGAGAGTTAATTTGTCACAAGTGTAGGTCGACATTGATAGCCTACTTTAACATGACCACATTTTTAGTAGTAGCCTACTAAACCGTCCAATGTAGGCTCTATATTTGTGTGGTTAATTGACACACAATAAATGATGGCTATGTTCATTGTAAAGAGGAAAATCAAAGTGACTGATGAAGTTGATGACGCTTTCTTTTCAATTGAAATGATAGTGCAGTTAGTATCACTCAGTTTGTTTATAAGGTTGATGTTGCACATTATTGGATGTAGGCCTAATACAATTAAACCAGCGATGGTAATTAATTCATCTTAAATCATGTGATGGATGTGTTGTGAGATAGGCACATATAGGCCTACCCAACCAATTATGGCACTTAATTGTACATTGCATTACCGCGCGCATTGAAAGAGTGAGAGTGACTTTATTTTTTTTCACCTAAAACAGTCCGCACATATCTAACGAATCCACTTAGAGTGAGCCGAATCGTCCCATTTAACCATGCGCAGATCTCCAGGCAAAAAAAAACCCAACTACATGTGGTTTCATTTAAGTAGATGGATGTAAAGACTCAAATGAGATGTGTTTCGTGACATTACAAGTCTGAGTCTTCGTCATTCGCGCTCTCCCTGTGAGTGGGCGATGGGGGCGATATGCAAATCCGCGCGCGCCGCCAGGCCTATAGGCTGCAGCGCGGAGGTTAGCGCAGCATCCGCATGGCGCAGCAGACGCAGAAACAGCGTGTCTCTGAACGACGGATATTAGCGTGATGCTGTCTGAGGCAATGTGTCGATGGTCCAGCTGAACTTGAGTTTATCTGCAGGAGAGATAGCGATACCACTAACTGTGGATCGCATGAATCACGGATGGATCCTACTCTAAGTTTTAGCTGGAAAAGGATATTGCGGTTATTATCAATTTACTTCATCCTAATTTATCAAGGTAAGTTTCCGATAATCAAGTCTATTAGGCTGTACCAAATTATTCATATTTTTAGTCTGTAAACTTCCTTAAATGTGCAGCATTCATGTTAATTATTTAATATATTAATAATTAATGTAGGATAATCATTTTGGTAACAAGTCAATTTACATAGCAAGTGATAGGCATGTCTTTAACTAAGACTATTCAAGCTGTTATGCATAATTTACTGTTATTGTGTAGTGAGTAATAAGTTCTTCAATTTTTTCAGGAACGAGTATTTTTCGTTTTAATTTAATTAGGCCTAATTTGATTGATTTTCTGTTTGATTTTAGCGCAAATATCCTGGGGTATTGATAGTGTGAATATCACTGACTGGCATGATTTGAACAAGTAAGTAGATTCTTCTTCTTCTTCTTCTTATTAGCCTATTATTATTATTATCATCATTATTATTATTATTATTATTATTATTGTTATTACTATTATTATTATACTTATTATTATTATTATTATAGCCTAATTATTTGTAGCCTATAATTATAAAAATAATAATATTGACTGCGTGATATGCCTATGTATGCAAACGTTATTTTATTCAACCTATGCGTAGAATCCTTTTTTTTTCATTTAATTTGTATTCATTATCTACTGCTCGCTTACCTATTTATTCCGATGGTATTTCGTCTGATAGCCTATTAGCCAATGTCTGTGTCAGAGAACGACTCGGTGTTTATTCATGCCATTTTTCTCCAACCACCGCAAGTGCTGATTACCTGCGAGGAACAAACCTCTCCTTGTTCTCTTTCTTCCAGCAGCGAAAGCAGCAGGATAATGCTGCCGAAAGGGGATACCGCTTCCCAAAGAGGGCAGGTAGGCGAGCACAGCCGCTGTTTTGAAACGCTGCATTGATGGACCACGTTAAATACGTCAGGCACACAGACAGGCAGACAGCATTTAGTGAGCCAAAGTTTTATTCAAACAAAGGATTCGGTCCAGAAACCTTGTGCCTTAAGATTTTAAATAGGCCACTGTATTGTAGCCATCCGAGTTAGGCTATAGTTGGTTCCCAATATTCGCAACAATTAGGCCTGTATATAATATAATAGACTATATAGGCCTAATAGAATGCAACTTTATTGTATTCTTCATAAATTGGATTAAATTACGAAGACATCTACAGCATCATCAATACCATATGAGATCACACACATTTCACATATAAATGTGAAAAAAGGCCATCAATAGCGGACACTCCCATTGTCGCCCATCCATTATGTTCAGTTGTACCGAAAGCAGAATTAACATTTTCATTCTATGGGTTAGTAAACCACCAAAGCAAATGAGAGTTGCTGAGGTTTTCTGTAAGACTGACCTATTTATCAGATGTCTGATCTCTACAAGCTAGTTTTCCTAGCACATCAATTCCCTTCACATATAGTTCAATACCTGCTACATCAAATGTGATAAACATTGTACACTGTATTGTAAACTCACTTAGGATAACAATGTCCTATTTTGTATGTTCACACTCAGTCAAAATAGTCCCGATACCAATCAATGTTTAATAATTCATCAAGCCACATTCTCCCTCTCCCCCACGTTGGCTTTATTCCTACCCTTCGAGATGAAAGCCGAGGTTTGAGTTCTCAGGTGACCATGCCGTCTGGGTTGGATTATAATACTAATGTTGTAGTATTATGCGCGGCACCTGTTTTGATGTAGAATTCGAAATGAGACACAGGTAGCCCAAACCACTTATTTTGCCATCTGTGACAGATAGCCTAAGCTGTTTATCAAACACAACCAAAATGATTCCTAAAATGGAAAAATGTACCACAGTAGCGGTTTCATCTGGATGGGAAAGTGTTAGTGTTGAAATTCACAGTGGAGTCATTAATGAATGCTGGCTGACAGCTCTTTTCTCTCCAGCACTCCCTTTCCCAGAGCATGCCCCACTTCCATCTTTAGCCGTCCCCTCGCCATTTTCATTTGGCACTCAACAGTATAATTCTCAGAGGAATTTTGACCAAATGAAAATAGAACTTCTTCGGCATCCTACATTTTAATCAAGCCTTTATTCATCTGTCATCTGAGACTCGATCCTTTTATATTACACAAGTCAAGAAACTTGAACAAAACTAAGAGATGAAATTGCAAGGAGTTTTTGATTTGGTGTAATGACAATGCCGTTGGCCATTACCATTAAGTCTGTAAATTTGTATATAATTGTTTTTTAAATATATTTGATGGTAAGAAGCTTAGATTGTTGAGAGTAAGATTAAATTATGTCTGTAAATCTTTATTAAGAAGTCTCGATGAGAAGTCTCTATAATACATACCCAGTTACTCTTGATTTGTTTTTCCTTACAACTCAGGGAGCAGCTACTGAGTTACCATTCAACTCAACTTCCACCAACACAATGACCCACACGTCAGATGGCCACAACTCAATATCCTTAGACAAGACATCCGCTCAACCACAACCCAGTGCAGCAAACCTCAACGTATCCAGCACATCAGAAAAAACATTTTCTAACTTGCCAATCACACCCACAACAGGATCCAACCAATCACATTCCACCACACACAGCCAATTACCATCCAGCTCAATAGCATCTAACAGGACAATGGCAATCGGAGGACAATCAAAACAGTCACCAATTAGAGAGACACCAAGAAATGTGCTAACCACATCAACATCATCGAACAAGACACCACCTCCTGCGCATTCTCATGTGGCATCACCTAGCCAGATTTCATCTAGTAAGTCACCACAATCAAGCCATCTGTTGTCAGACTCCGTGCCATCCAATGGAACTCTAATTGGTTCAACAGCATCTAACAAAGCAGTCACCACCTCAAAAGAATTAACATCAACCAGTCCAATGTTTCCAACCACCTTGATGCAGACAAAGAGGACAACACCCAGCTCAACATTGTCCAACAAATCACCAATCATTTCCACAGAAACAAAGGAGGCATCACCAAATGTGACTCAACCTGACCAATCACCAACCATCTCATCAAAATGGACGCCGGCGTCGCCTAGCACAATGCCATCCAATAAAACACCAACCAGATCAACAGAATTGAAGCAGGAATCGCCCAGCTCAACACCACCCAACCAATCACGAACCAGCTCAACAGAATTGAATCATGCATCACCCAGTCCTACGCCATTAAATGAATTGCCAACTTCCTTGACAAAATCGTCATCCAACTCAACACCATCCAGCCGACCATTGGTCAGATCAGCAAATCAATCATCATCAATCTCAACAGCCTTTAACATTTCAACAACCTCATCCACGACCATGGTCCATTCTTGGGACATGTCACCCAATTCTCTAGATGGCCCTCAGTCAGGTTTTCCAGCTCCAGTTAATACGTCCTCACTCTACAGACATTCCAAGGAAAGACTGAACGCATCATTCCGGAGAGCCTCAGGTACAGAATGGTTACTACTAATTACAGCAGTGTTTGTTTTCATCCACCTGTTGAAATGGTAATGTGAAAGTTGACATTTAGCTGCATATTTTATAGTCATTTAGATAGACACTTCATCCAAACTGACAGTTAATACTTTATTAAGGAGTAGGTTGGGGGGTTAATGAACTTGCTCAATGATACCTACAGGTAGACTGTGGACATTGGACAGATTGAATCTGAAACATTTTGGCTTGGAGTCACCCGCCTTGCCACTGTACTATCTTACCCCACCTACGATCCTATCCTAAGATCCTATAAGTATCAGCTGCTTTACATTAGTCACTTTCTGCCCTTGTACCTAAGTATTAACAATAAGAGAACACTATTGCCAATCGTATACAAAGACTTATACAAAGGTTTATACAAAGACTTGCACAAATCCAGTTATCATAGAGAAATAGAGAAAGCTCTTGTCAGAGCCACCAATCTGCCACTTACATAAGTCTTCTGTCAACTGTGACCCTAAAGGACATGCCTGAGTGGGCGGGCAGTGGCAAGCTGCCACTAGGCTTTAAGCCCATCGTTCACCTGTCCCACCTTGACCATTACACAGATGCTGTTAAGGCAAGATAAGGAGCCATCATTAGATTCACATGTGCAGTCACCGGAACATGTCTGTGGGGGCCCTGCCCCTGCACTTAGAGAAGGGCCCAAGAGGGAGGAGAACAGGAGATTTATGGTTCTTACACATATACTTGTGATAAATTAATTTGGCCTATAAAGTCATTATATAATCTAACGTTCATGATAAATTAAAAGTGTAGTTTCTGATTGGCTCAAATTGATGCCAAGAGAGGTCACATACAGTAAATTATACATAAACAATACGATTATATCAACTGACAGTATTCATTTTATTTAATCCAACCTTAATTTACCCAGTGTAGGTTCACTGGGTTTTATTTTTAGTTAGGTTGTCACCTTGTTTGAACCCAGAACATTCTTGCTGTCCACTCAGCCATTTGAGCCTTGACCACCATTCAATTGAGCCAATCCAAAAGAGAAATTACAAAAAGTTGATTTCAACACCTATGCTGTGGATAAAGTATATTGTTTGATTCAATGTGCGTGTTCTTTATGCAGAGCCCTGTTTGTTTCCTTGTCTGAATGGAGGCCAATGTGTGCTGCCTGAGTCATGTGACTGCAGTTTATATCAAGCCACTGGTGCCAGATGTCAAACAGGTATGCCAGTTGGTAGCAACTCTTGACAAGGTATCTGTGTGTGTGTGTGTGTGTGTGTGTGTGTGTGTGTGTAAGGGCGGGGGGGGGGGGGGGGGGGGGGGGGGGGGGGGCAAAAGTCACCGCTTGCCACTGACATGTATGTGTATGTGTCTGCATGCTTTGCTGTGTTACCAATGATAATGGTGATACATCTTTTATTTTTTGTTATTCCATCTGCCCATCAAGTTGCCTGCCAACCAAGGCCTTCTTCCAATCTGTCATTTCATCTTTCCAGTTCCAAACTCTGGCTTTGAGAGAGAGATGACATGCCGATCATGGGGCCAGTATAACGTTGAGACGTTCGATGGACTCTACTACTACTTCCCTGGGAGATGCACCTACACGTTGCTGAGGGATTGCGAGGACACCACATCCTCCAGTATCATTGTCCAGGTACAGTAAAAACAAGCCTATATACTTGACAGGATCCTAATGCACTATGTTCGGGAGGGACTTTTAGTGCTAGTAGGATAGCTAGAGGTTGACAATCCTGGGTGTCGGTCAGAACATAATTAAGGAGGAAGGAGACACACTTCAATTTAAAGAATTTAAAGAATTATTTGTATCGATGGTTTGGATGTGTATGTGTGTGTGGTTGGAGATCATAGATGCACACATACAGCTGATTGCACACTGCTGGCTCAATAAGGTCATGGCCACTAATCAGAAAACAATAACAAAAATGTGGAAAATAATAAACCCAATCCCAAAATCCACATTACAGGTGTCTTTTGTACAGCCGCCTCCCAAATATGCTTGTTTTTTGAAAGGCGACTCTTTTCTGCTTCAGGTCTGCAGGTGTAGTGGGGATGTACTTCTCCCCAGCCTTGCCATTGGTGGGTTGTATACCTTCCCATTAATGTTAACCTCCGCTGACCTGAAGTGACCGTCAGCTCTATGATGAATCACATGGCCGATAAGCTACTGTGCCCCGGGGAATTGTTGTTCTGCAATCATGACATGACAGTCTTCTGCCATGTCAGTCAGGGATGACTGCCACTTCTGCCTGGTCTGTAGGTTGGGGAGGTAGTCCCGAATAAACCTGGACCAGAACTGGTCAGCCATTACCTGGGAATGTCGCCAGTGCCTGCGACACTCCCAGGTACTGGTCTGCCAGTACCTGGGAGTGTTGCCAGTGCCTGCGACTGAGTAGGGTGTACTGGAGTCCATGGTGGCTTGAAGCTCTAGGGCTGTAGCATCCAAAAACATTTACCTTGAGTGAGGTCATCTGACGGGTTGTTCACAGAGTCCACATAGCGAATGGCGTGTAAGCACTTGGGTGGTCCGCATATATATGCCATAGATCCATAGGCTTGTTCTGAAGCATCCGCAAATATGTGGACCTCTCGTTTGTTGCCCTTAGATGATGGCCTACCAGAGGTCCTGGGGTAGGTTTGGATCATCCCAAAGGCATTTGTCGTAGAGCTGCCTAATGATCTTAGCTCGGGAGGTGTAGGGTGAGAGCAGAGGTTGCGCTAGACTTTTTCGTTGTCCGTCATTTTGACTGACAGGGTCATAAAAATCCCGTCATAATCTATTTTTACCGGTCACTTTAATTTTTTAAATGATAATAACGACATGTTCAATAGCATTTAATTTTAATTCATTTTTAATTAATATTCAGTCCAAACAAGTTGAACAAATAATCCACACCGTGGATACACACATCAAGCAGAAGAATAAGAATATCGGCCGCCAGGCGATTCGCGTAGAGTGGGGCTTGACGCTGATTCATCACCACAATGCGGGCGGGTATGGCAAGCCAACCCGGCCAGAAAGCGTGTGAAAGTCACGTTTCACCTTTATTACGCCGAAAAAAACGCCGCAAAATTAGAAAAAACTGTGTTTTTTACGCCGTAATGCCAACACAGTCTCACACCCAACTCGTCACATATTGAGGCCTGGTCACTGACCCATGTCGTCAACATTTGCAGCAGAAGGTACCCCCGTAGCGTCGCTCCTGGACGACTCGCGCCGCCCCATAGACCTGGGGGGTATTACACAAAACTAGACTTTCAAGGTTCACGTGACTTTTTCAGATTCCACAGGACTCCCTTGTGATGTCACTCCGTCTGACGGATCAAACCCTCGCCCACAACATGTCTGAGGTTGATTTGCTGATCAACACATTATTCCGTGGCAGCGGGAGAAACTAATGTTGACAAAGTGACGAGTTACGATCGGATGTTTGTCCGCTGTTTAATTTTGATGGTGTGTGGGCATCCGTCCTGTGGTTAGTTATTACTCCTGTATCAGAGCTATAGAGTAAACAACTCTATAAACAACTCTATGTTTACTCTATAGCTCTGATTCCTGCACCATGTTTCAATGACGTCAGGTTGCTAGGGGCTACGGCTGACAGACGCCACCTGTCCCATTGGGAGGACCTATCAGCCGGAAGTACTGTCCTTACTGTACTATTGTTTGTAATGTCATAAGTGTTGACAATAAAGTTTGTTAAAAAAACAACAACAACAACTATTATTGTCCCACACCACAATGTATGTCCCACAATGTTAACTCCAAACAATTAATGGACAAACAAAGCAGCTGGAAACACGTCTAAAAACACTTGAAATAAAATGTAGCCTATATGTTTACAACATCAATCTCCCTATAATATGAACAAAATATGATCAGGTTATACTTTCTCTCTTGAAAACGGGCAAAACGCTAACCCTAACCCGGAAAATGAATTTAAAAAACTACAAACGTTCGGAAAATGCAATACACTGAAGTGTGCGGCGCCATGTTTTTTCCGCCATGTTTTTTGTAGTTCTAAAATGTTTAGTTAACGTTTTCCCTATTATGTGAAAATGTGTCAAGGAACTTCGCAAGTGTATTATATGTTTTAGGGACCGGGGAGCACATTTATTTGGTCAGATTTCATTTTTACTATTGTTAATTGGGTGAAATCTGGTTTTGACCTTACCCAGTAGCGCCCCCTGATGGTTTGGCAAAGGCCACAAAGGCCATGATAGAAGAAGTCAAGAGCTTTCCAAAAATGTTTTCCCCATGTTTGTATCACATTGTGTTGCTTTTCTGTAAGCCTTTAAAAGAGCCTTAGGTTCAAGGTTCAAAGGGCATTCCTGGGGAGCAGGAACCACCCAGAATGTTCACAGTGGCAGATCTGTACTCTGCAGCTCAAGGCCTTTCCAACGATGTCTTCATTGTCATCCTACGACAAAGTTTCATTTTTATCTTGCTCACTGCCAAGGCACTTACTGATGTGTACTTTCTCACAGCCTATAGAGCCAAGATGGATAAAATCATTAAAACATATTTTAAGGGATATTTAGTGGCAAAATGTGTTCAACATATTGATGGTGACCTTATCCTTAGTCATGCTTTTCAATTTGGAGCAGTTTAGACCCCATTTACCCCTTGAACTATTTAATGTTTCATATCAATATTTCCATATTACTTAATATGACCATTTATAACCATTGTGTTCCCTTCCCCAGGGCTGACAGGATAGTACATAATATGGTAATGCGAATGTATGTCTGTGTGCAGTTACATTTTTACACACAGTTGTTTTTAATTGACCAAGATATGAGCTTTTGAAAGAAAGTAGGCCTGTGCCGTATGCAAAAGGCGTTAGAACTACAAAAAACATGGCGGAAAAAACATGGCGCCGCACACTTCATTGTATTGCATTTTCCGAACGTTTGTAGTTTTTTGAATTCATTTTCCGGGATAGGGTTAGGGTTAGCGTTTTGCCCGTTTTCAAGAGAGAAAGTATAACCTGATCATATTTTGTTCATATTATAGGGAGATTGATGTTGTAAAAATATAAATATAGGCTACATTTTATCTTGGTCAATTAAAAACAACTGTGTGTAAAAATGTAACTGCACAGACATACATTCGCATTACCATATTATGTACTATCCTGTCAGCCCTGGGGAAGGGAACACAATGGTTATAAATGGTCATATTAAGTAATATGGAAATATTGATATGAAACATTAAATAGTTTAAGGGGTAAATGGGGTCTAAACTGCTCCAAATTGAAAAGCATGACTAAGGATAAGGTCACCATCAATATGTTGAACACATTTTGCCACTAAATATCCCTTAAAATATGTTTTATTGATTTTATCCATCTTGGCTCTATATAGGCTGTGAGAAAGTACACATCAGTAAGTGCCTTGGCAGTGAGCAAGATAAAAATGAAACTTTGTCGTAGGATGACAATGAAGACATCGTTGGAAAGGCCTTGAGCTGCAGAGTACAGATCTGCCACTGTGAACATTCTGGGTGGTTCCTGCTCCCCAGGAATGCCCTTTGAACCTTGAACCTAAGGCTCTTTTAAAGGCTTACAGAAAAGCAACACAATGTGATACAAACATGGGGAAAACATTTTTGGAAAGCTCTTGACTTCTTCTATCATGGCCTTTGTGGCCTTTGCCAAACCATCAGGGGGCGCTACTGGGTAAGGTCAAAACCAGATTTCACCCAATTAACAATAGTAAAAATGAAATCTGACCAAATAAATGTGCTCCCCGGTCCCTAAAACATATAATACACTTGCGAAGTTCCTTGACACATTTTCACATAATAGGGAAAACGTTAACTAAACATTTTAGAACTACAAAAAACATGGCGGAAAAAACATGGCGCCGCACACTTCAGTGTATTGCATTTTCCGAACGTTTGTAGTTTTTTTAATTCATTTTCCGGGTTAGGGTTAGCGTTTTGCCCGTTTTCAAGAGAGAAAGTATAACCTGATCATATTTTGTTCATATTATAGGGAGATTGATGTTGTAAACATATAGGCTACATTTTATTTCAAGTGTTTTTAGACGTGTTTCCAGCTGCTTTGTTTGTCCATTAATTGTTTGGAGTTAACATTGTGGGACATACATTGTGGTGTGGGACAATAATAGTTGTTGTTGTTGTTTTTTTAACAAACTTTATTGTCAACACTTATGACATTACAAACAATAGTACAGTAAGGACAGTACTTCCGGCTGATAGGTCCTCCCAATGGGACAGGTGGCGTCTGTCAGCCGTAGCCCCTAGCAACCTGACGTCATTGAAACATGGTGCAGGAATCAGAGCTATAGAGTAAACATAGAGTTGTTTATAGAGTTGTTTACTCTATAGCTCTGATACAGGAGTAATAACTAACCACAGGACGGATGCCCACACACCATCAAAATTAAACAGCGGACAAACATCCGATCGTAACTCGTCACTTTGTCAACATTAGTTTCTCCCGCTGCCACGGAATAATGTGTTGATCAGCAAATCAACCTCAGACATGTTGTGGGCGAGGGTTTGATCCATCAGACGGAGTGACATCACAAGGGAGTCCTGTGGAATCTGAAAAAGTCACGTGAACCTTGAAAGTCACGTGACTTGGACGCAAAACCATGGGAAAACCCCTCTACGTGTGGCACTTTGGACCAACGTAGTCAGGGTACGTTTTTATATGAGACTGGGTTGCAGCTTATGTCCTATTTATAAAATGTATTTTAATCACACAATCGAACCTTTGCAACATGTGAAACAGCCCATTGGCTACCATGCATAATAAGCTGTTTTAAATTGCACATTTCAAATCGCGCAGACGTCACCGAGCCCGACCCGAACCCGAGCATCATTTCTAAATATCTGTCCAAACCCGACCCGGTCCGTCGGGTACCGTCAGGTCCCCTCGGGTCCCGTCGGGCTTGGGTCGGGTATCCAATAAGGAGCTGTTCAGCGGCCGTGACGTATGAAACGCCATGTTCCGATCGGTGATTCTGTGAGCGATCGCGAGGTCTATTCAAGCCGCTTATCCCAACTATAGCTTCACCTGACGTGATTTAGCCGCGCCTATTTATCCTGGCTTGGCAATCGTGCAACCGAATAAGCCAGGATACCGCCGAGCAGAATAGTCCAAGCCGCGCTTACTCAATTATCCTGGATTTATGTATCCTAGTTTTGTGTAATACCCCCCAGGTCTATGGGGCGGCGCGAGTCGTCCAGGAGCGACGCTACGGGGGTACCTTCTGCTGCAAATGTTGACGACATGGGTCAGTGACCAGGCCTCAATATGTGACGAGTTGGGTGTGAGATTGGGTTGCGTAATGCGCAAAGGATACGTCGCTTTTTACAACGCAATGAAGTCCTTCACTAGCGCGCCTTTTTGGCCATTAAAACGCGTGTAATCTCAGCCCTTCTTTTCTCTCAGCCAATGCATTTGAAGTGTTTGCGCCCAATCGCTGATCAAGACAAGCAGACCAAATCAGTTCAGCACAGATCGACTTTGTGACAATTTCTCTTCATTTCTGTTGATGTTTTGAATGTATTTAAACTCCCCTTCAATGCATATAGACATATTGGGGCAATTGCTCTGTCAGTTAGCATTGCGTTAGCTGTGCTGCGGTTTAAAACCGTACTCCTTAAAACGGAGGTTTTGGAGTTTAACACGCAGCTGCGCACAAAGTTAAACCTGATTGCTGTGTACTGACCGACACAGGATCAGCTGATTCCTAGTTAAACTCGGGTTAAACCGGAAGTACTCTGATTTCTCGTTATACTCCAGCAGACGCAGTCTTAACTTAATGTTGGATGCATTTTGTGCTATAATTACCAACAAAAACTTAATGGGAATGTAAAGTGAACTTTAATATAATAAAACGCAAATAATGTTGAAAGATATTATGAAATAGTCTAGCCTACTTTTTGTGGAAATCTGAGTCTGGAATCTGAATCTGCCCTCACCTACTCAGTCAATCAATCAATTACTTGTCCCCCCCCCGTCAACAATCGCGCCGCACCAGGGGGGCGCCCCCGTCAACAATTGCGCACCACGTAATGCTTATGGGGGGCGCCAAAATTGTTGCTGCATACCCCCCTGACACTGGGTAGTTGCATCCCTGGAGAGGGTAGTTAGGATGAACATGTCTCGGATAGAGAACTATAACGAGGAGCAGAAGTTATATTTATTGTACTGCATTCGAGGTGTTGTGGACACGGTGGAAGATGCTAGGAAAGACACCACCACCACGCTCCGAAGAAAGTCTGTTTGGGATGATCTCTCAAACACATTTAACAGTAGATCTCAGCAGAAGACCGAGCAGCCCGGCACATTTAAAGAATTTATGGAAGCGCTTGAAAGTTGAAGCGCGTAATGCTATTGCTGAGCGGACGCACGACCGAGACCTGAGCCCCGTGAGCCGTGAAATATCACTGCTCATTCCAAATCGACTATGTCCAATATTGTTATTGTACTGAAGGCCTATCTGGCGTAATAAGTGTAAATGTATCATACATTATTATTAATACTACTAATAATAATTAATAAAACTAATTCTGTGTGTGTCGGTTATAATGGCGCCTTGTTTCATCCTGCAAACTGGTTTAGTCTCCTCTAAAACCACGTCCGTTTCGAGACTAGACTAACACGCACAAAATACGCCCTCTAGTGTCTGATGTGAATTTCTCTGAAGACACAGCAATTGAGATCAAGGTAAAACGCAGCTGCAGGTTAAACCACAGGTACATACGACACAGCAATGGAGCTTAAGACGTCACGTGACTTCTTGCGTCACCGACGAGTTTAAAACCGTGTTAAACTCTAAAAAGTGGCTAAGCTAGCGACAGAGCAATTGCCCCATTTTGGTTACATTATTTTTGTTTGCTCTGATAAGCCTTCAGGTAGAATCAGGAGGGGGAGGAAAAAACGCCGCGATACATTATAATGCTTTACCTATCGGCAATTAAGATATGAAATTGTTGGACTGTTTGCACTGTTTGTATTCATAGCCAATCCACGTCACCCATCCCCAAAAAGTTGTTGTCATTTTAGTTTAGTGTGTTTACCTATCATCATATCTAACATTTGCGGACATTTTGTGTTATTTTAATAGTTATTTGACAGATATTTTTTGCTATCTAAGGCATCATGTCATCTTGAACGAGAGAGAGGGAGAGGCTTCAGAAGGGGTGTGCGCAGCTCTAGTTATGCATCGCGTGCTCATGCTCGTGCACGATTGTCCGACTTATTTTGTGCTACACAGAACCAAATACAAACCAAATCATTTCAATTGGGAGACTTTCTTTGACTTCATAAGGGAAGTGCGCGGATAGTAGGCTACAGTGCACCCTCCACAGTTATGTGTCAAAACCAGAAATGCAACAGGGGGGTAAATGCTTTATATTATGGATACTGATTTTTGCAGCAGACAGTGCAATTATGCACCCATAGTTATGTATCGTGCTCAATAATAAATAAATAAATCTAATGAATCTTGCATGCCATTTAAATCATGGCTATAAAACCATTGTTTTTGCTTGTTATGTTATTTTATGTAACTGTGTAGGCCTAATGATGTTCTCTTATTTAACAACTTCAAAAAAAACGTTAATACATTTTTCGAGCAGGTATGGCGTCTTCTTTCTTGGGATTTAATAGAGCGTGTTAATAGACCATTTTCGTTGCTTCGAGGATGTCTGGTGGTCTCCGTATATAATAAATAAATACATATAAATATGTATGTCAATGGTCAGATACAGATCTTGTTATAACGATAAACTACATAGCTACATGGTCTACTTACTAATACTACTACTTAATATTATGACTAAATAATTTTATATATATTTATATTTAATTAATTCGATATTAAACCAATGCATTTCAATCGGGAGACTATTTTCGACAGAATATGGGGCAGGCTGCGCAGGATTCTATGCCGCTAAAGTTGCCATCGACTACACGACCTGGCCATTATTTCATTGTGGAGGGTGTATGTGGAGTGTGTGCTGTTGATGGCTGGTTTACAGCCTCACCTGGCCTGAGTCACACTGATTGGACTCTGGCTGGGTGGGGCTGCACACCTGTGGTGCAGAGCAATCATGGCACCCAGGATAAACCAGCCATCAACACACACACTCGAGGAGGAGCCACTGTCATGGCAGTTTGTACATCAGCTCGGCGAATACCACCTGCCTTTATCTCCAATAAACATCTTGAACGAACATCTACCCGTGTCCTGTGTCGGAGGGCCCCAAAGAAAGCCACTTTGGTGGCATGTGCTATAGGAGAAACCCTGCCACACTGGCGCCCAATGTGGCAGGGTTTCACCCAGGGTTTATCCTGGGTGCCATGATTGCTCTGCACCACAGGTGTGCAGCCCCACCCAGCCAGAGTCCAATCAGTGTGACTCAGGCCAGGTGAGGCTGTAAACCGGCCATCAACAACACACTCTCCACATACACCCTCCACAATGAAATAATGGCCAGGGCCCAGTTTCCCGATAACGATATACGATCCATCTTACGAGCCATCTTACGAATCATCTTTCGAACGATCGTTATTTTTTTCCGTGCGTTTCCCGAAACTCCTCTTAACATGAACGCGCGTGCAAAGATCTAACGATCGATCGTAGCCTTGTACCTGTCCACTGACACGGTGCTGAAATACATATTATACCGTGGTCTGGGTGAATACTCGATTCTGATTGGCTGGAGAGTGTAGGTTGAAAAGTACACCTACGAAAGACGTTGACGCTATGAAGACGCTATGGCCACGTTGCTTGGCAACGCCTGCATACGGGAGATATTAAATAGTCCGCTCGACTTGTAAAAAAGTCGAGCGATTTTAACTCTAAAACACATTCAAGTATTATTAATTGATTAAATATTTCTTTCTTTCGTAAGTGACCATGGTATAAGTGGGATAATGCCCTTCGAGGTGTCCATTAACAGAACCGTCCTCCGCGGTTCACGCCTCCGCGTCGTCCATTCATTTCTGTTAATATATAATCAATTAATAATACATGTTTTTTAGAGTTACAATCGTGAGGGTTTTTTTATTTTTATAAGTCGAGCGGACTATTTAATATCTCCCGTATGCAGGCGTTGCCATGCAACGTGGCCATAGCGTCTTCATAGCGTCAACGTCTTTCCTAGGTGTACATCAAATATAAGATTATAGAGCGGAGCTCTATAATCTTATATTTGATTAAATATATTTGATAAATATACATCAAATATAAGATTATAGAGCAGAGCTCTATAATCTTATATTTGATGTACAGCCAATCAGAATCGAGTATTCACCCAGACCATGGTATAACATAGACTTAACTATATAGCCTATCGTAACTTTAGCGTCACCAGCTGGACACTCAGTGGTATTGGATGTGTTAACGACGCTCGTAGCGCTACGAGGAAAGCTGGAGCTCTCGTTAGCTACGATCGTCTTAACGACGGTCGTTACGCAACGATGCTTTCGGGAAACGGAGTGAAAACTGTCTGATGGTCGTGCGACGAACTTAACAAACCACTTAGGCTAACAACGCTTTCGGGAAACTGGGCCCTGATTTGATCTGCTTGTCTTGATCAGCGATTGGGCGCAAACACTTCAAATGCATTGGCTGAGAGAAAAGAAGGGCTGAGATTATTAGCATACTAAAAAGACGCCGTATTTTACGCGCGTTGTGATGTGCACAAACGCGCGTATTTTAACGCGTTTTAATGGCCAAAACAGCGTTTTTTACGCACGCTAGTGAAGGACTTCATTGCGTCGTAAAAAGCGGCGTATCCTTTGCGCATTACGCCGTAAAAAACGCTGTTTTTTCTAATTTTGCGCGTTTTTTTCGGCGTAATAAAGGTGAAACGTGACTGAATGAGGGCGCTTTCTGGCCGGGTTGGCTTGCCATAGGCGGGAGCTAGTTGATCCACTAGTCAACACGCGGGAGCTAGTTGATCCACTACTAGTCAACACGCGGGAGCTAGTTGATCCACTAGTCAACACGCGGGAGCTATTAATCCACTAATCAACACGCGGGAGCTAGTTGATCCACTAGTCAACACGCGGGAGCTAGTTGAGCCACTAGTCAACACGCCGCCAGGCGGACGAGTTTTCAAGGCAGCGCAATCGCGGATAATTCGCGTGACGCGGGGCTTCTCGGCCCACCTTCCTCCTGGTCCGCATGGACTTGTAGCGCGTGCCCGCTTGCGCGTAATCAAATGTTTCAAGTGGGTTTGTTGTTTCAAACATAGACATATATCCGTAGACGCCTCATCCAGCGTCGCCGCCATATTGGTTGGGTCTCCTCACTCTAGTCTAGCATAGGAGTCAACGGGAGAGCAAGCTATGCAGTATTTTGTGCAGCTTACGGCGCAGTATTGACACCAGATCGTGTGGGATTACCTTTCACAAGTAAGATTGAACAATAATTCTTGTTATTATTTTTTTAATTTTTTTTTATTAATTCGTGTTCGTATTCGAGTTATGCTTATTATTGTAGTTGGGGATACACCTTCCTCCATAGAAATGAATGCACTGGGGCCGCACTGGGTCCCCTGCCAAGATGGCGGCCGCGCTGCGACGTCAGCTCCAACAGGCAGCGTCAGTCTATGAGGCGTCTATGTATATATGTCTATGGTTTCAAATGTTTCAACACTCAACTGCCGTGACATTTTTCTTCTTTTCTACTTTTCTTCTTCTACAAGAGCCAATTAATATGCTCATCGCCACCAAGTGGTCAGGGTGTGAAATGCAATCTGTCAAAATGACGGACGGCCCTCAGATTTTTCCGTCACTGTTTTAAAAAAACAGTCAATGACGGAAAATATTCGGTTAACGCGACCCCTGGGTGAGAGGTATCCCAGCGGATAATACTGCGTGGCCAACACTTTATAGATGTTTCTCAAGGTCAACACCTCATAGGTCACAGGTCGCTGCTTGTAACCTAGAGTGTCGTCTTGCCAGTGCCAGCTCAGACCCAGTGTCGATTCAAGGGGGTTAACTTTATCCTGAGCCAACCATAGCTCCAGGCTATTAGACCGAGCGTCTTGTGGCAAATGACTGATGGTACTTGGGATTTTACAGGCCCACTAATGCAGATCGAAGCCGGCTGATGACAAGTTCCCCCTCAGTTTGTCCACTAGAAGTCTGGCTTCATCTGTTCAACAGAGGCTCTGCAGACAGTTGTCTATGTAGAAACACCTCTTGACCTAAGCTCTGGTTCTTCCCCTGGCTGGCTGTGGTTTACAACATGCTGCTTCAGAGCGTATGTGGTGCAGCATGGACTACAGGTGGTGCAAAAAGGTAACACCATCCATTTGAAGCTTCTGGGGTCTCCTCCACCTTCAGGTTGTGCCACAGGAATCTCAGTAGAGAACTGTTACATCCCCAATCGTGGTGTCCAGGCGAAGAAGGGGAGCAACAATTAATAATGACCCGGGTGTTTAAAGAAAAGCAGGAAACAGAAATACTTGCACTTGTTAAACTATTTATACTAACGAAAACTCAAAACAACTACCTAAAAAGGAAGGAAGCGAAAACACACTTAAATAAACAATGAATAAATAACACTATCCCTCCACTGACGGAATTACACGCAACACGAGCACCACTCAGCTCTGCTTCCCACCCAACAGCAACACGACTCTTTGGCTATCTGGCCCACTGGCCCCGTCTGCTTCCATCCCTGCAGCTTTATAGCAATCCACCTGATGGCTGAGGCGCTGCAGGTGTGCCTGACCAGTTGGAGGGGAGGGCGGTACCTGGAACAGGACAAGATAGCAGAGGCAAAACATGCACACGTAACAAGAACAATCACTAGGGAGAAGCCTGACCTGATGAAACATCCCCTTGATGTCTCCACTGACTGCTATGGGATGCTCGCAGAACCTAACCAGCATTCCCAACACTGAGACTGAGCATGGGTCCAGTTAACAAGCACTGGTTCAGGTTCTGTCCACAATGCTGGTGCTAGCAGTTGAACACCAGACAATTATTTTCATTGTGGCTGACGATATTGTCTGGGACGTACCATATCTCACCATTAGCTGCCGTCTCCTGACTTACTTCACAGGCAGCTCCAGATTGAATGCGCTTCTCCATCTCAGCCGTGTCCTCTTGGACCCGTTGTCAAGGATTGTGTACATCTCCAAAGTTCAATCTCAATAATGCACAAGTACCGGGAGAATCGTCAGAGTGCGTTGGATGCAGAACTAGTCAGACAGCTCTTTCCTCTGTTTCCGGAATGGGTAGTCTGGCAATCTCACAGGTGGACGTTGGCGTTTAGAAGCTCCTTGGTAGATGTCTTCTCTTTAATTCATTTTTTCAGGAATGAAAAATGCTAAGTTCTGGCTCGAAGGACCAAATGTTCGGGAGGAACTGTTCTTAGTACTAGCAGAATGGCTAGCTGTTGACAATCCAGGGTGTTGGTCAGAACACAATGGAGGAGGAAGGAGGAGACACACTTACATTTTCCAAGAATGATTTGTATTGATGGTTTGGATGTGTATTTGTGTGTGGTTGGAGATCATAGTATACACACCAACAGTATAACTAGTTCTCACTTGACTAGTTCTCACTTGATTTGCTTAGACGCTATCTTGGAACTTGCTTGCACAAAAGCTCACAGCTGATTAGGGGCCAGCTGATTGCTTAGTGCTGGCCCAATAAGGCCGTGGCCACACATCAGGAAACAATAACAAAAAATAATAAACAGAAAATAATAATAAACCCAGCCCAAAATCCATAATACAGGAGTCTTTTGTACACACTAGGCATCCACCCATTACATAACCTAAAATGGATTCATTATTCCAGCTACTTCCACCACTACTTCCCGCCACTTGGCCTACTACATTTAAACCGAGATGTGTTCCATTCCAAAATGCTTTCCACTTACTAAGTCCAGTCTTTGCCTCAGGAAAAGCTTTGCTCTGAAGATTAGTGAAAGCTATCTGGTTATTAGGGTCAATTACCATTAAATACTGCAATTATCTATAAGGCTATCTGCAACAGAGCTTGACTTTGTCTGTCCCTGGGAAAACCAAATGTTGCAGACATTGTCAACACTTAAAAATATATTAAAATGTTCTGTTAAAAAGGAAAGATATGATTGATTTACTTTTAATTTTATCGCATTATGTTTCTAAGTCATTTTACCAGATGCTCCCCTCATTAGGGTCAGTACATCAGGATAGTAATAGAGCTCTGAGATTCTAATCTGAATTAAAAGCATGCATGCGTCTTATTGGCCAATTACCCAGTGGAGATAACTCCACCAGTTGGAATAATGCCATGGCTTGTAAATTGAGACAGTTAAGTTTTCGACTTTGGCAAGTCAATATGTTTCTTCTGAAAAATATACCTATCTCTAATTTTGTATTTTGTATTTTATCTTAAGAATATCGAAAGTTAGTAGTGTTTCATGTGTAAAGCTATTTTACCCTGCAGGTCCATAACGACCCTGGTTGCCAAGCCTCCACGTATAACTGCACACGTTCCATCAGTCTCTTCCTTCCTTGGGAAGGGGAAGTCAGGCTGCACAGCACCAATGTCACCTTCAATGGACAACGGTAAAAGAGAAATACATAACAGAAATACTTATAAGCCTTATTATATGCCTTTTTAGCACTGTGAACTGCCAACATGTTGTAATTGGAAACCTTGAGGAACATCAACAACCGATCTGTCCCATGTACAAGAGTATATGTCAATGTAGGTCTTCATCGTCTGTCTCATTTACAAGAGTATAAGTCTTAATGTAGGACTTTTCATCATCTGTCTCATGTACAAGAGCATAAGTCTTAATTTAGGTATTTTCATTCTCTGCTCTGTCTTGTTGTATCCAGTCTTGAACTGCCCCACCACATCCATGACCTGGAGCTGGAGCAGATCTCCCACTATGTTGTGGTGACCCAGCAACAAGGCTTCACTCTGGCCTGGGATGGACACAGTCGTTCTATCTACATCAAACTCAGCCCAGAGTTTGTGGGGAGAACCTGTGGTTTGTGTGGCAACTTTAATGCTGATGTCCAAGATGACCTCAAGACCAGCTACGGTATGGCTAACCAATCCCTCAGGTCATATCTCAACATTGTCATAATTTTGTAGTTTTGTAGCTGCACTACAAATAACAAGCCATGGTGTTTAAAAAGTTGGTTTTCAGAATAATCCTCAATCACGCAGCATTTGTAAATAATAACAATAATACCATAATGTTTTTGAAAACAATTTCCATGATGTCAAATAATTACTTTTGGTTTTGAGAACAATTGTTCCCTCTACTTATGTTATTATAACAAAGAAGATTTAAGAAGAAGTTAAGAAGTTTATTGAAACATAAGTGAAAAGACTGTCATCTCTATCTCCAGGAGTGCTGACCGCAGACATAGATATGTTTGGAAACAGCTGGATGGAGGCGGAGCCACATGAAGCAAGATGTCCCATGGTACCCTCTGGCTTCCTTTCACCCTGTGCTGGGCTGGATGCTCATGTCTTGCTGGTAAGGTCCATTTCATCTTTGCATTGGAATTGGAGGAATATTGCTGTTTCCTGTTGCCACTTATATATCTTGCAATGTCCCCGTGTATGTCCCTACAATGTCTTCCTTCATACAATTCACCTGTTTCTGTTCGGTACTTACTGGTACTAAAAAGTACCACCTTTATTAGCTCATACCTCATTTGTATTTCTCTTTGTGTTGTCACGGTGACAGAAAGTGGAGGAGGTGTGTGCGATGCTGCTGGAGGAGCCATTTCGGAGCTGCCATGCGTTTGTCAGCCCTCTGCCCTACATGGCCAGCTGCTCCAATGACCTCTGTCTGTAAGACCTCCCACTCCAAATGTCACTGTAACAGGAAACTAGATCTAGATCTAACTGATTAATCCCCACTAACACAGAACCAAGGTGTAGTTTAAATGAAAATTAATAAACAACAGATGGATGTGTAATGAAAATGAAATATCATTAAAGGTATAGCATCTCTGTTTTTCTACACTATACATTAATTAATATCTGCATGCATGACATCAACTTCTTTCCATGTGTTGGTTAGTGCTGATTTCTGTTGCAAATCCAGCTAGACCTCCATTTCTTTTTATTAAGTCAAAAATAGCCAAAACAGAGGGCACTAATATGTACTTTATTAACCAGAGACAAGAAATAAAAACTACAAATATAAATACAGGAAATATATCTATATGCACAATATACACAAAATATGTTCATCTAAAACAACAACAAACAACTAGTCAATATTCAAACAATCCCCAGTAGGCTTCAGAAAGTGAATATCCACAGGTAATTGACTTCCACATTAACCTTAAAATGTTGAACTCGCTCAAGTGTCAGAGCTTGAGTTCATGAACATCTCTGGAGTAGTCCGGCATCCCAGGTGTCCCAGGTATGACTTTACCCCTGGCTCGGCTTAAAGAGTCCTTCTCTGCTTTTGTGTGTGTGTGTGTTTTTGTCTGGTGTGAAGGTCAAGTCCCAGTGGTGATGTGGTATGCCAGGTGTTCACAGAGTACGCCAGGGCCTGTGCCCATGCCGACTCCCCGCTAAACGACTGGAGGAAACACATACCCCAGTGTGGTATGTCTGCACTGTTGGCCCACACCGTAACCCATTCCCTACCTTTTTGTGTCTCGAGAAGCAACATATTGAAAGACATGTTTCACTTTACTTAACTTGTTTTTTTTCACATTGAATACCATTATTTGTTTTATTTATCTTGCAAAACAACACAATGTCACCTGTACTGGATGTAAGATGTACCTTTATTTTCCTTTTTTGTGTCAGAAACACGTGTCTGAAACTGGCATTTAGCACATGAGTTCACGTGGTCAAATCATTCTATAACTTATACCTTGTATATAAGTCCATGAAACTAACTGAGCATGCATAGTCCACTTAGTTAGAGTTAGCAGACTATTGTATTGTTTAGATCATTAGATGTACAACCTTTTCTTTTTTTATACTCATACAGTCATACACAAAGCAACATCTTTCATGTTTAAATACTAAAACTGTACACCATTTAATTTCCCTTGTGATTTCTCTCATTGTTCTGATCAGTGAAGCAGTGTCCCCCTGACTTCCAGTACAGAGAGTGCATCAGCTGCTGTCCAGCCACCTGTAAAGTGGAGCGCATGTGCATCGACAGCAAGCTGGTCTGTCTGGATGGCTGCTACTGTCCTGCAGGTGAGTCCACTGTCTGTGTTCTGAGGATTCTATCCATCACACTCTGTTGAACACTTATAATCCGCTCAAGTTAGACTTTGATTTTCTTCATTTTGGATGTGTGGTTTGATAATGATAATGAATAATAATAATTAATGATTATTATTGGGCTTAAAAGGGCATCATGAGTGTAGGTCAAATTTACCATTGTGTTCTCAAAGAAAACTTGATGAAGTAGAAGCGTTGGGCCTTTACAATCAGCATGTAGCTGATATCATGTCCTCTTTTCAGGTCTGATTTATGAGGATGGACGCTGTGTGTCACCATCTGACTGTCCATGTGAGTACCATGGCATGCTTTACCCCACCGGACACACAGTTCAGGAGGACTGCAACAACTGGTAAGCTGCTTCAAACATCCCAACATCACACTCATATCAGGCCTGTTTGATGGATCCAAATATTCTGTCTGTATTTGCTAGGACCAGTATTTTTATTGCCAGTATTTGCTATATTTTAAAGTGGCTGTGGACAACTTTTTTGCTTTAACTTATCAATATGAAGTAAATGTCGACTGCACAGTGTAATGGCTACCATTGGCATTTAGATTGGTTCCCTATAAACCTCACTTTCACTGTGCAATTCTGTCCGCCAACTGGGTATCTCCCGGGAAAAATTAAGGCTCCATTTACGGCACAAAGAAAACGCGTCAACCAATGCGCGTGCAACCAAACCAGGAGGAATATCGCTTTTGTTTACCCCGGTAGCTATCAGTAGCTATCCCCATTAGTGGAAATGGTGGACGGTGGAACAACCGAAGTAAAGCAAATCTGATGACACTACTTATATCTGCGTACGCTACGTTTGAGTTGCATTAAATATACTACCGAAATAAACCTCATGTTGCCAGGCAATCCAGTCAGGCTACCAACCCAGTTCGCTTTTCTCAACACATACTCAAGAATTTCTGCTTTCACGTCTCCATTATAGACTAAATTAATGAATAAACTCACGGTTTTCCTCCTAATGTTTTCTTCTACTCCACTCCGATGCCAACCCCTGCTCCTGATACTTGTTTGTGTGAAGCAATACTCAAACTATAGCATTTCTATGCAATGCACATCATTGCAATAGCTTTTGCCTGTTCCCAAATTCATTATAAAATGATGACAATTTCATTTTAACTCTTCAGTGAACATGCTTCTTTCTTTCTTATATACAAAGTGTTGGATCGTTTATTTGCAGAGATTTCCAAACAAATGCACGTCTTGTGTTGTTTGTGGTTGCTAGGCTTTGAGGAAACGAAAAGCGATCCGGTTTGGCTTTGCAACAGCGGCACAAAAATAATACCATTTGGAAACACTAGGGTGGGAAAAGTTGAAAAGTTGTCTACTTCCACTTTAAGAGATTGACTACATGTTTTCAAAGTGAATATGTATATATTATTTTGTACTGAGATAATGAGAAGTATGGACCTGAATGGGAGAGACATATGCATGCCCTTCTTTCCATACCTTTCGTCCTTTGTCTGTCACTTTTGATTTTACCAACCTATAACAACCTATATTAACCCATATCCTCTCATTTCCACCTGTACACCATGAAGGTTGGCTTGTTGTACTGTAGTAACTTAGGTTACTACAGTATACTGAATACTACTGTATTCATAAAATAAAACATTATTAACTGCACTTTTTCATCGTTGTTGTTGTTCTCAAGTATAAGGCATCACTTATAACACTGTACAGTCTGTAAGTATTACAATGGAACCTATCAGAGCCAACCATCTGGGCCTCCTCCGTCTGCAGTGGTCTCAGTTTCCACCTGTGATCCTGCTGATTAGGCCCCTCTTTGATGTCCCCCCCCGCCCCTCCCCTACATCTACTGACTTTTCTGCCTGCTCTGTTTCAGCACATGTGTCGGGGGTATGTGGAACTGTACAGAGTACACCTGTCCAGGTATGTGATGACCAACCCATGCTTTTCAAGTTTTTCAAGTTTTTCCACGTAAAATGTCCGTTCATTCATTCAGTGATATCAGATCCTTTGTCTTAGCATCACACCCAAGTGTGTTTGTAACCATTATATGCTTGCATGTATGATTGCAATGATTAAATTACACAAGTACACAAGTGCATATGTGCAATACTCATAAGTTAACTCGCTCAATAATTTTTACAATTATTATCTGTCCATCTTTTACAATATTTGCCTCACTTCAGGCGTTTAGAAGTCCCGTTACTTTTTTAGAATCCAAAGTAAGGTTGTTGTTGCTTTCCTATCTCACCACAAAAAAATTAAAAGTTGTGATTATAATCCTCTATTTGTTTCTTTTTTTGTTTTCCTCTGTGAAGGAGAGTGTTCTGTAACTGGAGATATGTTCTTTAAATCCTTTGATGGTCGGATCTTCACCTTTCCAGCGACATGCCAGTATGTTCTGGCAAAGAGCCGCAACTCTGGGATGTTCACAGTCACCATTCAGAATACCCCATGTGGACCTGTAAGTCTATTTTCTTCATGTATTTATTTAATTTTATTTTATTGAATTATGTGGATTACTAAAAGTGTATGTGATCTGTACAAAAACATATGTGAAATCTAATTAAAGGTCACTGTCACCAAAGCCACATAAAAACAGGTGTTCTGCTACATTTGTACGTTTTGAGGTGAAGGAGTAATACAGGCTAAAACACTTTGACATTTAACATAAAACGTCTATCATCGATTTACTATTCATTCAAGGGTTTATGTTTCCTATATGTGTAATTTTGTACTTTGTCACAATTTGTCATTGGCTGTCGTGTCAGTCTTCTTGCTATCTGCTCCAGTGTGCTTTTTTCCTACATTACCCAGAATGTCTTTCACTACCCCCTCTCAACATCAGGAGGCAACATTCGGTAAATTGTAGATTTAAAAATTGAATAAATGAATCAAATGTATTATAACAATATGTATAACAGGCTTTATTATTAATTGTGAAATTGTCTAGCTGGACATTTGGCACTATGCTATGATACAACGGCCATGGGATTACAGAGCTTGTGAATCAGCTTTATCTTTAAGTACAATCAGAACACATTAGAAACATGTCTACCCCAATGCAAAAAGGTGTGGCAAGCTCCTCCCCTAAAACAAGGTTTGGTTTTTGGCCTGTATATGTCTATGTAGATATGCACATATCCAGGGCTGCCAAGTTTCAGAAAATGACAAGAGTGAGACTTTAGTGTCATGATGCGTTCAGCCACCGACGGCTGAAAAAAGTGGGCGGCGCCGAAAAAAATGGCGGCGGCGAAAAAAATGTGGCCTTTTTAAACATCGATTTGGCCTGTTTTAACGTCGATTTATACCTTAAGACTGATGTCCTCACCTCCATGCCAGCTCCTCTCCCTAATTAACCAGAAATTAGAAATTAAAATTGTGACAAGAATTTTGACGAAATACATTTATTTGTCAATATTTCATTTCAACCAACTCTCCATCATTTAGCTGGGGACAGGTGTTTGTCGCAGATTTTGATGCATTGATGACAAAGGCAGGGGTCTCCCACTTGAAACACTGTGGCTCAAGGCTCGCCATCTTCACTGTCATGATGGATGATAGAGTTCCCTCAAGAGCCAAACTGTTTCGGGTTTTGGTTTTGTTCAGTCCAACCGTTATCATGAAAAAAATGAATATAGAGTATTGAATGGTGAAATAAGCGTGAGAAATGTCAAGTGTGGTGTGAGAATGGGTCAAATTGCATGACTGTCACACTCAAAGCGTGACGCTTGGCAGCTCTGCATATCCATATTAACCAATAAGGTTCTTCAAACCGTGGCCCTCGCTGCTGATTAAAAGGTAATCAAAGAAACCAAACCATTAAAAATGTGGCAATGAAAGGACATGTTTTGATCATGTCTAGCGGGTGCATAGGGTTAGTATCGCGTTTAGTGTTGGAATTTAAATTGAGCCAAACTGACACGCCCACCCAACATTTAATTTTGCCTGCATAACATTTTCAAATGAGAGAAAATGTCAATATTCAATCTATATGGTTTATATTGTGCACTGATGCTTATGGAGATGCCTTGAATAGTATTGAATAAATCATGAAATACAAGGACCTTAGATTAAGATATTTAGCTGTATACTATAAAAATACATTTCAGTTTAATGGTAGCGCATGAAGCCATCCTTGACCTAAGTTGCCATCGGTCCAAACAACCGATTTCAGCTATGTGTCTATGTGGTCAGCTGTAGGTTTCATGTCAGATAACAATACAACACTCCACCAAGCCAGCTCTCTGTTCCCCTGCACCTGGGACAGTGCACCACGGACGCCAACCTCCTCCGTGAAATTTCCCAGACGATCAAACCATGCATGATAGAGAGCATGAAAAGCAACACAAAGTGAATGAGAACTAATTTTCCCAGTTTCCCAGTCAACTTTGAGCTGCTGATACACCAACTCAACACTGTGGAGGGTGGGCCCCTGGATAAGATGTCATATTCACCAGAGCAGGGAGCCCCATGGCCCCATCTGACCTATCTTCTAACAGCCTTACCTGGACAGCGTGACCCTATCTGCTCCCGAGTGACAGGCCTGCAGAGGGCTTTGTAGTTGGTCATGGAGGAGGTGCTGGTTGGGGGGGGGGGGGGGGGGGGGGGTGCGGGTGTGTGAACAGAAAGGGCAATGCAAAAAAAAATAGAAGAAGAAAAATCAGGAGATGAATGATGGGAAGCATAGGATGGGGTGATGATGGTGGTGTTGGGGGGGGGGTTACACACTCCACAGTTATGGGTACCATTTATGAAAGAGACAATTCACAGAGACAAGATCACAAACTGGCCCCTCCTGTGACACACAAGTACACACACAGACGTACTACACACACATTTCACGTCATCCACCTTTATGCATTCTACTTGTTTAAGAAACCAGCCCATACAGAACATCTCTAAACCAGCCGCACACACAATAATGGTGGAACAATGTCAAACGTGTATGAATGAGGGCTAGGTGACTCACCCAATGGAAAGGATTGGGCTGAACCCCCTTTTGAATTGAACCCCATTGTGTATCTGTATCTAAACTGCTGTGATTATAGGATAACTACATCACAACACTTTATCAAACCCATCTTGTCTCAATTGACAGAATCTGGACGGGTCCTGCATCCAATCGGTGAGCCTGGTCTTTGACGAGGATCCCAGAAGCGAAATTACCCTGAGCCACCTCGGCGAGGTCTTCAGGGCAGGACAGTACCGCGTCTCTCTGCCCTACTCCGACGGTAACGCTGGCATCCCCCATCATGACCCCCGGCATTGTTCAGCTGCTTCTTTCAGAGCACCACAGGGACCCGACAGAGATTGGATTGAATGACAGCTGTGCTATTGAAGAGATTTTTTGTTGTGCACAATGCACACAGCTTTTTACCCACATCTCTGGGTTTGTTCTTGCATTGTGTTGCACTAAATGAGGTCCCTCTGAGTATGGCCTCCTTTTGGCCACTTCATGTTTTCATCGCCGCTGTGTTCTGAAAGTCTGGTAAACAGCCATTCATAGAAATATGTCAAACAGATTGGATGTCGGATAACAGCGTTATAAGAGTCTTGAATCCTTTTGAAAACAACAATGCATACATGATTTTTACCCTATTTATAAGAACGCATTTTTCCATGTACATTTACATGGTCTTATTGAGTTTGGGTTTTAAGTGTATCCATGAATCATTTGGATTATCAGCCAATTCAAGCATGCACTGTACATGCTCTCATGTTTCAATTAATGAAGTATACATTTTGTATATGAGTATAAATCACATACTTTGCCAGTAAGGTCAAGTCAAGTCTATTGTATTTGTATAGGCACAGTTATATATAATTACAAAAAAAAGAAATCCAAATACTAAATCCAAAGGTCAGAAAACTTGAGAAAGAACACAGAAGAGGGGTCCCTCTACCCAGGGACGGTTAGGACTGCAATCGGCGCCAATGGGCAGACATATATCTCTAGAACCTCTCACTGACCTCAAATATAAATAATCAAACAAATCAAACCCCTTCCTCCACAGAGATGTTCCACATCCAGGAGCTGTCCTCCATGTTCCTGCAGGTGAGCACGACCCTGGGCCTGCAGCTCCACTACAGCTGGAGGGAGTTCCGCCTCTACCTGCGCCTGGACCCCTCCTGGAAGGACGACAGCCTGGGCCTGTGTGGTACCTTCAATGGCAACACTCAAGACGACTTCCTGTAGGTGTTCAGGGCTCTCCACGTCATCAAACCTGATTTTGACGATTTGGTGCTTTGGTGACACTAAAACTAAAGGCCGAATATATACACGTCCGCAGAACTAAACGCCAGACTCTATGGATTGCAATTTGAAGATTGATTCATCAAGGAGAGCAGAACATTACACATACCATGTTTAACACACACAACTATATATACAGTATTTATACCATGGTCTGGGTGAATACTCGATTCTGATTGGTTGGAGGGTGTAGGTTAAGTAAGGGATAATGCTCGATGAGGTGTCCATTAACAGAAATTAATGGACGACGCGGAGCCGTCCATTAACCGTCCAATGCGAAGCGGAGTTGCTTCCGCGAAGTCCATTCATTTCTGTTAATGGACACCTTGAAGGGCATTGTCCCGCTTATACCATGGTCACTTACGAAAGAAAGAAATATTTGATCAATTAATAATACTTTAATGTGTTTTAGAGTTAAAATCGTGAGGTTTCTTTTATTTGTACAAGTCGAGCGGACTATTTAATATCTCCTGTATGCAGGCGTTGCCAAGCAACGTGGCCATAGCGTCTTCATAGTGTCAACGTCTTTCCTAGGTGTACATTAACACTTTTTAACCTACACCCTCCAACCAATCAGAATCGAGTATTCACCCAGACCATGGTATAAGCGGGATAATGCCCTTCGAGGTGTCCATTAACAGAAATGAATGGACTTCGCGGAAGCAACCGTCCTCCGCGAACGCGTCGTCCATTAATTTCTGTTAATGGACACCTCGTCGGGCATTATCCCTTACATATATGTGTGTGTGTGTGTGTGTGTGTGTAGCACAGGGAGCATACATAGAAGTGTAAGGGGGTGAATGTAGGGAAAGGGGAAGAGAGAGAGAGAGAGAGAGAGAGAGAGGGGAGGGGCTCTCCAGCTCTCCCTCTTTAGCTTTGAAACTGGAGAATCCTCTCTTGCACTCGTTTAGTCTCTCTCTGTTTCTTTTGCTCACCTTGTTTTCCCTCTCTCTGTGTGCAGAGTGCTCCACTCTCTTTTTTTTCTTGCTCTCTCTCACTCACTCTCTCACTCTCACTCTCTCTCTCTCTCTCTCTCTCTCTCTCTCTCTCTCTCTCTCTCTCTCTCTCGCTCTCTCTCTCTCTGTGCATAGTGACCCTCTCTCTCTCTCTCTCCCCCTCCCTCTCTCTCTCTCTCTCTCTCTCTCTCTCTCTCTCTCTCTCACTGACCCACTCACACCATGACAGCAAGCCTCTATCTCGCTCTCTCCTTCTTTCTCCCCCCCACCCCCACCCCCCCCCTCTCAGTGTGTAATGAACACTCCACTCCTCCACACTGAGCCAGGCCCAGCATCAGAAAGGTCCCCACTCTAATCACCTCTTTTAGAAGGAACAGATGAGCACCCAACTATGATGACCGGGGCTAGACATCCCACTCCCACAAGGAATTTACTGTTCTTTGAGAAAGAGAATCTAATGTGCCGCGCCTTAATGGCAGCGGCGATAAAGGGCGGATGTTGTCTAACAGCTGTAAATGGATATACATCAGAGGTGCTCACTGAAGTAGCTAAGGTAGCACCTTAGCACCTTTTTCTACTTGGGACAAAGTCTTACTTTACTGTCTTAGATACGATGATTTAAGTGCTATTATTTGACTGAGTGGAATCGCTCACTTGTTTGCTATTATACCCCTTTTCCACCAAGGCAGTTTGAGAGCCGGTGCAGAGCGGTGCCTAATGGTGAACCAGTTCTTCGCGTTTCGACAGCCAAAGAACCGGCTCTCGGCCAGGAAAACTGGTTCCAGAGCGGCATCAACTCTTTGCTGGTCTTGAACCAAGAACCGCTTGCATTTTTAAAAACACAAAGCTTCACTATGGAATCGCATCAATTACTATTAGGGACTAGATTTTATCTTTGTCCCTGTTGATTGTATCCCTTTGCCGTATGAGAAAGGGGCGTGGCTAAGAGCAAAAGAGAGAGCGAGAGTGAGACGTACAGACGTATACAATGACATGGCTCTCTAGCCTGTGGAAAAGCAACCCGGTTCTCAAAAGGTTCGTAAGTTGAACCAGCCCTAGCACCAGTCCAGCTCTAGAACTAGGTTTGGTGGAAAGGGGGTATTAGTGAGTGAAATGCTCTGGGAGAATATTTGTTTCGAGTTAACTGCGCCTGCCTCTGTATATGAGCCGAGTTAGATTTTAGACCGGGCATCTCTTCTCTGATTGGTTCAGGGAATCCATCTTGCCTGTCAATCACAGGTGTGTGAAATGCAACACTTCTCAATAGAGTGGTGCAGGGATGACGTATTTTTGTAGGTCAACCCGGAAGTGAGCATCGCCCTGGGTTACCTTGACAAAAAGCCAATGGGTTTTTCCATTGGCTTTTGGATTATTGCAGAAAATAAGCTCTGTGGCAAACAAAGGTTTATGATACAAGTTTTGTTAAGCAAAATAGTCTTCACCAATGAACACTACTTTTATGACTTTTGAAGCGTAAATGCAATCGCCAGAAGTATTAGAAGACACGTAAAAGCTTCAAAATTCACGAGTGGGGTATTTACTGGCGTATTTTATGTCGTAGACCAGGGGTGCTCATTACGTCGATCGCGATCGACCGGTCGATCGCGAAGGCATGTCGGTCGATCGCGTGATGAAGAACAAAAAAAAAAAAAAAAAAGTAAATTATAAAAAAAAAAAAAAAAAATTTATTAAAAAAAAAAATTATAATAATAATAAACTCAAAATAAAAACAACGACGAAGAACAAAACATTAAAAGTAAACTCAAAAGAAAAAAGACAAAGAAAAAAACTGCATCATCACTATGGCAACAACAATAACACACTGTGGGTCAGGGGTCAGTCGGGTCGCGGGTCACTGCATGTGCGCAGCAAACCGCGGTAGAAATTCTCTGACCGCGGCTACTGCTAAAACTCTGGTGAGCTAATTAATTAGCCTTCCAATGTTTTGTGCTCCGACACAGCATAAACATGAGTGGGGCGGCTGGACCAAGCAAGAAGGCAAAAACCTACCATTTCCACACGGAATGGGAGGAGGAGTTTTTTTTCACAATGTCATTTTCGAAGTGTGTTTGCCTAATCTGCCGAGCTCACATCGCTGTTCCGAAGAGGGGAAACGTGGAGCGGCACTTTCGGACTGTTCATAAAACATACGAGACGGATTTTCCTCCGAAAAGCGAGCTGAGAAAGAGAAAGGTGAAAGAACTGAAAACACTATTGTCTGGACAGCAGGCATTTTTCACACAACCGACGTCAAAAGCGAGGGCCGCCGCAGAAGCATCATTCCGGGTGAGTCACACCATCATTACGCACAAGAAGTCCTTCCAAGACGGAGAAATAATGAAAGAGGCATTCGTTGCCGCAGCTGACTCATTGTTTCGGGACTTTAAAAATAAGTCAGAAATATTATCGATTATTGTGCCATATGTTCATGCAGTTATAACAGGTACACCAACATATTGTTTATGAAGTGTTATGTATATGTTCATAATAAACGTGAATCATTAATAATGTTGGTAGATCATTTTGACTTGGTCACTTTAAAAGTAGCTCTCAGGCTGAAAAAGTGTGAGCACCCCTGTCGTAGACCAAAACGTGTAAATCTCTTAAGCTTGTGTTAACCACAGACCTTATATCAGGCATCTAACCAAAAACCCATTCAAAACACCCATTAACTTCGAGCCTAGGGAACCGGAAGTGCCAACATGCTAACGGATTTCCAGGTTTTAGGACTCATTCCTGCACCACTCTATGGCGGAGAAACGTAGCAAGGGAGGGAGCAGAGATGGAGGGGACATTTTTTTGGTTGTTTAGTTTAACAATCTTGCTCTTTCTTGCTATTTTCTGCTCTCTACTTGTCTTTACAACTGCCAAATCTTACTTACAACACATTTAATGGATGCAAGGGTGATGATTGATAAAGTGAAAAAAATGAAAATTGAAAATTGTTTGGCAAAAGATTTTGTGAACTGTAATATTCAATGAAATCAATGACATATTGTTCATAGTTATACCAAGCATGAACAACACCGAATATGTTTTTATTTGTGGATATCAAAAAAGCCTAGCCAGCCTTCTGGCTGCTACTGTTGTTTTCCAATGGCATCACTGAGCCCTGTGTTGCCTCAGGTCTCCATCTGGAATGATAGAGAGCACGCCGCTGCTGTTTGGGAACTCCTGGAGGGTGTCGTCGCCCTGTGCTCCTCGCCAAAGCATCCCACAGCTGGACCCCTGTGATACGCACCAACAAACTGGTAACACCCCTCTGGGATGACATTATCACACCGGCGTCCTGTACAGGACCAGTGTTAATGCTCTGGGCTGGTTCAAGGAAGAATGGTGGTTTTTCTCCTCTAGGCGAAGGGGAGGGTGATATTTAGGTCATAGACTATTTGTTTTGTTATTTATGAAATATATATAGGCTGCAAAGTGTCTTTGTCAAGAGTGAAAATGTACCAGGTTTCAATCCCAGATGAACCACTTACAGTTGTTGATGCCTTATAGTTAAGCAATATCACACAAGAGGGAGTGCTGTTATACTGAATATCAGCACGGCTGTGATTCGGTTGTAGGTACACGGCCGCAGGCCGAGTGCCGACGTGCTGATATCACATAACCCTATACAACAATTCTACAAGCACCATTTATTAGTTTGACAGTAATAAGCGACAACAGATTATGATTTGTTTGTTTATTAAATCATTTATTTGGCTCCACCAACACAAATAGTTCCGTGTTGCCAAGCAACACAAACATTTCCTGTTACTGCAGGCCAGCTACTTTGTATTGGTTATTACTAGCAGCTGTAAAGCGGAGGGATACATGTATGGTTAAAAGTCCCAGTGCTGTTATACTGAATATCAGCACTCATGGAATGCCTCTTGTCCAATCCAATGACTCGGTCGGAACTAACTGTTGTAGAAGTAAGGGATAATCCACGACGAGGTGTGCATGTATCGAAAAATAACTCATGACGCACAGGCTAAGAAGTGCATTATTTTTCGATACATGCACACCTCAGAGTGGATTATCTCGCTTATACCATGGCCACTTGCGAATCATATAAATATAAGTGTTGATTCATATTTTGGGGTAATTCTGTCTCAAAATTACAACTTTTAGCTCACACTACTTTTTTTGTTCCTGGATACAAACGGCAAATGACTAACGCCTGGGTCTGACTAATACCTAATATCAGTTAACATGAGATTCATCTGGAATGCGGATATTACCTTATTACTCCAGTAAATAGAGATGATCTTAGTAACTACATGGTAACGTTACCTTATTACTCCAGTAAATAGAGATGATCTTAGTAACGACATGGCAACGTTACCTTATTACTCCAGTAAATAGAGACGACCTTAGTAACTACATGGTAACGTTACCTTATTACTCCAGTAAATAGAGACGACCTTAGTAACGACATGGCAACGGGGAAGCTTTCTAAACGTAGTCCCATCCGAGTCCGGTCCAAGTTGACAGTTAACAACGTTTTGTTTAGTGCATTCATTTAGACCGGTGATAGGACTGCTTATGTTAGGATCACGTCATAGCCATGCAGTTATCTAAAGTTAAAGGTGCGCTATGCAACTCGGTTATTCCTCCGCTGTTTCTGGGTTTTCGCCGGAATTGGGCTCGCATTTCTCACTATAGAGCTCCCCCTGCAGCTTCGGAATAGGCCTACAACACTGTCGTAAAAACTCATTGACAACGCCCCCCACCCCCCACTTCGATAAATAAATAGTAATACACAACGAGAACCTGGATTCGGACCGCAAACAAACATGTGTGGTAGCAAGTCACTGCTAGGATAAACCCTCACTAGCTAGCAAGCTAGCCATGAAGCAACCAAGCTAAACACATACAGGGCTCACAATAAAACGGTCGAGCAAAACACATTGTTCAACAGACTCTCAAACCACATTACAAAAACGAAGTTCACCCAAGGGTAGGCTACTTACAATTTCAGCAGCAAGACAGCCAAGTCGGCATCCGTTTTGCATTCTTCGGAGTCTCTCAGTTGACGCCATTCCGCATAAGCTCGCCCTATGTTCACTCGTGTCTGGTTTCTTTGTTTATCATAATCCTTTCTCTTATTCTTCGATTCCTCCGACCTTCCCCTCTTGGGTCTTGATGGATCCATAGTGGATTTGTCGATTGATCCAGAATTGCCTTGCAACTGACTCTTTATATTCTGCCGGACCCATGTTTGGCACCCCCGCCCAGGTCTACCGTAAAGCAGTGAAACTACAATCTGACTACATTTTCGAGGCGCGATTGGATACTTCCGCTGCGTCACATCCGTAAGTGGCCGGGACGGCCACATGAAGTTGCATGTTCTGTTTTTCCGCGGGGAACCAACAGGGGGAGATGAAACACCCACCAAACAACCCAGAAAGTGTTGTAGAACGATCAGAACGACTCTCAACCTGCATGGTTAAGGTTATTTTTGATAAACGAGTTGCATAGTGCTTCTTTAATCAACATCCCTCCAGCCAATCTGAATCGAGTATTCACTCGAACCATGGTATAATACAAGGTATAGACCTCATGAGTGACTGCCCATATGTATCAGTGGAACCAGCGCCTCTGCACTTCTGCTAGCAACAAGCTAATGGTAGTCGCTGACATAGAGTAGTTAGCTTATCATAAGGGGACCAGATTTCTGAAATGAAAAACAGGGGATTTGTAGTTTGGCGGTCCATTTATCAACAAAATATCAGATTTTTTTAATTTGAAATTTAAAAAAATATATATATATATTTATGTTTTGCTTATTCTTATCATGGTAAATAGTAAGTAGTACTGTAGTAAAAGATTTGTCCCAATTGTTTACTATGATGTGTTTTAAGCTTTGGTTAACCAGCCAAAAACAGTAGGCTAATCGAATCGGGAAGCGTTCTATATTGTATTGTATTGTATCCTATTGATAGCCTATTATTTATGATCAGTCATGCCTGCTTGTGGTATAAAGTCGATAGATAGACCCCCATGTAGCGAGGTTACGTCACAGCACATCAGATAAACATGAGACTAATTACCAATTGTCTAGATTAATATTCATGAGCAAGCTAGAGCCTTTGCCATTTCAAAATCTCATCTGGTCACCTTAGCTTACCAACTACTAAGCTTATGAAAAAGTAAAGAAATTCGACTTGAAAACAGCTGCAGATAAAGCAGTGCAAGTAAAGGACATGTCAATTTTATTTGGACAGCCCTTAATCACAGTTACAGTCTCAAAGGGCTTCATAGGCCACACATTTACGACACCCCCTAAAAGCTCACTTGATTATCAGGAAGAAATCTTGAGAAGGCACGCAGAGTGGGTGATCCCCCAAATTCACACAAGCAAAAACATATGAGTTACTTAATGCCATTTTGAATTCACCATGGAGAAGCCGTGACAAGATCACTCATAAGGTCTATTCTTAAACCCGACCCCTCTCTCGCCCCTCTAACCGCACCCCTCACACTGTGCTCCACCCTCCAGCATCCTACGCCTCGGAGATGTGCGACATACTGAACCAGGAAGTGTTCTCTCCGTGCCACGAGTACATCAGCCCCTCCCCCTTCCATCGGCAGTGCCGTGCGGACACCTGTAAGTGTGGCACGCCCTGCCTCTGCTCAGCGCTGGCTCACTACGCACGCCACTGCCGGAAGTTCTCCGTCATCGTTGAGTTTAGATCACACGTGCCAGATTGTGGTGAGTGTTCAGGTCTCCATGTTGTTTCCTTTTACATTTCTTATACAATATGACAGACCATGCCTTTCAGCAGTGTTCAGTTAAGTGTTCAGTTGTTTTACTAATGAGAAGGATGTCATAAGAAAGTAGTTTGGGGATGAAGAACAAGAAAAGGGTAGTTTGGCTTGGATCTTTCGGTCTAGAGCTCGATGTACCAATCACCCTTCTGGACATGGAGAAGGCCGTTGCGAGTGAAGAATTGGAGAAGGATGGTTTAAATAGAGGCGTGGTCTTTCTCACACATTTTCAGTTTACAGAACTCCATTTATTATTTTGGTTATCAACCTAACGGCATGGTTGTTACAGGAAAAAAATATTATTCACGATAAAATACAATGAATATAAACACAAAGCACATTGGTTGATAGCTAGATATTAGACACAAGGCTCAGATTGTTTTAAATGTTAGGTTATATTGAGTTTGTGTCATTGCAATGTCATATGTGTTTTAATACTTTGTTTTCCTTTAGCGGTCGAATGCCCAGACACTATGGAATATGGGACATGTGTGTCATCATGCCAACGCCGTTGCTCCACCCTATCGTCCTCCCATCAGTGTGGGGAGGAGTGTGAGGAGGGGTGTGTCTGCCCATATGGATCATTCTACAACACCCACACACACACCTGTGTGCCCAGGTAAGGCTAGGGTCTCCATCATAATAATCATTATAATCATCATGGTCAGAAGCCTTGTTCTATTGTGTATATTTGTCAGTCAACTAAGGACAAATAAGATGAAAAATGCTAAATCTGTGTGTTATTAAGGTCAGAAATACAGCATAATGTTTGCCATCATAAACATAAGTAAGCATAACCAGAACCAGGTGTGTGGTCTCCTGATTTAAGGCACTCTATGCTTGACTGTCTACTTTATGCTGCTGCCTGGTCTAGATTCACTCAACATGTCCTTGCAAAGTGATATTGATATTTTCTGCAAAGTTTGGGTCAGTCTTTAAGTGGGCCAGCAAAGCTTGGTAATTGCGGTCTCTTTGTCAACCCCCTCTCCGCCCTAGAACCCAGTGCAGCTTAATTCCTTTTAAATGTCTCCAGGTTTTTTACATCCTACTGCAGCACACTGCTTTACTTACCATGTGGTAGAGTTACAGCAATAAATCCAATGTGAAACCCCCTTTCATTCCCACCTGAGCAGTGGGCGGCACAGATATCTGATAACCAGTGAGAAGAAATTTGTACTACAGAGGCTGATGTGTAGCATTGACCCATATGTTACAGCGTCTTTCAGTCTCCGCTGCACAGCCTTCACCACAGCTTGGCTCCACAGGTGGCAAACAAAATATCTGGTAGGAGTCAAGCCCCGCTTACAGACCTTTATAACAAGCAGGTTTTTAGAAACGTGACCACTACCCTTAACTGTCAGGGTCACCCCCTTCTTAACGAGTGTGAGCTGCTTCCCTCAGGTTGTCGTTTTAGGGAGCCTACTAGGAGGACCAAGGTCTCCTTTGTCCATACTGCCATTGGAAGAATCTTAAATAGTAAATAGCAATAATCTGCTTATGCCACGCTGTCGTTGCACTGTATCTGATGTCGTGTGAACTACCGCTGTGTTCCCTTTTAGGGACAATGAAGAACTTGAACTTGAACTCCACAGGCATCTAGTTCTGAGCAGAGAATCCGTCTATCCATATGCCTGTGTCTTAGTGTGTGTGTGTGTGTGTGTGTGTGTGTGTGTGTGTGTGTGTGTGTGTTTGTGTGTGTGCATCCCTCCATAGGAACCAGTGTCCTTGTAGTTTTCTGGGGACAGATTATGAAGCAGGGGATGTTATTATAACATCAGCAGGAGTTCAGTAAGATCACCCTCCCACTCTGTCATGTCAATCATTCATACATTTAAAGAAGCTCCAATACATGTTTGTAATTACTTCTCAAAGGTCACACTGAACCACAAAAAAAAAAAAAAAAAATATATATATATATATATATTTGTATTTATATGTCCCCGAATGAAAAATGTATCTTTTACTGCATGCAGGCTCTGCCAGAATGGTAAACTGATGTCTCAGAATAATGACAGCAGTAAGTATTTTTTCATAGAGATTTTCATAGAGCGATTTACTTTTTACATTTATGTTTTGTACATACAACAATGCTGCTCACTAATATCAGTATATGCAATGCAAATACATACTGTAGCAGGACAGCAGGAGATTTTGCCTCAATAATACATAGAGTGAGCAGGTGAAAATATTGACCCTCATTTAATAATTAATAATAATTAATAGATGGTTATTGTTTTCTGTGATCGTGTATTACAACTTTAACATACTTGTGCAGACAAGCTGTGTCCTCCGGGCCAGCTGTACTCGAATTGCTCTGAGGGAGAAGATGGACGTGTGGAGGGTAGAGGAGTGGCCTGTGAACAGACCTGCCAGTCCTACCTACTCAACCTCACCTGCTCAGCACATGAACCCTGTGTGGCGGGATGCACTTGCCCCCCTGGGTGAGTACTCTGATCATACCCCAGATACCCAGTCATCCATACCTACAGCCGCGGCATCGCTGGGCTTCCCAGGCTAACTTTAGAAGCTTAGAATACGTTTTCATCCAAGTTTTGGTTCACCCAAGCTCCCAGAAATAAAATGCATTGAAATAGTATACAAAAAGGGAACTGTATCTTTTTTTAAACTTTAAAAAAGATTTAATTGAAATATTCTATTCAATTAAATATTAATATCTGGTAAAATGCAACTATACATTTTTGGTCCCATAAACTTGGAATTTCAATTGTTTAGTTTGTGGTTCATTGGCTTCGTACATTTAATGATTTAACTTGGATTCACCAAGTTAAATCATTAAATCTCATTGAAGGTTAAAACTCCATTGTCTCATAGAGACAATGGGATAATATTAGATGCACAGACAGGCTTATCAACGCATATCCCTTATGTGCATTGTGGAAATTACTTCATATTTAACATTGTTCATTGGACAATAAGTGTGAACTATGTGCCATTCCCAATCCTCACCAGTTTCCCTAATGTGTTTTTAGTGATTGGACTCAAGTGTCCATGTGTAGCAATACTCACGTAATACTAGACAGCTTCCAAAGTGGAAAGTACTGAACAACAAAATGAGATTCAATCTAACCTTAATAACTGAAGGTCAGAAAGGATGACTGCACTTGGTTCTTACGGTATAGGCTCAGGTGGCATCAGTGACGGCTGTGTGACGCAGACGACCCGATGATACATAGGTCAACAGCTACGTACCGCTCTACAATAGATTGCTTGAGAGTTGACAAATCAAACACATATATACCATGGTCTGGGTGAATACTCGATTCTGATTGGCTGGAGGGTGTAGGTTAAAAGTGTTAATGTACACCTAGGAAAGACGTTGACGCTATGAAGACGCTATGGCCACGTTGCTTGGCAACGCCTGCATACAGGAGATATTAAATAGTCCGCTCGACCCACGATTTTAACTCTAAAACACATTAAAGTATTATTCATTGATTAAATATTTCTTTCTTTCGTAAGTGACCATGGTATAAGCGGGATAATGCCTTTCGAGGTGTCCATTAACAGAAATGAATGGACTTCGCGGAAGCAACCATTCTTGCCTCCGCGTCGGTTCACGCCTCCGCGTCGTCCATTAATTTCTGTTAATGGACACCTCATCGGACATTATCCCTTACATATTGCATTGACCTTCTTTGACTATTTTTGTTATTTATAGAGTGGATGAGTGGTCAAATGGGGAGCGGACTAATGTCTGCTCTCCATTTGACTCATCCACTCTGACCACTAGTCGTCAAATCTTCAACTAAATTAAATAATTTTCTGTTTCTCGGAGAGTAAGGTTGGTCCTTCTTAGGAGAATCCCACCAATGCATTGCCCCATCTGGAATTCACACACAGCCGGTGACATTTAGCAGAGTGGTTTGTGACGTAGTACACTTTGACAGGGGTACATTACCGTACTTTGCAAAAACAAACTTGTTCTCCTGACATGTCAATAATTTGTTGACGATCAGCAAAATAGTCACACCCCGACAGCTCTCCATCCGCATCATGTTTCAAAATTGTCATCCAGAAACAAATCCTGTTCAATATTTATAACTTTACCTCGGTTTTTAAGTTGGCTTCAACAAGAAGGCTTGTCAACACATATCCCTAATGTGCATTGTGGAAATTATTTCATATTTAACATTGTTCATTGGACAATAAGGTGAAGTGTAACTATGTGCCATTCCCAATCCTCACCAGTTTCCCTAATGTGTTTTTAGTGATTGGACTCAAGTGTCCATGTGTAGCAACACTCATGTAATACTAGACAGCTTCCAAAGTGGAAAGTACTGAAAAACAAAATGAGATTCAATCTAACCTTAATAACTGAAGGTCAGAAAGGATGACTGCACTTGGTTCTTACGGTATAGGCTCAGGTGGCATCACTGACGGCTGTGTGACGCAGACGACCCGATGATACATAGGTCAACAGCTACGTACCGCTCTACAATAGATTGCTTGAGAGTTGACAAATCAAACACATATATTGCATTGACCTTCTTTGACACGAGTACACTTTAACAGGAGTACATTACCGTACTTTGCAAAAACAAACTTGTTCTCCTGACATGTCAATCATTTGTTGACGATCAGCAAAATAGTCACACCCCGACAGCTCTCCATCCGCATCATGTTTCAAAATTGTCATCCAGAAAAGAAAAATCCTGTTCAATATATTTATAACTTTACCTCGGTTTTTAAGTTGGCTTCAACAACAAGCTTTGGCTGCTAACACTCTGCTGAGGTATATAGGACGTTAAAGGTGATGCGGAAGTAAAAGGTGCTGATTTGAGAGTTGTAGACAGAGAGAGGGCAAGATTTTGAAACCAAACAACCCAAAACATGTCTTATTTACCTCTTATTGGTTGAAATGTTAAAATCTCTAAAAGTTTGTTTTTGATGAGGTAAAATACTCGATTTCTATTTTAAGTCATGGGATTTTTAAATGGTCCAGATGAGAATAGTTGTGGTGCTGGGTCTCTGATCTACAGCGTTAGCCTATATCCGACTCTGGGAGACAGGTGTCCTTAAAACTAGCAGTCGGGGGCTTCAAACAGTTTGGAGTAGATTACAGCAACACAATCCCTGTAATCCCCCTCCTCTGGCAGTGGGACTAAATAGAGGGTTAGATGGTTATTTTTTAGTCATAATCCAAGCGTCATCATGAGTAGCTCATTAGTTCTAAAAACAGAGAAGGTGGCAACAGAACATTTAATAGATTATAGATTATAACACATTTGCTAATCTTTTTATTTGACCATCGATGACACATTGTGGTACATTGGAGACGATTGAATAAATAAGCAAATAGCAATAATAATTATAACACAAAATAAACTCATCTAACTGATCGGCATTTGAATGAATGTATTGCCTTCTGGCACACAACTGTAAATGTTAGGTTTTTTTTTTTTTTTTTTTTACAGTTGTAGCTTTAGTTTTTGTACATTTTCTGTTTCTCAAGGACATAAATTAGATATTCTGTACCCACCTTTTTCCTGTAAACACAATGTATTATATATATATATATATATATATATATATATATATATATATATATATATATATATATATAGGGCAATTTATCTGTGTATGTCTATAGTTATTGCACCTGTTTCTGTGTCAGCTGAGGTTAAACACCTTCGGTCAAATTCAGATGCAGATGCAGATTTCCATCTGTAGCAGAAATTAAAAACCCAATGTTGGAGCTTACTTGGTGAAGCTTACACAGGAAGTGATTATCTGTACCCTCACATTATCACATTTTGTTGATCAAAATGTGAACTATTTATCCACTCACTTTTGTGATAATGGCATTTATGTTTGGTGTTGAAATCAAAATAGAAATGCTGCTCTAACAAAACAGAAATAGGCTGCTATTACATTTCTAATAATAAGAACTTTTGTAACAATAAAGTTATTTTAGTATAAAATAAATAAAATGTGGCTTCTTTTAGAATCGCTAATAAAACATTTTGGCTTTATTTAACAATTTGTATGTAAACATTTTAATATACACAAAATTCGGCTTTGCTCTCTTTTCCCCCATTTTGAAGACACAGTGATTCAGTGTTTGAACAATTTAAGACAGCATTTATGCTATTAAAGTGACATAGCTGGCAATTGTTCCTGAGCTCCATTTACAGTTACAGTTATAGATTAACTTATTAATTAACTGTGAATTAATAAAGCATGATTTTTTTTGACAACAGGGTCTCATAAGTGGTATGCCCTAAACTGAATTTAAATATCCTTTCAAGACAAGTTGTAAAGTAACAATGCAATTCATTAATGTTAATTCACCAATGGGGGGGAGCATGCAGGTTAAAGAGAATAACTTATTTTGGTCTCTTTGATCAGCGTAACGGATACAGCAGCTTGGCGTGTGGATAAAGGAAGCTGTTAACACCGTTTCCTGTTCTCCGCGGTGTAACTTTACACAGATGAACCTGAGGTTTATGGAGGGACCATTCACAGTGTCACCTGATTGTCTGCACCCTGGCTCGTGGATACAGCTCACCCCTGCATATTACAAGATACTTATCATCTCTGTCTAGCAGCAGGGAGAAGCAAACACAGGATTCCACACAAAGACTTTTATTCTCTTTCTATCTCTGAGAATCCTAATTGTCTGGTTTTCTCATGTAGTCAATGAGTCTAACCTGGTGTTGGTCCAGACCTTCCCACCCTGATGCCCTGGCCTCACTGCGGAAGGCAGCCAGTTTGGCTCTCATTCTATCATCAACCTGCATATCTTTAGGGATGAACTGTGCTCCCTGAGTTGAATTGGTTTGTATTTAATAGAGATTTTAGGTTATAGAGCTATCATATGCTACGTGATCAATTCAATTAGTAACCTCATAATCTCGGATCTAGCAGGCCTACTATGTTATAGCAGAACATCTGGGGGGAGACGGCACAGAGCCTGGGCCGGAAACCAGGAACTGCAAGGGGTGGAGTTATGTCTTGTTTCCTGTTTCATGATTTAGAGAGCCTAGGTCCCTCCCCCTCCGCTGTCCCCCATAGGACCTTATTTTGGAGGGGAAAAAAGTACTGTAATCAACGGCGAGAGACAAAATAATTTTGATCCTGTTTGAATTGTGCCATGAATTACACATATGATGTTTTGCGTGAAACCGCTCAGTGCACTACATCTCTCGTTTCGCACAATATACGTCACCAACACCAACATGTATCTTACCAATCTGTTTTATCCAGCGACTCAGCAAGAACGAGTAAGAACCTTTACAGACACTTTTTTACAGTTTACTTATCCTGGCCAAGTTTGTGTTTGCCAGTTACGCGCTTACAGATCCCCGCCTCCAGAAACATGATTGGTCAAAACAAATTTCATGCGAAAAAAGGGTAACGCCACCCAGATTTGATAGAATGATACATGAGCTCAACATCCAACATGATGAGTAACAGCTATATTTTCTATCATTTCCTTTGCTGCTAGGTTCCTGCGACATGGAGACGAGTGTTTTCAACCTGAATCCTGTCCTTGTCTGTGGAAGGGGAAGGAGTACTACCCGGGAGACAGGGTCTCCTCACCCTGCCACCAATGGTACACCAAGAACCACAGCCACACACACATTGGAGAGAACCATTATGTCAGCAAGTTCAAAGTATAATTGTTTATTGAGGTTGTTGGGTTTGTTCCCTTCAACATAGATGTTTTTTTCCTGTGTTCAGTGGCACTTTACCCAGTCCTACTTGACATAGCGTGCGATCATCACTCGTCCTGTATTTCACCGCAGAAGACAAATTTGTATAAACCTTCACCAGCATCTGCAAACAATATTAAGACAAATCTCCAACGATGGCACCAATTTTTCGAAGTCAAAACATTCGCTTAGAGCGATGAGTTGTGAGATTGTCGGCGTGATGGAAGTGGCCATTCGATACCCATCATTTACTCTTCTCAAGCCCAGAGTAAGAGCTGGGTGAACAGAGGCCGTCCTTGTATGACACTCTTTCATTTCTTTCATTTCTGCAGACTGTTTGTCACTGTTGAAAAGGGAAAGGCCCCCCCTCCCCCCTCGCAGTGATCTCAGTCTCTTCTCTCCCATTCTACCCGCCTTCCATATCGCCTACCAGCATTAGTCAGGGAAGAAGATATAGATGACAGTCTAATGGTGAAATAAGCGGTTAATCAGCTCTTTGGCAATTGCACACCCCCCCCTTCCTCTTTGCGGTAAATCTAAACTCATTACAAAGGCTAGGCTATTAGATGTATTTAAAAAAAGGTTAAAAAAAAAAAGCACTCGCGGTAAGTGGGAGCAAAGCGATGCTGAATCACTGTGTGTGACGCTGTGCTGTCTTTGTAGTGTGTGCCAACACGGGACGTTCCAGTGTATGACTCGCCCGTGCCCCTCCATGTGCACGGCCTACAGTGACCGCCACTATAAGACGTTTGACGGCCTGCTGTATGATTACATCGGTGCATGCAAAGTGTACCTCGTCAAGGTATTGGGAAGATATGGTACATGGAAATGAACATAAATATATGCATACTATAGCTCAAACCTCTTTACCATTCTTCATGACTTCATAAGGAACACAAGGTGACAGACATACTGTAGTTGTTCTTCTCTTATATAGTTACGTTATATAGTTAAACTTATAGTTTAATTCTATGGCCCTTGATCGCAGTTACTCTGGGAGTGCAATAGTTGCCAATTGGGGAGACATTTTAGAGACAAATTAGTATGAACATAACAATCAATGCATATTTTACAATAAAGGACTTGACTTGAAGGTAATATACCAATGTCTTACAGAGCAGCAGTGCTGATATGGTTCTGAGTGTGATGACTGAGAACGTGGACTGTTACAACAGTGGAGTAATCTGCAGGAAGTCCCTGCTCATCAATATTGGTCGGTCCTTTGTGGCATTTGATGATGACAGCGGGAAGCCGGTAAGAACCATCCCTCGCACCGGACAACCACAAGGAATCCTCTGATTGAGATCAAAGTTGAGATCAAAAGTTATGCAGTATTTTTTATAATAATAATAATAATACATTTTATTTTAATCAGTTTCATGGTACACAAAGACATTGCAGAAAAATTGTACCTTTCTTTGTGAGAATGCAATCCGATTGGTTGTTGCTTTAGTCCAGGCCTGGGGAATCTGTTCCACAAAGGGCCGGTGTGGCTGCAGGTTTTTGTTCAAACCAACTAAGAGCACACAGTTTGACCAATCAGCTCTCTGAAGACTGAGATCAGTTGATTAAATGAGTGAAGTCTGGTGTGCTGCTGCTTGGTTTGAACAAAAACCTGCAGCCACACCGGCCCTTTGTGGAACAGATTCCCCAGGCCTGCTTTAGTCCTTGGAAAAATATATGCCCGGCATCTGATCTTTTTTGGAAAATACCAAATGTTTTACAACAGGTTTTAAAAAACCAATGCATCATAAAAAGAAAAACTCATCCTATTTGAAAAGCATAATAACTGCTGTGCTGTCCGTTCCATAAAGAACCCCTCCAGTGTGGTTGACAGGAGGCAGAGGATGCATATCTGGCCTGCAGGCTACTTCACCATCATCCACTTCCCTGGGGAGCAGGTGACTGTCCTCTGGGACCGGAAGACCACTGTACATGTCCAGGTTGGACCACAGTGGCAGGTAGGCACACTGTGCAATGTGGTGCAATGTTAGTGGGCAGAAGGAGGAACTAATTTCCTCCTACCAGTGTTGCAGAAAGTTTATTACAGTGTAGTTAGTTTGTAGTTAGTATATTTGTACACTTCTAAGTGTCTTAGAAGTATAACACCTCAACCTCATAGCAAAAAAAGATGAACTCGCTTGGGATAGATCAGGCTTTAAGCCAAGGATTGTTTTAAGGATGTTTGTATTTGTAGAGCACATAAAAACAACTGTAGTTGACCAAAGTGCTGTCCATTGCTAAGATGCCAAACAGTGGGCAAACAGTTAAAGAAACATAGCAGACACAATGAATAAGAGTACATAGAAATCAAAACAGGGCAACAAGTTTACACACACACACACACACACACACACACACACACACACACCTGGATTCAAAAGTGTTGATGGAGGGGGCGGACCTGACTGAGGAGGAAAGGTTGTTCTATTATCTAGGGGCTGCAACTGCAAAGACACGATCTCCCCTGAGCTTCAATCTACACCGCGGAGCGACAGATGAGAGGCAAGATGACCTGAGGACCGTGGGGGTCACAGGGGTGCAGAGGAGCTCTGACCAATAAGCAGCTGCTAACCCATTCAAGGCTTTAAAAACAAACTGTAGGATTTTAACATTGATCCTGAAGCGTATGGGGATGCAATGAAGAGAGGCCAGCACAGGGGTGATGTGGCCTCTCATCCTGGAGCGAGTCAGAAGCCTGGCAGCAGCATTGGACTAGTTGTAAACGTGACATGGAACAGTGACTAATTCCAAGTATAGGGACTTACAGTAATCCGCTAGAATCCGCTAGACAAAATAAAAACATGGATGACTTTTTCAGAGTCACGGAATGAGTCAAATTGTTTGATTTTGGAGATGTTTCTAAGTTGGAAGAAGCTAGCTTTTACTACTAATTTGACCTATTTTGGTTATCGTTTGACAAAGGTAGCTAACCGGCCCAGAGTTTTAGTAATCATTTTTGGGGAATTGGAAAGACCGAATAAAACTATTTCAGATTTGTTATTTAATTGAAGAAAGTTTTGAGCCATCCAGCAGTTTATGTCCTCAAGGCAGGTTTTTAGATTCCTTAAAGTGTGTTGGTCTTAAGGGGAGGTAAAGCTGTGTGTCATCTGCATAACAATGGAATGAAATATTATATGTTTGAATGATTTGACCCAGCCAGGGGGCATGTAAATGGAGAACATAATTGGACCTAAAATAGAACCTTTTGGACCCCACAGGAAATATTGGCTGAGGATGAAGAGAAACTCTCGGTTCTGATAGTTCAGAGAGCGGGCTAACCTCACTGGGGCTCAGCCAGGTCTCCATTATAAACAAGAAATCTACCTCCCGGGATACAAAAAGATTATTCAAGGCAAATGTCTTATTGGAGAGTGATCTTGCATTGATCAGTGCTATATTGCTATATGGTATCATGTTGCACAGAGGGAGGGGGGACTGACATCTTGTTACCAGATTGCTTCTGTTACTTAATGTGATTTTAGAGTGGAGATTTCTAGGCCTACTGCTTATTATTATGGCAATATTAGGCAGATATAATATAAGCCTACATCTATTTACAATGTAGATCAGACTCACCAAGCGTCAAATGTAAATATCTTGGAGGAATTCACAGCAAGCATAGACTAATAATTATAAAATGATACACCAATAAACTAATTACACGGTAGACTGACATTGGCGCACCACACATTTACCTAACAGCAAGGGATGTGAGAGCAAGCAGACCATCTTGGCAACAGACGTAACGGATATCCCATATGTCCCTGCAATGACCCTTTAGGATAAGGAGGTGGTAAGGAAGTAGGAACAGAATGGAGGAACCGTAGAAGGAAGGCAAGAAAGGAGTGAATCCGAGAGTGGAGATGAAGAGACAAGGGAAGATATGGGGGGATGATTTGTGTATGCGTGTGTGTGTGTGTGTGTGTGTGTGTGTGTGTGTGTGTGTGTGTGTGTGTGTGTGTGTGTGTGTGTGTGTGTGTGTGTGTGTGTGTGTGTGTGTGTGAATGGAGTCTTCCCTGCCTTGAGCTGAGCCAGTATATTGTGTCACTTGGATGGTGATGGTATTATAGATCTAGTTTCCACTGATTTGATGACTTGATGTGCTGCGGATGGCTGTGACTATAGGGCAAGCTGAGTGGGCTGTGTGCGAACTGTGACCTAAAGACAGTTAATGGTAGTGTTATAGATCTAGTTTCCACTGATTTGATTACTTGTGGCTGTGACTATAGGGCAAGCTGAGCGGGCTGTGTGGGAACTTTGACCTGAAGACAGTGAATGAGATGCGGACACCGGACAACATCGACTCCCCCACCCCCCAGGAGTTTGGGAATAGCTGGACAGCAGCGGAGGTAAGCTCACCTTCACATCTTTGGTTGATGTTCCGGATTGGAGAGAATAATAACTTAAAGGACGTACTGTGTGTAAGTCTAGTCTATATGACCATTATTCAAATCATTTGAACAATTGGGATTTTTGAAAACTCATTATTGCTTGTCCGTGTGTGTGTGTGTGTGTGTGTGTGTGTGTGTGTGTGTGTGTGTGTGTGTGTGTGTGTGTGTGTGTGTGTGTGTGTGTGTGTGTGTGTGTGTGTGTGTGTGTGTGTGTGTGTGTGTTCTCAGTGTGTAAACAGTCCAGATATCAGAAGTCCCTGCAGCCTCAATCCTCTCCGAGAGCCATTTGCCAAGAGACAGTGTGGGGTGCTGCTCAGTGAAGTCTTCCAATCCTGCCACCCAGTGGTGAGTATGAGTAAAATTACAAGCAGTTTAGCCAATTAAAGGGACTACGTGTAGGATTTTTACATGCGTGAATTGCTTTAATATTTGTGATATATGAACAGGTTGTAATTTAACTTAAAAAAATGAAACCTTCCCCGACTTTCTCCCTTGCGTAGAACAGCCTGTGGGCTGAATTCTGTTATATTTGAACCAGGCCGGTTTTGCCAGGAAAAAGGAAGGAAGTGACATCTAAGCACGGATAATGGCCTTATTTAATTGCTAATCTGTTATGTGACATTTACAGACATTTACAACCACTTTATAAAAGTCTAAAAAAATGACTTGTTGAACAGCATTCATCCAGAGCTGTTTTTATCCTCCATGTGCCAACGTGCATAATATACCACGAAGCTGAAGTAGCTCCCGATTTGTAGCTCCCTATTCACGGCTAGTGATGTGCGACCGGAAATGAGTTGATTTTTTGTAACTTAGTTTTTTTAATGACAAACAGGGAATACTTTTCTACCACTGTTAAGAATAAATAATAACATATGTATCAACAGGCTGTAATATCTACACATAGCCACAAGGGAATATAAATAAATATATAAGTTGTATTAACCGCACCTGGCCACCAGATGGCGGCACACATAATACACTTGGGGCGGGCGCTAAACACTAGCCAATCAGAGCATATTATGCGTCATAGAGGCCACGCCTGCCCAGGTACTACCAAACAACAGATCCGGGGGGAAGTCAGAAACCCCCAGGCAGCGTATCTGTTAAGATACACAGCTAAGGGTCGCTCCACGCGCGTGACTTTTACAATTCCTCTCCATTTGCTTCATAGATAAATACCTAAAGCTAAACAAATAAAGTGAGTTAAAAGCGATCCTGTGTCGGGGGCCTTCTTCCTCAAGAACAGCATTACACCACTGGTACTGTGACATGTTTATTGATCGAAAACAATGTATTTGAGTTCTATTCAGTGTTATGCCATGTATTCCCCAGTATAGGATTCAGTCTGGCCCAAAGACTCAGAACCAATCTCAAAAAGGGCTTTAGTGCCGATTTCAGGCCAGCTTTTCACAGTTTAAATCACCTTGGGCCACCCAAACCATGCACATTATATACTAAACAGGACATAGACTATCTGATTATGCTGTTTATAGTCTGGCCCAAAGTCGTTTTCATGGTCTAATGGACAGCTGAAAAGCCAGGTGAAGACAGCTCCTTAATCACATTTAAACACAAAATTGATGGAGACTTGGGTCTCAATTAGCAGGTTCACAGCATGATGTAGAGCCCTTATTCACTGTGGGCCACCCATGTCATTGGTCACACATGTTGACCACCTCACGTAGTGTCCCCCAGTATAGGATTCAGTCTGGCCGAATGGATTTTCACACTCAGACCAGATCTCAATGGCCCTACAAGTTCTTTTCCAAGAGGATCTGGGATTTCTGATCAGTTCTAAGTGTGAAAATCCATTCGACCATGAATCTCCTGTCATCTGAGAGAGCCCTCAGTGTATAAAACACAAACATTAAAGAATAGGTCAGTCCGCTTCACGAACCGAATCCAGTAAGATCTTTCGATCATCATGGTGAAAATCAGCATCGTCATATGGCATAACACTGAATATATTACAAATTACAAATACATTGTTTTTAAACATGTCACAGTACCAGTGGTAACAAAGTACTGGCAGTTTGTCATTAAAAAAAACTATGTTAAAAAAAAATCGACTCGTTCCCCGTTGCACATCACTAGCCTCGAATAGGGAGCTACGAATCGGGAGCTAACATATAAATAACATTGTGGCAGGGTTCGTCCTCACCACACGCCACCGAAGTGGCTTTCCTTTGGGGCTCTCCGACACAGGACACGGGTAGATGTTGTTCAAGGTGTTTATTGGAGTTTCAGGCCAGATGTTATTCGCCGAGCTGATGGTACAACTTGTCATGACGGTGCTCCTCCTCGAGTGTGTGTGTTGATGGCTGGTTTATCCTGGGTGCCATGATTGCTCATGCACCACAGGTGTGCAGCCCCACCCAACCAGAGTCCAATTAGTCCGACTCAGGCCAGGTGAGGCTGTAAACCAGCCATCAACCACACACTCCACATAAACCCTCCACAAACATGTTCCATCAACTCCCAATAACCCAATTTTCTGATCCCTCTCCTCCCCCCACGACTGTCCCCACAGGTTGACGTCAGCTGGTTCTACATGAACTGCCTGGCGGACACATGTGGCTGTACCCGCGGAGGGGACTGCGAGTGCTTCTGCACCAGTGTGGCGGCCTACGCACAGCGCTGCTGCCACCAGGGGGTGCCGGTGGACTGGCGGACCCCGGCTCTGTGCCGTGAGTAGCTGGGGTGGTAGCTGGCAGTGAGTGAGTGAGTGAGTGAGGGAGGGGGGGGTTCATAGCAGGTAGGGATATCGTAGCAGGCATGGAAGGGCTGGGCTGATATTGTATTTTGATTTTATTTTAATAAAGTTAGTCAAGTATAGTAATGTTTCAAAGTACGCCTATATTGTCAAAGAAATCCAGGTTAAACCTTTTGCTTTATCTAGCCTTTACAGTCTCTGGTGAAAAATGTTTTGCTGTGGCAGTCGATTTTGATAGAATCCTTTAAATATCATATTATTGCTGCTTACTATATTAAACTAAAAAAACAATCATCCTCAATCATTATAATTAAAAATAAAATGCTGATGTTTTATGTGTAAAAAATAGTTTTCTCTCTTCCTCCCCACAGCATATGATTGTGAATACTACAACAAAGGTATGCATCGCTATATCCCCTCTCTCTCCCATGTCAACCTAACCTTTACTTAGCGACTTACACACATATAACCATATATAACCTTATAATAGTTCTAGGCAAGGGCCCCTTCCGGCTGGTCACATACCAGGAGCGGGGCACCATGCTGGCAGCCAGTAGGGCCAATGGGAGAGTGTACCTCCAGGCAGCGAACCCCAGCACCTCAGACGTCCTCTCCCACTTCATGATGACACCCGGGCTCAGCAGATCCCGCCCGCATGGTACAAACTATTATCTATATTGTTAATACATAGACAACATTGTATGTCATTGTTTTTAACTATCTAATACATAACTTTTATTGCAACTCCCATATATTTGGAGTTATTGGTGGTATCAGATCAGTGTTTGTCAATTTGTCTAGTAACTAACAGTAATTAACAACACAATTTTTATATAGGCCTTTATCACAGAGGTGTAATAGCAGGGTTGAGCACAGGTGTATCTCAGAACGTTAATTATGGGCACTGGTGTGCCTACAGTCCCATAGTTAACTTAATGAGATCCGCCTGTTTTTGCCCCTACTATTACACCTCTGTGATAAAGGCCAATTCTCACTCTCTCTGCTTGAGCCACACATTGCATCATTCACAGTCCATTTCCCATTAAGTGCTTCTTTCAAGTTAATCTAGAGTACTCTTCAGACCACTGAACTTTTTTCCCTTGCCTATGGCCATAGCCTGGAAAAGTTGACTGAAAGCCAGCCAGACAGCAAGTGTTCTCCTCTTCCACTATTTTATCCTGAGTTAGCCACTGTTTGGAGAGAGTTGTATGTCCGAGTGAAAACACTTGGACGGCGGAGATGTGTTCCTAGTGACTTACTGTGGCCAAGAGGACACAGGATCGGATTGCTAAATGTTAATATGGCAACCTGAGCTACAAGCTGCCGTCACTGCTTTTCCCAGCCAAGATTGCTGTTAGCTAGGTTGAGCTAATGCATAAGCACTATGTTCTCTACACTGCCACTACACTCAAGTCATTGGGAGGAAATCAGCAGTAGCGCATTGACAAAAATCTATGTAAATGGATGAGGCTACACAACACATAACATATTTTTTTTGGACTGATCTTCACTTGGTATTGTGAAGCACAAATGTTGGTATCTATACTGTTCCTTCACCCCATCAGACCCTTCACTAGTATCGTTTGAGGCAGTGGACAAGCCCAACTACTTCCTGTATGCCAGTCACGAGGGCAACTTGAGACTGACCAAGTGGGAGGAGAGTGATGCATTCTGGGATGGAGCTACCTTTGTCCTCCACAGGGACACCTCGGTCCCTGGCTACGACTCCATGGAGTCCTTCTCCAAGAGGGGCTTCTTCCTCCACGCCACCCCCCCGAGGCTTCAACTGCTCAAGCACAGAAACTGGCCTGCCTTCCGCAGAGGTGCCCTGTTCAAACTCACAGGTAAAGTGTATTTATTGTGAAACTGGGATGGATAGGACAATAAACAAACACAAAAAAACTTCATCAGCTTATGGTTACCTGAAGCCAGGGTAATGGATGATATCAGTTGGCTCAAAGTGGTGGCAAAAGCCATTCAAATCAATGAATAGCTGAATATTCATTGATGTAGTGACATTAAAGTGACGGATAATAGAAATCCGTAACTTACTTCTAATTATGTTATTAAGAGTTATCAAGGTGTGCATTAAACATCAGAAAAGTATGTTCCATCAAATCCATTTAATTCTCAAATTATTTCAGTCTGTCAATTTCCTTCTATTGCTTCAAGACAATTTAATGGGTGGAGTCTCTTCACCCTATTGCGTAGCCAAGTAGACCAATTACCGTATACTCACGTGGCAATTACTGTACACAGGTAAATTAAGCTACGTCCATGAGCTACGGCGTTTCAGAATTTGAGGAAGTACAAGCTGCACAAAACAGCGAGGTGATTCGTAAACCCCTACAATCTTTGTAGGGGTGAGTCTTTCCAAGATTTGATTGTGTATCTTAATTCTTTGACATTTTCCATACAAGATATTTGGTAGGTATGTAGTGGATACATCCCTCTGTGATATGTTATGGTTATTATTTAAAAAAATGTTAGATCCTGTTGTCCATCCCGTTAACGTAACTTACTTCTCCACATATTACCTTGTTGCTGTGGGAGCTCCAACCATATGACAGCTGAGCTCATGAAAGCAGGTTGTCCCCGGTAAGACGACTCCACCATGTAAAGAACCCGCTGGGCTCGTCACTGGGCTCTTTCTCTCTGCAGACATGTGGGCCATTGTGTTGTCATGATAAAACTGCTGCAGCTGTTTACTGGCACACTCCGGAGCGCACGGCATAACTGAGAGCTTCTGTCAGTAGCGCACGGCGGTTTGGTGCCAGGGATTTCCTAAATCACAGCAATGTCATGTGTGCAAGTGTGTGCGCGCAAGTGGGGAGGTGAGCGTGTCATTACATTCAGTACAACCAACCAGTAAGGGTGTGTGTGTGTTCATGTCTTTGTACTTGTGTGTGTGTGTGTGTGTGTGTGTGTGTGTGTGTGTGTGTGTGTGTGTGTGTGTGTGTGTGTGTGTGTGTGTGTGTGTGTGTGTGTGTGTGTGTGTGTGTGTGTGTGTGTGTGTGTGTACACACACATTCAGTGTATTGCCCCAGAGAAGGGCATTTACCAAAAACCACCCAGGGTCAAAGGGCGTTCACCAAGAGGATATGACAGCTGTGGAGCAACCGCCACTTATATTTCCAACCATTCAGCCATTAGACGGAATTCTGTAAACCCTGTCACCAGTACCCCTCTCCCCCCCAAGGTCAAAGGTCAGCGACAGCAAGCACTGCACTCACGTAGTCAGCTAACCCTAACCCTGGGCAATTACTGATGCTAAATATATGAGCAGCATTTGTTTTAGTTAATGGAAAACTCCTAGCAGGCCTCAGAGGCGGTGGGCCAAGAGCAGATTGGATTTCACGCTGACAGCAGTGAATACCGAACATATTCTAGGCAGAAGGACGTTGGAGAGGAGAAGCTAGTGCTAGTGTCTAAGAGATAGCCAGCCTGTAGACGCTTGCTCTTACTTACTTCCTGTAATCGCCATGTAGGAATGAGCTGATGTCCATTTGAAATGTTAGATTAGAATGAAATAGTGGCACTTACAAGAGACTCTTAAACTAAGAACTGAATGTTTAAGAGTGCCTCTCTTAATTGAAAGCTGACTAAAATAATTTAGATGTTTAGGAATATAGATGTTTTGAACTAACAAACATGATTAAATGTCAATGTATGAATGGTTTATTTGTTGCCTGTAGCACATTACCCATGCTATTTTTGGGTAGTACAGTACTGAACAAGAAGAAAAGCTATTAGAACCAGTTGGCCAACCAAGAACAGTTTCTGTAAGCTCCTGGTTATAATCATGTGAATGCAAAGCAGCACTGGAATGCAAAGCTAAATGTAAACTTTAACAAAATGAAGATCTTCATTTTCATGAGACAATCAAGAGGTTGTTGTAACTTTCTTAAATGTTTGTATTGTTTACGACAGGTGACAAAGTAAAGTGCGTGTATGTATTTCTGTCAGGCCTTGGTCCAGACACCTCAGCAGTAGGTCCTCGGTGCCAGTGGAGGTATGACTCCTGCGTCAGCTCCTGCTTTAGGACCTGCAGTGATCCCTCGGGCACAGCCTGTGTCACCATTCCAAAGTAAGTCCCGGTGGTCTGTCCCAAAACCCCCCACACACAGCAGCAATGTATAGTGTTCACAAGGCAAGTCTCACTAGCCATGATTTAATACAACAAACTATACTTTATAGGTACTATTATTTTATGCAGTTGTACATGGCCTCTCTAATATTAACAATATTCAGTGTGCATACAAGGTATACAGAAATTGACAGACTTTTTAAGATTATGCTCTTATAATAATGACAACATTTTGTAATAGGTATGTCATGGAAGAACCATCATTTATCCAGTTGCACAGCAAATGTCAGTGTAGTTACGTACAGCAAAATCAGAAAACTTGATATGGAAATGCAAGACAATAACAGCTTGCTGGTACATTTGAATTGCCAGACTTATCTAAGAGACTTTATAAGTACGTTCTATTTCAAGTCAATACTATTTAGATACCGAGACATGTACTGTCTTGCAATGGAGGATGAAGCAGTGCTGTGTGTTGTTCTCTGCAGAGTGGAGGGCTGTCTTCCTGTGTGTCCCTCACACATGGTTCTGGACGAGGTCACACACCGATGTGTGCATACAGAGGACTGTGAGTGTTCCTCATTTTCTCTATCTCTGTCACTATCCGTCTCCATCTCTATCACTATATGTCTGTTTCAATCTCACTATCTGTCTGTCTGAGTCACTATAAGTCTGTCTCTGTCACTTGTCTTGGCTTATCTCTGATTATATAGAAATAATTCCAAGACACTTTAAACCTGGTGCAAGCGCTCATACCTCTTGTTCAGTATAGTTCAGTATATAACGAATACCTAACTATACATAGTAATATAGCAGTATATAGCATGCATTGCATGTAAGTAAATACATTTTGTCTGAAAGAAAGTATGCTGGACTAAAGCCAGTACATCCGCCTTTGCTGGAGCCAGTTAAATTCCCCCTCCCCCTCGGCGTGTGTCTTTTAGTGCGTACATCACATCATTACTGGGGGGTGTAGGATTTCTTAGATGTTGAAATATTCCAGCTCGCATAAACTAAGCCGACTAATCCTCCATGCCCAAGTTGGATCTAAGGGGTTGGTTCCCTGGGACATATTGGTCCTTTACATTTCTCTTTAACACTCTGCTCTCTATTTCTTGTTTTCTTTCCATGTCCCTGTTTCACATCCTATCTTCCATCTCTATCTGCCTGTCTGTCTAAGTTCCTCTGCCCCGTTGGGTACTTTTCTAACAGTTGTTTTATTGTTTGGGTTCAGGCATTAAGCCTGCAGTTGCTGTGCAGCCCATAACACCGCCCAGTGCCGAGACAACACCTGCAGCTGTCACTTCTGAGGCTGCCAGCACCAGCTCCTCCACCCCCTCGACCTCCACCACCATCTCCACAGCCACCACCTCCACTCTCTCCCCCATCACCACCCCCACAACCTTTACCACCACCACCCCCTCATTCTCTACCCCCTCTGCTGTTACCACCACCCCGTCCACAGGCTCCACCACGTCCCTCATCACCATCACTACTTCCACCTCCACCCGCTCAACCTCCACTTTGTCCCCTATCACCACCACTCGCTCCGCTACCTCCACCCCATCCGCAACCTCCACCCCCTCAGCATCCACCAGGTCCACCACCACCACCACTCCCACTCCCTCCATGTCCACCCCATCAACAACGTCCACCATTTCTCCCATTACCACCACCATCACCATCTCCACCCTCTCCCCATCTCCCATTACCACCACCACCCCCACAACCACCACTATCTCCCCATTAACCAGTACCACCACCACCTCCTCCACAACATCGAGTGCTCCACACACAGCTCGCACTACTCGTTTCCCAACTACACACCCTATCTCTGCTTCACAGACTACACATGCCACAGCATCAACCACCACAATCACTGGCATCTCCATAAGCCATTCACCTACCACTTCTGCTTCTCCAACCGCTGACCTACCTAGCAGAGTCAGCACATCTCCTTCAGCACCACATACTCCTGTCACATCAGAGATGGTGGCACCACATACGACCATCAAGGTGACATCAGAAACACCCAGCACACGAGTCGGAACAACAGCTGAAACAACAACTTCTCCTAGATCCACATTGAGCTCCATAGGCCCTGCTATCTCCAGAACACCATCAGCCCCCCTTTCCATCACTGCTCTGTTCTGGCTCACCTCCTCAGCTAAGCCCACTCTACTACAAGAGGGAAAGTTCATTTCTACAACGACCAGGGTCCCAACTAGTAGCACTGTCAAGGAGCCAACAATCACCTCCACCCTTTCTACTTCACCAGCGTACAGCACTCCAGAGACCACACAGAGTACCACTCATCCGGCAGTGGTTACAACAACTGTTCCTGGACTTCGCCCAACAACTGTCTCAGACACCGTAGTTTCAGAGAGGACTACCACAGATAGTACCAGTACAACCACAGCTTACCTTGAATCCACTAAAGAGCCTAGAACAACAGAGGTAGCCTCATCTCCTACTACAACCACCATCACTCCAGGTTCACCGAGTACAGTTTCTAGGATGACGTCCCCATTGCATTCTATCTCTAGCACTGAAACAAAAACAACTTCGGCTCCAGTGATCACTGTGGCTAAAACCACAGAATCTGTCACACCAGTTGCTCCATTCACAACACGTAAAACAACAACATTGCACACAAGTGCAGAGGTAACTATTGCTTTTATATCCACGGCGACCACAGAGAAGACGCAGTCTACCACCCAATCTGAGCTACCAGAATCAACCTCAACTCACATGGCACCAACTACAACCACACTAGCCAGTCCAAGGTCACCAACGTCTACAGGAAGAGCAACAACAGAGCAAGTGACAACACTGGTATCCACTGCATCTCGGGGACCTGCATCCACCACTACCACAGCTGTGGCTCCACCATTTAGGACAACAGAACCCACTGTTGTTCCTCCTGTAACCTCCAAACATTCTACAGAGAGCACATCTTGGTCTGCTGGCGTACCAGCGACACGTAAAACCACAACCACAGCATCTTTACACTTCCCGGATGCATTCACCGCCTCCATGGGACCATTGGTTACAACGAAACCAAGTGTATCTCCAGTGACCCTCACGAAGACCACCTCTGTATACATGCCAACAATCACAGAAAGCTCCACTCTGAAGACATCTACTACAAGGACCTCTGAGCCGTGGCGTCCTTCCCATTGGGAAACTTCCTCTACTGCTACTTATGGAACTGAGAAGGTGACCACGCCACGTGTAACCCCTACAGTCTCTGCTACATCTACAACCCGGTTTCCTCATGCTGCAATCACAACAAAGATAGTCGCAAGCATGGCAACCTCAGCAGCCGCAACTGGAACTACAACTGCAACTACAACTCCCACAACGATGGCGCCACCAGAGATCGCACAAACAAAAGATACTAAAGCAACGACCGAACCAGTGGCAACCAAGCTTTCAGCTGTACCTTTGACACCTAAGACATCTCGCACCACAAGCTCAACTAAAACCACCCAAAGTGTCATGACTACAACACTCAGGCCAATCACCCCACATCTAGTGACCGAGGCAACACCTCCGATGACTGGAAAAGTGGAAATATCCACGACTGCTACCACCACTCAGCCACCTTCCCCTTGGTCTCCACAGTACCCAACTACCTCCACGGCTCTGCCGAGACCAACAACGCACCAAGAAAAAGTCACCACCCGAGTTGTGTCTACCGCAAGAGCCACACCAGCAACAACAATGACAAAGATCACCACGGCAACAAACATGACGACAACACCCAGAGTTCTGTCGCCAACAAGGGTGCCCCCCGAGGTCACAACAACCGAAAGGACAACCATGAGGTTTACCACGGCAACAAGGTCTTCAACAGTGACCTCAAGCTTAATCGCTCCTGGTATACCAACAGCAACACCAATCACTGGGACAACTGTAGTTTCAGTTGTCCCATCTACATCAACTAGGACTACCTCAGAGCCGGCCACTACAGAGAGCGGAATAGAGCATGTCTTCCTAACCACACCAGTTGCCATTACCACCAGTACCACTCCCTCAGGTCCTGCTCCAGTTCCCAGTACGACAATAGTCAAAACACCCACTGATGTCCCCATGGGAGTCACCAGGGAGCCTGCTGTAACATCTGAGAAGACTTCCACCACCAAAGAGACTGAGGTTGCCCCGTCTGCAGGAACAACTGTTGCTCCTGCTCCTGCTGAGGCGGCCTCCATTTGGAGCCCTGGTACCAGGCCCAGCAGTACACCGGCCCCAACAGGAACCTCAAGGCGTCCAACAGAACCTTCAGAACCATCTGAAAGCACCACCTTAGTGTCAACTGCATCACCTGTGCCCATTGCTGAGTGGTCCACGCTGGAAGCCAGCAAGCACACAGTGGACGTCACAAGCTCCATTGTTATATCTTCTACAAGGATGTGCACTGTAAGAAAATAACCTTTGCTTCATTTGAACATTAACTGTGTTCAATCAATATTTGATTTGATCACTTGATAATGCATTCAGTGATTGTGAACCACCTTTAAATCATCATGTGTCTATTTTGTTTTGAATATCTTTTCTCCAGCCTCCCTATTCAGAGTTCATCGATGAATGCACCAAGTATATATGTGTCAACAGTCAGCTGGTTCTGTTCAACAAAACTGAAAACTGTCCCTATAACTCATCGCCTCCAAACTGTGGTCTGCTGGGATTTGCGATATTGGTCAATGGAGACAAGTGCTGCCCAAAGTGGGACTGTCCCTGTGAGTAAGCTACACACACACACCAAACATAGTTAAATGCATTTTTTTCAAAACACACCACAAATGCAAGTACAGATGGACACTCTGTGTATGTAAACATACATTTCACAGGCAACTATCAGGCGACACAGGCAGGGTTTTTTTTCACCACTGCTCTTTGTTCTTCAGGTCGTTGCTCAGTCTTCCCAGACCTGAACATCATCACGTTTGATGGGAACAGTGTTCCCGTCTACAAAGCAGCCTCATACATTGTGACCCAGCTGCCCAATGAGACAGTCAGCGTCCTGGTTCAGGAATGCCCTGCTGACTCTGCTGAAGTGAGGGAAATGTTTAATTGATTGTTCATGTATATTTTGACATACACGGTGTAAATTATTCTATAAGTCAAGATCTGAAAATGTCTGTTTCCTTATACAGCTCCTTTGGAATTTCACCAACCTGTGTCTTGTGGCACTCAACATTACCCACAAGTCAAACCACATTGTTATTAACAGACTTCAGAGAAGGGTAGGACCCCATTGCTTGTATTCTCAATTAAAGTACATTTTCACTAAAGCATGCATTCTTTAATATATGTCCTCAAAGGGCATCTTCAGCCCAAAAATTAACCGAGACTCTTTGCTCGCTCCGTTTAGCTCTATGTCAACTCAAGGTACGCCAAGCCACGTTTTAGGAAGTTTGGCTTTGAGATCCTGGACACAGGGAACATGTATCTGATCCGCAGCCCGTCGGGTCTCAAACTCCAGTGGTTCCACAGCACTGGCATGATGGTGATTGAGACGGAGAACTCCAGTAACAAGCTCCCCACCATGGGCCTCTGTGGTAGGTGGTCCTCCTCCAGTAGCCGTCATATGATGATATACGATATGATAGTCCTCCTCTCAATTTGTCTGATATCTGATGCCTTACTGGCCCTCAACTGCTCTGTATCCTGTTCGAGGTAAACATGTTATGAGAGAAGTTATATATGTAGCTGTGTTGTATTGAATTAGAAGTGATTGTGATAAAACAACAAAAACATTTATATGTTTGAATGAATGTGTGACAATATTAGTACACTCCAAAAACAAGCGTATAGGCCTTTTTCATTTGTATCAGTCCTTTTCTCATGAGGAGCATATGCGTCAGACTTATGATTACTTTTTGTGTTTTTTTTATGTTTTGGAGAACATAAATCAAATTTCCAAAGAAAGACAAAAAAATCAAATGACTTTTTTATGTAACCATTGTTCACCAAACTGTTAACCATCTCCACCCCCTCGACCAGGCTACTGCGATGGGGACCCAGCCAATGACCTGACCCTGGCCAACGGCACCGTCGTGGGAGAGAGCGAGGACCCGGCACTGTTCATCGACAGCTGGCAGGTTCCAAACACCACCAGCTACATCAGTCACAGCCGCCGCCGTGAGGTCAACTGCTCCACCAGTGACTGCTCCCACTGCATGGCGATGCTGCAGGACAACTCCTTCCTCCCCTGCCACGACTTTGTAGGTCCCTCCCTGTCTTCCCCTTTTCTCTTCTACTTCACTGTGTATGTTCATCTCAGAGAGCAGATCCAATAGAAACATACCAGTGGTGTACAATGAAGGGCACTATTGCTAATTAGATTTGAGACATCCCTGTTGATCTTCATTATCTAAGTGGGCTTCTATAATGCTTGAGAGGGTTTTGTGCCCTGTGTAGTTGAATGAATCAGGGTATTATTGTCACGAATAGCAGGGATATACAATGTTTAGAATGCATTGACATTTTTTATCATAGCTACTAGGATGCAATTGCATATAACCACTAAGTGAAGTCCAAAAAGATTGAAATGTGTGTATTGGCATATGTTAGAGCAGGGGTTACCAACATTTTTCGACTCAAGGCCCACTTCCCTATCTCCAAATACTTCAGCTGACCTAAAATTCGGTATTTCAGAATCCAACCCTAATAACTACTACATTATCAAAAGAAGCCCTACCATATGTATACATACATATTATAGTAATGCTTATATCAGAGAAAAATATAATTCACATTGTTTTTATAAGTAAAATATTTAACAAATACATTTGAAAAATAAATGTTTAATAATAATTTATCAGCCCACCTGCAGTACCCTAGGGGGCCACGACCCACAAGTTGGGAATCAGTGAGTTAGAGGAACAAGTTTAAAAACCATGCATTGTATTCGCAGGTGCCTCCCAGCACATTTTGTGAAATGTGGGTGCGTGATGCAGAGTACGTCAACAACCGTTGTGTGGCTCTCGCTGCCTATGCCGCTTCCTGCCACAAATTCAATGTCTGCATCGAATGGCGTAGTCCGGAATACTGCCGTGAGTTCATAGAGACAAAGAGTTTCTCTTGCACTTGGATGCTTCCACTTTGAATCCAGCCATGTAAACTGTACACTCGAATGTCAATGAGAATGAGATGACAGACATTTGATGGGATTTTCATAGATTGGTTTCTCCTCGTGTCTAGCCTTCATCTGCCCTGGGACACTTCACTACCAGGCCTGTCTACCAGCTTGCACGGCACAGTCGTGCCCCAACCAAGACTTTGAAATGGACCCAGGCCAGTGCTCAGGTCTCACCGAGGGCTGTGTGTGCCCTGAAGGCACCCTGCTCCACCGGCCCTACTCAGCACTCTGCATTCCCCCAGACAAGTGTGGTAAGCCCCACGCCATCCCGGGGGGGGGGGGGGGGGGGGCTTACAACAATACAATAGAGCCACGGGTCTTAACCTACACACCCCAGCGACTTCATGCAATCATAAGAATTTTGGGTGATGACATGAATGCCAAAGAACTCCTGACACTGAGACCAGCGTCTCAATACTGGCAATATAATACACTTGACCTGCATGTGAGGAATACGCTCTATAGTACCGTGTTGCTGTGACACTTCACGTAATGTACATATGACCATGCCTTTGTTGCTTGTGTGAACCCTAGCATGCACAGACAGCGCTGGCGTTCCTCGGGCCAACGGCGAGCTTTGGAAGGCGTCTAAAGATGGTTGCTGCATGTATCGCTGTGATAACGATGCCATCAAACCTGTGGAGTACAACTGCTCGGCCGTGGCTCTGCCCACATGCCATCGAGCGGGGGAAGTGGTCATCAGCCTCGCCGACGACAACAACTGCTGTCCCCAGAAGGGCTGCGGTAAGTCCCAGACCTGCGACAACGCTGGATGTTACTCTACTTCACTGTGTGCACTGACGACTAACAAATCTCCCATTGAAATCTTGCATTGGGGACAACATAGTCTAGCCTGGTTCTAACAGTCTTATCTTGCGAGGTATTTTCAGTCCCTAGTGCAAGAGAGACTGGCCTTTTGCCACAAATAGTTGATGTGAAGCCATGTCTTGACAGACAACACCTTCTGCCAATCAGATTAACAGAACATCACCAACGGAGCAAGCTGATAAATAGAGCTCTTTCCGAATCCAGTCAGAAGACTGCAAATGTGGCACACGTCTGTTCCTCTGATACAAATCCGATTTAATTATAAACCATTGTTTTCCATGGTTCATTGTTTTCAAAATCCTTTCAACACTACCCATTACTTTTTACAATAACAAGACCCAAAAATGCTACCTGGGACCCACTTTAGACAATCTTTCACAATTATTTTAGCTATCCAAGAGCAGTGTTTGGAATAACGCCATTTAAAATAACGGCGTTATGTAACGGCGTTATTTTTTCAGTAACGGGGTAATCTAACTAATTACTGTTTCCGTCGTTACAACGCCGTTATCGTTACTGAACATTAAATGCGGTGCGTTACTATGAATTGATTGAATAAACTGCGTAATCCGAACGCACCCCTGGCTCCATACACAAACTGCTAGTGAGGAGACTGGGTGGGTTAACAACGAGATAAGCGATTATGATTGGCTAAGTCATGTTTCATGGTAGCCAATCGGAGCCAGTGTTTTTACACACAAGCCAGGCCACGCGCACCACACACACACCAAACAGATTCGAAGAAGCAGCAGAGATGGCGAGTCCGTTGTGAAAACTGCTCAGAACAATTCTAATTCATTGACATATAGCAACTTCTTTTTTTTTACAGTAACGCAAATATTTACTTTCCCTGGTAACTAGTTACTTTTATTATGAAATAATTCAGTTACTAACTCAGTTACTTTTTGGAACAAGTAGTGAGTAACTATAACTAATTACTTTTTCAAAGTAACGTTCCCAACACTGTCCAAGAGCGCTCTCTCTCTCTCTCTTTCTCTCTCTCCCTCTCTCTTGCTCTCTCTCTCTCACCACACACACACACACACACACACACTTGCCTCATAAGTCTTCCTGGAAGGTACTAACCACGTAGAAGAAATATGATAGGTTCTTGAAGTGACGCAGTTAAGCAAAATAAAGACCACATAGGCACACAATCAGGTATGTGTGTGCGTGTGTGTTTTTGTTCAATTAGTTTAGAAATTGATTTAGGATTTAATTTTAGGATTAATTATTAATTATAATTTCCATATAAACCAATGAGACATTGATTCTAAATGTGAAGATAAAAAATGAAGAGATATAAATAAATACTAAATGTTCTGAAGCAGAAAATCTGACAGTCACAAATGATTTGTGTCTTTGTCCCACCTTAAAATAAAATATAAGTTACATACAGAAAACACAACATGAATAGATAAATATTGTACATATAAAATCTACTAATCTATCTAATGTGGTGTGTGCCCAAAGATATTCAATGGGTATTCTAGTGGCTGTACACGACTGAAATGATTGACTGTTGGCAATGTCCTGTGACGCTCCAGTATGTAACCAGAGTCTGTGCGATGTGGTCCCACCGCTGTGTCATTACGGAGAGAAGCTGGTGTCGTACTACAGAGAGGACTCCTGCTGTCCCCACTACGTGTGTGGTGAGTGTCCCAATCACCCATTGGTCTGCATATAAATCCCCAATGTTGTACCTGATCTGTTTTGTTGTGTATGTGTGTGTGTGTGTGTGTGTGTGTGTGTGTGTGTGTGTGTGTGTGTGTGTGTGCGTGTGCGTGTGTGTATGTGTTCAGAGTGTGATTCTGAGCTGTGTGAGTCAGAGGTGCCAGTGTGTAGAGAGGACCAGTCCATGATTGCCACCAGAACTGATGGAAGCTGCTGTTTAGCGCACATCTGCAGTGAGTCTACATGTTCACATACACACACTCACACACACATGGAAAACCCCATAGACTCTAAGCAGACCATAGACTCAGTTCACTACAGACCTCAGCTTGTCGGCTGCTCCAGTTCCCTTACTGTGTTGCTTAGGCAGCAGTATGTGAAGTTAGTGAGTATGAAGATAGTTTTGTGTAATTACTGTGAAGATCTTTGACAGTGTGTGTGTGTGTGTGGTGTTTGCGTTTCCTCCAACAAGTGTGTAATGTGTGTCCGGAGACCATCCCATTGTGTGAAGAGGGGGAGGTGCTGACGGTGGACACCAACAGCACAGACCGCTGCTGTCCTGAATATCAGTGTGGTAGGAAGAGACAACACACGCACACACACAAGCGTAGGTGCCGTTAGACCCACACCTGGATGGCGGCTCCACTTCAACATCTTGAAGAGCATGTGCCTCAACCTGTGGATTTTTCCTATCTTCCCCATTCAAATCAGGACCCAGACAACACATAAACCAGATGTAGACGTAATTTGCGTGTGCGAAGGGATCTCCTGGCACACATTCAGAACAAGGGTTCTGAATGTTGGTTGTTTTAAACTGGTTTCATAGTCTGTAGCCATCCATTCTGGATCAACGTGATATGGATGTGGAGGAGACTGTAATAGTTAACCAAACACATTTACAACTCTGACTGGAGCCATAATTCATAAACACATTTATTTGATTTCATTCTTAGAGACACCGCATCTGTCTAATTTGCACACATGAATCCAATCAATTTCAAATCTAATCTATGTGACAATCAACCCCCAACAAAGCATTTTTGTTTTGACCAATAAAGCTACCAATGGTACCAAACTATTACGCTAAAAAACTACTGATGATTAGGTTCAATTGAAACAAGCAGGTCTGTGTATTTTGTGTCCATTAAAATACAAAATCACAATGTGGTCAAAATAATTGGAAGCATTTTATGAATCTGTTTCACTTAATTGGCACCATATATAAGGTTTGTTGTAGTAGGCCTACACATTTAAAGAAGCGACTTATTCATGAGATGCACCGGGGAATATAATTATTTACACACACACACACACACACATACACACACACCTCAAATAAACTACACACAGATACACTCATGAATGATGGGATGTCATGATTTCATGATGTAAGTGAATGTGTGTGTGTGTGTGTGTGTGTGTGTGTGTGTGTGTGTGTGTGTGTGTGTGTGTGTGTGTGTGTGTGTGTGTGTGTGTGTGTGTGTGTGTGGTGTGTATGTGTGTGTGTAGTGTGTGAGACGTACAGGTGTTCCCAGGTCAGCTGTCCTGTGGGGATGTCTGTGTCTCCTGTGTCCAGTCCAGATCAGTGCTGCCCGCGCTACACCTGTGGTGAGTAAAGGGCCTACAGGGCCTTTACATGGACTTGCTGCAGAATGGGTGACTGTATTGGTAAGGGGAATCTGATGTTATTAGAAGCAGTTCATTCTCGTAGGGAATTCCCTGTGTTTATGTAGTGTATGTATGTGTGTGTATGTAATGTATCAATTTGTTTCATTCATTTATCATATGTATGTGCAGAAATGGATAACTCATAGTTTTACCTGAACACCATTCCCGGGTCATCATGATGTCAAAATGTGCACCTGACAAACAAAACCAAAACTCAATGATCAAGGAAGCCCTAAATACTAACTGTATGAATTAGAGATATGCATTGTATTTGTAAATTAGAATAATACATTATTCATCTTTGATTGTGCTGTTCTTCAGAGTGTTCCTGTGAGAAGATCTCCACTCCGAAATGTGCCCTGGTGCGTTTTGATATTTTCAATGCAAATGTCCAATATTATTATCATGCTGCTGCCATGCTGTGATTGTATTAACACACTGTGAATGTGTTGTATGAAGGGAGAGACGACACAACTGGACAGGGCCTTCCTTGCGGACCCACTGAACCAATGTGCCTGTAGAAGATACAAATGCGGTAGGTCTAATTGTAGACCTCGCCTCCAGTGCTAATCGTAGCACAACACAAGTTTTAAATCACGCCACTAATTCCAAGCCTGGGAAAGTCACATTTTCCCATTCTTTTTCAGTCTTAAGCAGCTATTGCCAAGTCCGTCAAAGCATGTTGGCCAATAGAACATCTCTGATCCATTCATAATTCGATCATTCTATTAACACTTAAGTGAACGTTAACTTTAATCAGCTCTCAAAATCATTCTGGCTCAAACCCCGTCTCTGGTTTCAAGAACTCAAATCGAGCTGTGAGTTCATCATCTTAAACAGGGGCCGTTATAATTAACTTGTGCCAAAGGCATCACTCTTCATTTGATCTTTTTACTGCTGATGATGTAGATGTTTAATATAAAATACATTCAACAGTATATTCCTCCAACATAGGCATTATTTTTGAGTTTGCCATCTTGAATTTACATTCATGTTATTGGACCAAAAGGATGTGAATTAATAGTTACATGATTCAATTAAAATACAATAATTTTAATAGTGTATGAATATGAAATTAACCCTTATACAGGCCCACCATCATATTTTTTCATGAACATTTTTTTGCACTATGAATAGCAGTTGAGATGTTATGATATTTAAGTCAGTCTTTCTCAGTCATTTCCTATTTCTCAATGCAATTCCTTCTTCTATTAGTCTTTCCTCTTTCATTCAAGTATTTGCTTTTTTAAACTGTAGTTCTTTCTGTCTAATCATTTCTCTCTTCTTACTTATTGTTGCTGAAGAACAGTCTCCATTGTAGATATTATGACCTCTATGTCTTTTGTTGTGTCTGTGTATGTGTGTCGATGCGGTGGTGTGAGCAGTGCGTGAGGCGGTGTGTGTGGACGGCGAGCGTGGCGTGATGCGTCCGGGACAGACCCTGGTGGAGCACACCCCGGATGGACTGTGCCACAGCACCCAGTGCACCCGTAGCCTGGACCCCGCCACGGGCTACCATCACCTCCGCACTACCACCACCAACTGCTCCGCACAGTGCCAGCCGGTGGGTCGGGGTCTTTCTACCTTTTATTTCTTTCTTTCTTTCCTTCCAAAGAAAAAATGCAATATGGCAGCTCTTTCTTTCTTTCCTTGTTTCTTTATTTCTTCCTTTCTTCCTTTCTTTCTTTCTTTCTTTCTTTCTTTCTTTCTTTCTTTCTTTCTTTCTTTCTTTCTTTCTTTCTTTCTTTCTTTCTTTCTTTCTTTCTGTCTGTCTGTCTGTCTGTCTGTCTGTCTGTCTGTCTGTCTGTCTGTCTGTCTGTCTTTCTTTCTTTTTTGTCTTTCTTTCTTTCTTTCTTTCTTTCTTTCTTTCTGTCTGTCTGTCTGTCTGTCTGTCTGTCTTTCTTTCTTTTTTGTCTTTCTTTCTTTCTTTCTTTCTTTCTTTCTTTCTTTCTTTCTGTCTTTCTTTCTTTCTTTCTTTCTTTCTTTCTTTCTTTCTTTCTTTTACACTTTTACGTCATTGGGGCTTATGATGTGTATATGTCACAGAGCTAAACCATATAAATACATATTTTTTTCCTTTTCCAGAATCAGCTGTACATTGCGCCCAGAGATCAGACAGCATGCTGTGGTGTGTGCAGGAACATCTCTTGTCTGTACCAGAATGAGAACGGCACAGTAGCGCTCCACAAGGTACATCACAAACCTCTCCGTCCTCAGTGGTGCTTGTTAGAGCTGACCGTCTCAAGGTCCCTTCAACAATAGATTAACCTTCATTGACAAAGCATGGAAATTATTAATTATGTGTGTTTTCATTTCTTGATTAAATCATCTTGGCAACATGCACAGTTTCCAAGTAGCCTACCTCCATGAACCCAAGGGTGCAAAATGTTCAGCTCCCTTTCCTCTCACCCAGATGATCAGCTGCAGTGTAATACATTATGGTACCACACTGAAGTAGTACCACAGTATAGTACCAAGTATTGATGCCATCATGATGTAAATGACGTAAATAGTGTCATAGTGATGTTGGCATAACCTCACAAGACTGTATTATCATAATATTCTGCTACTTTTGTATCAATAATCCCAGCAATATTAAGTGTAATTTAAGTTATGTGTGATATTTGTAAGACATGTATTTAAAGATGCCTAACTGTTAATTATACATTAAAAAAATGATCATTAATTGACATGAATCAATACATAAGTAGCTTAGGATAACAGCTGGTTGTAGATAGCTCACTTACAGATATGTTTAGCAGTGCGTTGTCACCGATATGTTTTTGCTGTTTGTCTTTGCAGCCGGGGAAGTCCTGGGTGTCCAACTGCATAAAGTATGAGTGTGCAGACACACTGTCAGGTCCCACTCTCATCTCATACGCCTTCAGCTGCCCCCCCTATAACGAAACAGAGTGCATGAAGGTCAGCATAGGCCAAATCACACACACACGCACACACACACACACACACACACAAACACACACACACACTCACTCACTCACTCACTCACTCACTCACTCACACACACACACACACACACACACACACACACACACACATTCTTCATGTATGCGTACATGTATAAACACAGGCAGATTCACACATATACACACTCACACATATACTCACACACACAATGAAAAGCACATGTATTATATTCCTGCCTTTTTTTCCATCTCACTGCTCTTAGGTTGGGGGAAGCATTGTAAGTTACATGGACGGATGCTGCAAGACATGTGAGTATTAAACTAAATGCAAATACCGTAGGGTGGTAGTGTAGTGCCTCTAGACAAATAGGTCACATCTGACACTAAACATGCTATCCTGTGCCCACCGTCTAACATGTGTTTTCAAAAACATGTTTGTCCTTCATTTAGTCATGCACCAACATTTCAGAACCCAAGCTGAAATAGTTCCAGTTGGCTTGAATCTCAAATGTGCAAATCGCTCTGGGTTTAACTGCTTTCATGTCATCTCTGTATGTTTTGTGTCTTATTTAAATGTTAATGGAAAACTACACATAATATGCTTTTCAGTGAGTCACTTCAGATGACAGATCATTGATAACAAAAACATTGGATACCATTGATCACAAGTGTCACTGAAAAGCATGTGATGCCCTGCAGGGTGGGTGTGTGGTTCATGTGCTAAAGCTTACCATCATGTACCGATCCCACCAGGTACTGGATTCTCTGTCTACCCGTTCCCCGTTAGTCCCTTGACACCTACAGTTAACACAAACTGTGAACGAGGTACCAGAAAACAAGCAGCTGAAAACTACAAGGCTTGCCAGCACCATTGTTGATATTCAACAATGTACTCCCCTCTAAAATACTACCGAACAACCCCCCACCCCCTCCCCAAAATAAACAAAACAAAACAGCAATACAATCTGAAATTGTCAGAGAACCAAAAAAACAGCTATGTAATTTAAGCCGACTCCATCCACATTCCTTGTGGATTCACGTACATGACAATGCTAAACTCTTCCCCCATTTTGTGCTGTCTGGGCAGTGCATTGTTGATTGCCAACAATGTACTGTTGGTAGTGGCCAAGTAGACCAGTTTAGATGTGTCGTTGATGTTGTTTAGATGTTTAGATGCATGCTCGTATCTGTAGCTGTCTGTCTAGACTGGTGGTGGTGGGATCTGTCAGCTGTTTGGGTGTCGTGGTAACCAATGGAGCCATTGTAGAAGATATGCAGTGCATGGCAACTTGAAATAGTCTTATTCTGTAGGTTTATACAAATTGGTCCTGTATTCAGCAAGTGCATAACCAACAACAACTGTCCTAATATTGTAGTGTGAAAAGGGTGCATTTGCACCGAGATGACTTTTGCAGTGGCTTGCAATTACTACCTTAATCCAGATGCTTTTTCTAATAGTGGCTTTACGGGACAATGTTGCTATAATTAGAATATCATGGCACCTAAATATTAACATTCCCCGCTATCAAAATGAAGTGGCAGCCTGTATTCTTTAGCTTCTCCTTTCAAATTGATTATCCTGTTTTCCTTGCTCAGAAAAACCTGTACTTTTGACAACTAATGTGAACAATGTTTCACCACATTCTGGAAAATGTTACTTTATGCTTACTAAATATAAGTTAGTAACTGTAGGTAGGTTACCGTCAGATAACCAAAAAGGAATTAAACCATTATTATAGTTCTGAATAACTAGGTTGAAATGTAGAAATTAGATCAAGTGATGATCAATAATTACAGTGTGGCTTTCACACTTTTCTCTTGGAAGTAAACCTAACTAAATAGACCCTTTTTCAGTCAACGTCATGATTACGTCACAGCGTTAGCTGGAGTCAAAATAAAGCAACAACTGGAGGCAAATAGTCGGCTACACCAACTATCAAAATGATGTCATCTTGCTGTGCTGTTCAGTACCAGAAATAATGTATTGTCTGTTTGTGACTAAGGTTTACCATGTCCACCTAATCAGAAATTGGGGAACTAGGAGGAACAAGTGATTGATCTTAGCTCTCTTAGCGAATTAGCTAATGCCTGGCAGTAGACGGTTTTTCAAATTTAGAAAACATGAGAGACCACACACCTAAGGATAGATGAAGATAAATGTAACTGTTTTCATTGTTAATTGTGTGAAACTAAGGCACTGATTTTGCCAAAACTGCAAACCACACACTAACCGATTCCATTCCCGAACAACCCAGTCCTGATTCTCAAAACTGGAACTCCCGCAAATCGCAATCTTGCAATCAAAAATGTGACTTTAGTGTAAACATACATGGTGGACATGCTATGATAGCTATACTAGCTTTTGCACTGGTTATTTTCTAAACATCCTAAGAAAAACAAAAGAACAATGGACAAAGTTATGGAGACAATGTGAAAATGGACAGTACATGTTACAGCGTGAGGTGGCTTCTGTTGTGATTACCAGTCAGCATGGCTCCCAATTGGCCATCGTCTTTCCCACATGACAATGCATACACTGTGTACTAATATTGAACATGTTTAATATTTTCAAATCTTCTGAATCTTTCAGAAGATCTTTCTGAGAACAAGTAGTTTTTTTAGGGGAATAACTTCGGACACTTTCTTGGATACCATAGGAAAAAACGTAACTCTTGATGGTTGAGGTGTTGACGTTGAGCCAAGAGCTAACCTCGGTGTCCTAACCTCATTAAGCCATCAAAATAAACACTTTATAAGTGGTAGGATAGAAGACCGTCTAAGGAAAACAACCATGCTTTCAAATTCAAGTTTCATTGCTAGACAAGTGGATATATTCAGATAAACATTACATTAGCAAACACCTAACAGCCAGTGTTTGCTCTGCGTTCATGGAATTATTCTGCCTCCACCCGAAGCCACAAAATAATGTTATTGTTTACTAACAGAAAGGGGTCCATGCTATAATAATTGACTAAAGCTGAATGCACACTACACGATTTTATACTGATTTTCCACTCACCGACAATTTTTGGAAATTGAAGACTAAAGCCCGTGAGTGATGATCATGTAATGTGAACTGCTCAAAGACGGGATGTGAGAAGCTCGCCGATGCGCCGCAGCGGCCCGAGAGATATCTAGCAGGCTAAATATCTGGACCTGTCGGGGAGCCCATATTCTGTCGTGTGAAAGGTGTTGCAACCTGTGTCATGCCAAAAAGTGATCGTCCGTCAAAATCAGATTTTTATGGATTGTATTGCTGCTTGTATTAAAACTGGTAAAAAGGACTGGATTGCTTATAATCTAGGGCTTAGAGAAGGTAAAATAATGCAGAGTAATGAGGATAATTGCAAAAGAGATCATTTCTTTATTTTATAACGCATCCATAAATCATGTTAATTACAGTCTAGTTTCCAAATATAGGCCTAAACAAGGATATTAGACATACCAAACACATAAACATTGGAAACAATGCTATAGTATTGCCTGTAATCATGTAAATGTCATGCCTGATTACAATATAAAATGCAAACACTTCTTTGGCCACAATTGTGATTATTCAGTTACAAGAAAAGTTCCACAAAGACATACTTTTGCTATTACCATCAACATAAAGTTATGTGTATTTGCACGTTATGACACATTTGCACGTTTGATCCAGATAAAAGCATCTGTAGGCGTATAAACTGGGCGATGATCACTTTTTGGCACTACACTGGCAATGACAGCAGCGACGACCTACAGCCAATAATAGCACAAGACATGGGCGAGAGAAAAACAAGGGTCTGTCACAATAATATAGTTTCTATCAGAATAAATTGGCATACACACAAGCTTTTCAGTTATTTGTAACAAAGACATGTCCTTGTCGAGCCACACTACGAGCAGGCAGCTACCAACGTTTTCATTGCAAAATGATTTGTTTCCCTTTAACTCTCTCTGCAGAACTGTCCTCGCTGCTCGCGTCTCCCCAACCATTCCCGCCTCCATATTCTATTCTTTTTCTTCCTTGTTTTTTCGCTGCAAATCAGCGCACAAACAACTTGGATCGCTAGCTCCTTGCGGACATCCCTTTAGGTACATTTGTCAGAACAGTAAGGATTTCACAAGAACAAGTTTCAAGCATGCCTGTCATGTCAATAAAGTTTCATCAGGTCTCATTGTTTGGCTCCTGGCTGGCAGCTCAATGTAATAAAACAGTTGTAATATGAGTTTTAGGCATTCTTTGTCACAATTACAATAACAGACATCTCATAGCTTCCAAATATGCCTCTAAAATACAATATTAACCAAATGTCCTTGTTCTCATCACACATACTAAAATGTAATGCTGACACATGATTTAGACTGTGAATCAGCTCTCTACTGCCAGACATACGGACCTCTCACCCTACTTCATCTCTCCTTTCTGCGTTTCCTTGTGTGGCTGCAGGTCTCTTCTCTCCAGGTGTATGCTCTGCACACACTCTTCTCCTTGTACTGGTACTTGTTCCGACCGGTTTAGTCTGGTGTGTTTGTTGTCGTTGAAACAGGCAAAGAAGACGGAAAGTCGTGTCAGAGGGTGACGGTCAGGATGACCATCAGGAAGAACGACTGCCGCAGCAACAGGCCGGTACGTTGACCACACAATCTTCTTTCACATTCACAATATCCCCAAGGATATTAAGAATACAGAATACAAATAAAATGTATGTTAAAAAAAATAGGAATAAACATAGGAAATATAATACAAACATGTATATGCTCACACAAAATGTACATAACATATACATTAAAAGAAAATCTCAAATAAATTATACAGTGGCCCAAATGCTGGATAATGCACATTAAATTGAGATATGACACAATTGCACATTGAGTATGGATTGCATACTATTGTGATTCTGTAGTTTTTCACCTTTCCTTCAGCTTGTCTGATTAGTAGATGCAAATATTTACACTACACACACTGAACAATTATTCATAGTTACTTTTTAGGGTTACATGTATGTTCTCCTGTCATGCACAATACATTCATACATCCTCACAATGTTTTTCTGCTTACCGCCGCTTCATTCTTGCATCTTGCTTTGATCAATGTAAAGTAAATGTAAAGCCTTTTTTCACAATTGGCTTAACATATCTTTTTTTTTCCTGAATTATATACTCAACAAATATTTGTTCATGTTGAGAATAACATAATCAATATGCGTCTTCTTATTTGATGGTTTATTTCTTTTTGATTTCTACATTCAATCGTGTCTTTTCGAAATATACAGCACCATACTTAGAGACGCCAAACTCCTGTTTGCATAATCAGCTGTTGTTGCACGCGCGTCGTCCTCTCGCAGGTAAACATTGTGTCCTGCGACGGCAAGTGTCCCTCGGCCAGCATCTACAACTACAACATCAACACGTACGCGCGCTTCTGCAAGTGCTGCCGGGAGATGGGCCTCCAGCGGCGCTCGGTGCAGCTCTACTGCAGTGGGAACTCCACCTGGGTCAGCTACTCCATACAGGAGCCCACCGACTGCTCCTGCCAATGGTCCTGAGACACCAACCACTGCTGAACATGGGTGTACCTAAACATTACGCACGCATGCACACACACACACACACACACACACACACACACACACACGTAAGCATATACACACACACACACACACACACACTTAAGCACAGACAACCACACACACAGATGAACCTTTCTGGGCAGGCAACATTGTAGCCTGTAATGCTTTCAGCATTCCATGGTGCCTATATTATGCATTATACGGTACATGTTCAACATGGACACACCTTTTTTCTACTGTTTTTCTCTCTACGCTTTTGTGAAGGATGTTTCAGGATATGAGTTTAGGCTGTGGTGTGTGGCGTGTGCAGAGTGTTTGAAGGCAAAGAGTAACTGAAGGATGTATCGATGAGAGGTAGAGTGGGAGGTGCTCAGAGGGGTTGAAACCACTGCATAGGAAGTATAAACTAGTCAAGCCTTTTATTTGCTTATCCACAGTACCACTTTAGGGTACCCCCCCACACGTGAAGCAGGTACAGTAAGATGGGAACTTTGAGATGAGGTGTGGCTTGGAGAAGCTGGTGGAAGCTTAATCTCCGGGGAAGAGAAGAAATACTGTTGTAACAATAAGAAGAGTCTTCCCCTTTTGTGAACCATTAAACAACTTGGAAGGCAGCGGCTACACTTAGACAAGATGATCTTCATCACCTATTGCACTTGATTGATTATTGAGTATTTATTGGAAGACTGGTATATAATATAAAAGAAAAATATGAATTATCTATTGGTACGAATCTCCAGGTTGGGAACTAACAATCCAAACATAAAAAACTCAATACAACAGTTAAACAACAAAGTAGAAGCGGCATTTCTATTCGGAGGAAAACAACAGAGATAGATCATCTTGTAATGTGTGGTTTCTCTTACTGCAAGCGCAGAGGTTTAATAGGTTGAAATCATTTGTGAATGTTTATATCATACAGAATGAGAAATAGCGATAATACATGTAGGACATTAGTCAACCAGGAGAGCACACCTTAAAGCAGATAGGCATGCAATAAAAATATAAAACATTGTTTTTAACATAATGAGAATGACTTAACTTGTGCTTTGTTTGTATATAAGTATATTACTAGTCTTTGCTAAAACAAAATAGTTTTTTGCATTATTACATTTAATTTACCTTAAAAAAAAAGAAGACAACTTGTATACCCAGTGAGATTATTTTACTAATACAATCAAAGACGGGAGGTGTTGCTTAAATGATTCAAATCAAGCTGTATGTGGAGCACTTTATTTATTTATTTGATTACAACAGAGCACAAGTTACTTGATTTAATCCATGATGAATTTCATCAGTGATTAAATCAACACATGTGAAAGTGTTTGGGACCAATATTCAGATTGAGATTTGATTTTGACCATGAACAGTGACCAATAAAGATTTGACTTTTCATTTCTCATAATGTTGTTGGGGGAAATATCACTCAAACAGGTTAGCTCTTCTAAAGGAAATAGCTGGAAAGTTGTATCACGGTGTGTTAGAGATGGATGGATTTAATGTTCAATCCTGCTTGTATTATCTAAAGCAATTATTTTCATGCATTATCTACATCTGTTGTTGCTGAACTTTATGAACAGCCACAGAAGCACATTAGCAGAATTGAGGTGAGATTTGTACCATACATTTGCATTTTCAATAAATATTTCTTGGAAAAGACTAGATGGTTGTTATAATTCTATTACTCTTCAGAAAGTATCAGTGTACTGTCTTGATTTATTTATTCATATTTGTATTAGTTGTATTACTATTGTTACAGATGCTTAATATGTACAATGAAATGTGCAATTGTCTTCAATTACACTATAATCTCAATAATTTGGCTTAACATTAAACCAACACAATATATAAGTTAGATGAACCTCAAATTTAACATGAAGGGAACAAACTTTCTTTTTTAGCAATACCAGCACTATAACACTTTGATTTCACAATACTGCTGGCAGGGTTTGATCTCACTCCTGTTACTGACCATAGCTGTAACATTTCTTAAAAGAAAAAAACATCCAAATGAGCGACCCTATCTCCACACAGCTGTTGCTCTTATCAACTTCCTCTTTTTCACGTAAACCTCACAGTGAGTCATGACCAATGAGGAGTAATATAATTCTGCTGCTGACAGACTTGACTTTTAGAACAAACTTCCACGGCAGATGTGAACAATAGCTTTAAAAAAATGCTGCCCTCAGACACCAGGAGAGTGTGACAACAAATGGTTCTTTAAACATTTCCTGTGATTCAGTGTAAAATATCAAACTGCTAAACCAGATGTGGGGAGAGGAACACAGTAAACCTGCTCTTTGTCTGTAGAGGTGGTACATACAAACACGCACGCATGCACAAAAACATGGCTCAGTGTTTTTGGCACAAGGACACAGGGAAAACGTTACTGGATCCGGCGATGCTGAAAATCTGGGCACTGAAATTTTATAGCAGCCGTATAAACCTAGCCACTGCTATTTTACCTTCTTTACACTCTCTGGCCAAGGCACATCTGGAAAATCCCACTGGACCCACAGATGAAAGCTGAGGAAGGAGAGGTTTAGAACCAACAACCTGTGGTTGTGACAATAGCACATTGAGCCCCTGTTAGCTTGTCATGTATGCCTACTTGAATAAAAACATATAAAAAGTATTATTATCACCAGTCAACCAATCCACTTCATATGCACTAGAAGGTTATTAATACACTGCAGGTAACGTGGGAAAGACCTAGCAGCCAGAAGACAATTTATTTTTAAATGTTTGTTGAGTAGGCAACGACTGAATGTTTTGTTCATCCACCCATTCTCACTGCAGTTACTGCCCTTTTGTCACTAAGCATCTCAACTGGACACACACACACACACACACATGCCCACACCCTTAAAATATAAAAACACCTAGTCTGCAAATAAAAGTTGAAGCATATTTTTTTATATGGCTAATCAATATGAATACACCTAATGCAACTCTGCTGATCCAGAGCCTGATGTCACAAACCAACCATTTAAAGCTGATGTCAGATCTGAGAGTTGACAAGAGTTAAAACAGCAGACGAGAGTAAGATTTTGAAACTAAACAACCAGAAAAACATCACCTCCCTCCCCCCCCCTGTTTCTCCACCATTGAGAACTGCAGCATTCAACATGCATGCAATTCACATTCAGGAAAGAGATGCCCTTATTGGTCAGAAATTAGTGTTTCACCCACCAATAGCTGACGGATGGTTATGGCATTTGTAACAAAGTACACTCAAATTATAGCTCTTAAATCATACCTACATAACCTTTAACAGCTAGAACATGGAAACTGTGTGTGTGTGTGTTTTATTATGCTCCAGAGACCTCAGTGTCATCGTTGCCGTGACATCATATCTGTATTCAAAGCCCTCAAATGTTCTACTTGACCCTCAGGTTTCCTTGTGTGATGACTCTCCTATGAGAGGTCTCATATGAGAGGTCTCCTGTGATAGGTCTCCTTTGATAGGTCTCCTGTGAGAGGTCTCCTGTGATAGGTCTCCTGTGAGAGGTCTCCTGTGATAGGTCTCCTTTGATAGGTCTCCTGTGAGAGGTCTCCTGTGATAGGTCTCCTGTGAGAGGTCTCCTGTGAGAGGTCTCCTGTGATAGGTCTCCTGTGAGAGGTCTCCTGTGATAGGTCCATTAAAGAGCGGGTATTCTATCATAAATGCTCTACATGACAGAGGCATCAGACTATGTTTCCTGGCTGGTCCACTGTCTCGGAGCCACAGGAGGTGACACCGCAGGCCTCTAGAGGGTGTTAGTAAGGCACAGAAATAGAAAGTACATAATGACAAGACAGTCTTTTGATGCTACAACAGGTGTTACAAATATTATTTTCTAGTGTATAGGTCTTGTGGAAACGTAGGTTTCACATGATAGTTGCATAACCAATAACTGAAAATGTGAGCAAATTGCAAAAGTCAACATATATCATATATGGATACAACTGGATCTGAGATATTACATTATTACATTACCAGCAACTCCACCACTGTAGCGATTGGCAAAGACCAGAGTTAATGGTAAATATATATATATATATATATATATATATATCCTGAATTTCCCTCAAGGATTAATAAAGGTTTATCTTATCTGATATAGTTGTTTTTTTAGCCACTGCTAAGCCTGCTAAATTCCCTGAAACTTACTTCGTTCACACGATCCCCTCACACCTCCCCTGGTTATGCTGCGAGAATGAGAATCACGCTGAGATCTGAGAACTGGGGCTCACACTGCAGAGCCACACGATGCACAGCAGGGCCCAGTGTTGGAACCCAGGTATCACAGGAGCTGCTGATACCCATGGGTGGGGTGTTGTTTGTGGGTGCTGGTGTCCCTCCTTTGCTGATGTCACTGCAAGATGCCAGCCTGGGACTGGGTACCAGCCTGGCATTGCTGCACAGCAGAGAGAAACCTGATGCTGGAACGCAGTTTGTCCTTTGGTGAAGTCAAGGCATCATGGAGGAAATACGATGTGTCGTTAGTCAAGTATTGGTCACAAACCAGCGGGCGGTTTATGATTACTGTTGCTATGTGAATTTGTGAATTGCTCAGGGTTTTTTTCAGTAAGCTGGATGGAGATGATTGTGTCACTGCCAAAGAAGTGCAATATAATACTATTATCCTGCCTGTAGCTTTATCTGTAGCTTAACATCCATATCAGTAATCAATCTATTAACACAGCATTCATGAAGTCATTATAATATTCAAACAATCCAACCAGATCAGTATCAACTCTCATGTGCATATGTATACATATTTGTGTTTTTTGTTTTTTGTTTTTGTATGTGTGTATGTGTAAGTGTGTGTGTGTGTGTGTGTGTGTGTGTGTGTGTGTGTGTGTGTGTGTGTGTGTGTGTGTGTGTGTGTGTGTGTGTGTGTGTGTGTGTGTGTGTGTGTGTGTGTGTGTGTGTGTGTGTGTGTGTGTGTGTGTGTGTGTGTGTGTGTGTGTGTGTGTGTGTGCCTGCGTGTGAGTGTGTGTGTGTGTGTGTGTGTGTGTGGATGACAGTGTGTGGACATAGAGTAAAAAAGGGGGTTGTTCTGAGGTGGAACACCACCGCTTGCCCTCCTAATCCCACTACAACAGCTGCAGCCAGGCACCCCCCCCATACCCCACCCCCCCGGCCCACCACCCAACCACCCTACCCCACCCCCCTTCCCTCCCCCTGACCCCCATCACCAGGCCCCTCATAATGCTCAACTCTCTCTGTAGTCCCCATCACTCCAGTGAGACAGGACATACCAGCTCTTTCTGCTCCGACCGAGCTTGGTGGCACAGCCTCAAAGGTTTTACTTTTTTGTCACTGACGTGTCCATACACTTTTTAATACAATGGATGCAATTTTTAAAAAGTCACCCTTGTGAATAGAACAGACAGTTAAGAAGAACATTAGTCAATAGCTAAACATGAAAACGATTCACTATTCAAGCATTTCTTCAGCATTAACGTGTTATGAAGCCTTACTGGTGTTTCTTCGGTGCAGAAAAGGGTAACACTAACAGACTTGACCAGTGAGTCACTTGTGACTGAAATATGAATATGAATTATTGTCCCTCTTGACACTAAATGCATTCAATAATTCAAGGGAAACTTCCAGCCTGTTTTGCATACACAACGAACATACACAACTAATACACAACCAACATACACAATCAACATACACAACCAGCTTTACACAAGCAGCAAACCACAAGAGTTCTCCAGACACAGCCGGTTATTTTATACACTCTACCTCCCTGCTAGACATGTAAGATGACTTCAGTGCAAATAATCCTGATTTGAGCGGATGTTCATTCTCCCTGTCAAAGCGACCAATGAAACATTAGCCACAGCTACACAACACCCATTAGGTAGCGTGCACGTACAGCACCACCTTCAATGGCTCTTTTGGGACTTGGTCCATTAAGACATTCCCTCTAACAACTTCTGGGAATCGGAGGAGGTGTGGAGAAAATTCCAGATTCACGCTCTCTTTACGTTAAAAACTTCCCAGGATGCAGTTGTGTTTCAGAGAGACAAAAGAGAAGAGAGACGTGCTTGCATACTTTCATTAGTTAGAAAACACATATTCAACTCTCACAAACAAAAACAGTTTTCATCAATCCTAATTATATAATTGTAACAGAAGATATCATTTTATGCAGTGGTATAAATAATAAACACAAAATAATGAATAGCAAGTAGCATTTGCAAATGAGGTGTCAGTACCATTTTATGTCTTGAATCAAATTCCTGACAGTGTAGGCCTGCTTTTGAGTCACCGAAGGAAACTCTACTTCTCTAGAGCCTGACCTGCCATACGGGTTGTGTCTGCAGAGGTCCAGCATTAAGTTAACACCCTTACTTCCATGTTGGACTGCCTGGCATTATGGTGTTTCATTATTATGCTGTTTCATAAGGAGTATTATATTCCTTATCGAGATTTATGATACATCGCTATATCATTGTCCAAGTGTCTGTTAACAGTGTTAAACCCTTTCATGCTTCTTTTTTTCATTTTTAGTCCTGCCTTAAATCCTTTCTCAAAACCAAGAGACTTATACAGCATAACGACAGAAATAAATTGAATATGACATAACATTAAATTACAGGGCTTATGGTTTATATGATATCGACCAAAATATTTTCCCTGTAATGTATGATACAAGTTAAAATGCTTCTAAAACCAAATCTTCTTTTTTCTCCTTTGTGAAACATGTCCCTCTCATATACAAACCTCACACCAAAATGTTTTGAAATCCTGCATAGAAAATCTCCATGCCTTGACCTGTTAGAACTCAGCACTTAAAACCATTAAAACATCCAAGCCTCACACAGGCGTCCATCAACCTCCAGTGTTCTCCCACAGGTCCGACGGAGAGTCCCCACTTCAGCCCACCAGACGACAGGCGGCGGGGCTGAATTGTGGACATGTGGAGACATGCGGCGGACTGAATTCACGCGGGACTGTCCCAGCTCCACCATGTTTGTACAACAGCAGGGGGCTGGCAGTAGGTGGTGGTGGCTGTGCTGGGAGAGAGAGCGAGAAAGAGAGAGTGTGTGTGTGTGTGTGTGTGTGTGTGTGTGTGTGTGTGTGTGTGTGTGTGTGTGTGTGTGTGTGTGTGTGTGTGTGTGTGCGCGCGCGCGCGTGTGTGTGTGTGTGTGTGTGTGTGTGTGCATGCGCAAGTGCAAGTGTGTGTGTGCACACATGAGTATGTGTGTGTGTGTGCATTTACATTTAGGGCATTTAACAGACGCTTTTGTCCAAAGCGACTTACAATATGTGATGAATGTACAATAAGTACATTCATCAGTAGAAAATAAAACAACAATATGTCACTGTCAGTACAGCAAGGATGTCAATAGAACAAGTTTCTAGATGCACCATAATTGCTAGGTTCAGCTATCCTCTCTGGTATACAGCATAGATAGCTAGGGTAAGATGCTATATAATGCTAAGTATTGTTTAATTGCCAGGATGCACGCAACATACATTAAGTGCATAATAGGTTCATTTTGTTTGTTTTTTGGGGTGGGGCAGGTCGATGAGGTGGAGGGGTAGGTAGAGGAGGGACGCTATGCAGAGTCCAGGTTAACTCTGAACAAGTGAGTCTTGAGTCTCTTGTGGAAGCCGGTGAGCGACTCTGCTGTCCTGACATCGGCAGGGAGTTCTTTCCACCATTGTGGCGCCAAAACAGAGAAGAGTTGTGACTTGGCCGAGTGACATTTGCGTCCTCTTAGCGATGGCGGTATCAGCCGGCCAGCGGAGGTAGTTGAGCAGAGCACTCGAGGTGTGGGGTCTGACTAACGCTTGGAGGTAGGTTAGGGCAGTTCCATTGACAGTCTTGTAGGCCAGCACCATTGTGTTAAATCTGATGAGCTGCTCCAGGGAGCCAGTGGAGGTCATGGAAGAGGGGGGTCACATGGGAGAACTATGGCAGGTTGAACACGAGGTGTGCTGCACTGTTCTGGATATACTGCAGAGGTTGAATTGCGGAGAGAAGAAGTTCAGCCAGGAGCAAGTACTGGTCGAGAGATGGCGGGAGATGATGAACGCCTGGACCAGGAGCTGTGCTGCTTCCCTCATGAGGAAGGGCCAGATCCTGCGGATATTTTAGAGAGCCAATCTGCAGGATCGGGCCACTGCAGTGATGTCAGTAGTGCAACACAGTTGATTGTCAAGGACCACGCCAAGGTTCCTCTCGGTTGGGGAAGGAGGCACATCAATGCCCTCAACAGTGACCTGCAGTCTTTCCCCAGCATGAAGAGGCGCTCAGTCTTGTGAAGGTTGAGCTTCAGGTGATGCGCAGTTGTCCATGTGCTGATGTCTGCAGACAGGTCAAGGAGAAAGAGAACTGATGAGAGGGATGCAGCTCTGGCAGCACGAAGGGTTACCATGAAGAGGGCCGTCCCATTGGAGTGTGCAGTCTTGAAGCCTGACTGATGAGGGTCAAGAAGGTTGTGTTTGTGAGCGATTAGACAATTGGTTAGAGATGGCACATTCCAGGGTTTTTGATATGAATGAAATGATACCCTTCTGTAGTTCTGGATGTCAGCGGTGTCAAGGGAAAGTTTTTTTAAGAAGCGGCTTGACTCTAGCAGTCTAGGCGGCTTGACTCTAGCAGTCTAGGCCAGCAGAGGTGGCCTAGACTGTTTTTCTAGGTACTACTAAATAGATCAGGCTTAGTATAATTATAGAATTATAAATTGTAGCTTGAATAGATTTGCCTTATGTAAGTAAGCATGCTATGATGTCTGAATTGCCTGAATTACCTAGTATGCCACTAGCAATGGTCAATAATGTTATAAAAAACTACAATTTATTTCAACAATTTATTTATATAAATTATATATATTATAATATCCATCAGGTCAGTAACTTTTACAGTATAGTTTTACAGATCAGTACATACTAATAATATTCAATTCAATTCAACTTAGTTTCGTCATGTATACAGATACTAGGAATTTGACTTGCTCTTCTCCATGCAGGCAACACACACGCTCCTGCACGAGATCTCCACGGCCGCCTCACAAGCGCCACACCAGAATTGAATTGAATATATACATACATACATACATACATACATACATACATACATACATACATACATACATACATACATACATACATACATACATACATACATACATACGGTACATACATACATACATACATACATACATACATACATACATACATACATACATACACATTTACATTTATTTGTACACTTCTGTTATACATACAGGGGTTGAAGGGCTAGTTATAGTCTGTTTCCCTGGACTGGGCTACAAGACTTAGAAGTGAAAACCCACCTCTTCAATGTTGCCTATGAAGAGTTCTCTCTGCTCTATAAAAGTTAATAAATACATGCTCTGATCTCTTTACATTTTGCATCTCTTTACATTTGTTTTCACAGACTGAGCTCGCCTCACAACGAGGCAGTCACTTCTTATTTGGTCGAAGCTCTAACTGCTGTAAGTCCAGATATGCACAGCCAATGTTCAGCCAATGTTCAGACATACAGCCAATCGGACCCTGCGGCTTAGGCGTTAGCCATTAAAATTCAAGAGGTATTTCAAGACAGTAGTATAAATATGAATACACTATAGAAGATATAACCAGTATAGACAGTGGTATAAATAATGAATGCATGTGAACTTTTACCCCTGTTAACAGCGTCTTTCACCTTCTTAGTAAAGTAGGTTGCAAAGTCATTAACTGAGAGGGAGAAAGAAGGGGGAGTGAAGGTAGACAACAGTTTCCTGGGGTTGGAGGCAGAGGAGTTCATCTTGGTCTGATAGAAGGCATAATTAGCTGCAGACACAGTAGAGGAGAA
>JAOPHQ010003979.1:310000-392500 GCA_030340625.1 Merluccius polli
GTGTAGTATGAAAACAACAAGCTCCCACCGAGATTTGAACTGGGATCGCTGGATTCAGAGTCCAGAGTGCTCACCTTAACTCCATGGACCCTACATGTGCTGCAGTGAAACACAATGATGCAACCATCAAGGTTGTCACAGTGCTGGGTCTAAGTGTTGTCACCTTACACTAGTGGTTCGACTTTTAACATGTATGAAGAATTGTTCATGCTTTGGTAAAAAAGATCAAACAGAAAAGCATAGCATTCCAACCAAAAATAATATAAAATAATATAAAAAACACTAAATACTATCACAATATAATTGTCATGGATCAAAATATGGTTATGTCAGTTAAACCTGCATATAATATACAGTACAAACCTGTGTACATGTTTTTCTTCTCAGCTGTAACAATCTCCTATAGTCATAACCATTGATGTACACTTCTGAGTTGCTATATAGTATGTCTATAAACAAAAGTGCTTCCTCAATGTGTATGCAGTTATGTCAATGTGTGTATACATAAGAGTGTTTGCTGCAACTTGCACTGACAGTATTATTGGAACTTTAAAAATGCTCAAGGCATCCTTCTGTCCCTTAACGCTGATCTGTGATTGGTCCTTGGGTTTGACCCGTGAATCCTCCTCAGTTGACCGTCTTGCTTACGCCACTGTGAGAATGTACAGCACTAAAAACACTCTGCTCATTACTGCTTTACAACACAATTATCATGCTAAATGTGACGTTAGTTTCACTTGCAGTGCTAGCAGCTAATATGACTCATATGGTCTCACACACATCATGTGACTTCAAGCTCACATACTGTAATCGACATCAAAAAGTACCTTATCCCCACGTATGTGATGTGTGAAACTTTGAAAAATGATTATTGAACATTGGAACTACAACTGAGCCTCTAACCCAGTCTTACAGTAACCAGTCCACTCTAGTCTTTGAACTGAATGGCGCTCAGAGGCCCGGAGGTATGACAGGAACGTACAGCGGCCTCCGTTTCAGCATACCTTTGTACAGAAAGAGATATTTAACTTAACTACTTTCCCTGAAGAAGAGTCTTTGTGTTCTCAGGCCTTAGTATTTACATCTTTGTGAATGTTATCTTCAGAGAGGAAGTTATGTGTTTAGCTAATTTTGCCTCCCACCTATCCGAGGTGCACTCGGGTACATAACATACATTTATACATCTGGAAAAATTCACACTGCAACAAGTGAGATGTTTATCGTTGCTCCTGACTCCTCTGCTATCAAGTTCATGTTTCTCAGTTCATTTGAATGTGTCCCAAGGAAGGCGAGGTTAACCCGAAATAATATCAGCCCCAACTAAAAGGGCACTTGTCTTAGATTTCACAAGCTGCTAAATTTAACACGCTGACTTCCCATTAAGCCGTGAGAAGACATTCAAACCAGCCTGATATCATAGCACAAAAAAGACAATTAAAAACATTCCAATAACCATACAAGAGGTGTTTTGCCAGAAATAAACAACCAATGTAAAAATCATACAAAGAAAAACTTTCAAATATGCTCAACATCATCCAAATCACTCTCACAATCTGACTACATATTATAAATGTAGTTTAATATTTTCTTGGCCATCACAGTGAAGGCCTTCTTGCCAATTGCCTGATGCTAACAAGAAAACTATAGCATCCTTAGCACGCAAGCAACACAGCATGACAGTGAAACATTGTTGATATGCCTATACTGTTAATAATAATAATAATAATAATAATAATAATAATAATAATAATAATAATAATAATAATAATATAGTATAAATGTTGGAAATATGAAATGTGAGGAGTTTGACAACTTATTTCATCCCATTTATATTTTATTACAAATTGATTCCAGGAGGGTTTTGTGTCGGCCTATCTGTTAGATATTAACAGATAGATATATTTATAGATATATAGATATATTATGATCTGATGAGTCTCTGGATGGTTTTAACTGGCTTCTAAAAACACATTTTTACAGGCAAGCCTTTCTGTAGGTCTCCATCTCTGTCTTATCTTTTGGTTTGTTTTAGTTTGGTCCGTCTCTCATTGTGCTGTGTTTTATATTGTAATTGTTTAATCTTGTAACAATATTGTTTAATCTTGTAACTATATTGTTGTATTGTGTGACTATATTGTTTTATCTTGTAAATATACTGTTTTATCTTGTAACTGTTATTTCATCCCATTTATATTTTATTACAAATTGATTCCAGGAGGGTTTTGTGTCAGCCTATCTGTTAGATATTAACAGATAGATAGATAGATAGATAGATAGATAGATAGATAGATAGATAGATAGATAGATAGATAGATAGATAGACAGACAGACAGACAGACAGACAGACAGACAGACAGACAGACAGACAGACAGACAGACAGACAGACAGACAGACAGATAGATAGATAGATAGATAGATAGATAGATAGATAGATAGATAGATAGATAGATAGAAGTATACAAGGCTCAATATCATTTTAACTTGAATTGTTCATAACCTGGTTCATAACCTGAATGTATTTTAAGATTGTATATTATCTCTTATATTTAAATATGTTTTATTACATCTGATTGCAAAGCAAATTATAAACAGTTTTAGAATGGTGTATGAATCATGTTTCTGTGTGTGCAATCATAATATCATCAGTGTATTGTTAGATCACTAGTATGGTGTCAGTGTTGTCATAGACACAGGCACCAAAACATGGGGATGATTATTATTCAGGTAAGTTCTGGTAATTAGTTACTTATGATACATTCAAGCCAGTTTAAGTTCTTAAGGTTGTTACTAAGCAAGGCATCATAACTAAGAAAAAAATGCAATATAAATATACATATATGATTAACATATTATATACAAATATAATGCATTTCCAAGTCAGATTCCCAGTAGGGGAAGGCAGTTGGTCATTAGGACACACACACACACACACACACACACACACACACATGTGCACACATATATATACACACACACACACACACACACACACACACATACACACATACTCTCTCTCTCTCCCACACACACACACACACACACACACACACACACACACACATACACACATACTCTCTCTCTCCCACACACACACACACACATACACACATACTCTCTCTCTCCCCCCCCCCCCCCCCCCCCCCCCCCCCCCACACACACACACACATACACACATACTCTCTCTCTCCCACACACACACACACACACACACACACATACACACATACTCTCTCTCTCCCACACACACACACACACACATACACACATACCCTCTCTCTCCCACACATACACACACACACACACACACACACATACACCAGCGTCTAGCTTGTTGAAAGTGTGAGGGGTGAATGCAGGTATGTCATTAGTCTTATCTTTCTATTGCTCAGTATACAGTCTCTGTGGTTGAGGTAACTTTTTTGCTCTTTTTGATGGACCTGCACAATTTCAACCAACAATAGTCTGGCTAACCCTTGACCTCCCAAGCAAGAGTATAATATGATTCTGAATAGCAACTACTGTCCCAAGCAACAGACAAAAATGGGATATAATAAATAATCATTAATTTAGTATTCAATGTCTGTGCAGATATAGCATCCAAATTGTTTTGTTTGTAGGCCTATTAGTTATTGTTCTTATACTTATTATTACTATTAGGTAATTGTTGCTGTTTTAGCCCTGACCATCTGGAATCACCTTCCCCAATCCATCAGATCTGATGAGGTTCTGGATGGTTTTAACTGGCTTCTAAAAACACATTTTTACAGGCAAGCCTTTCTGTAGGTCTGTGTTTGTGTGTGTGTGTGTGTGTGTGTGTGTGTGTGTGTGTGTGTGTGTGTGTGTGTGTGTGTGTGTGTGTGTGTGTGTGTGTGTGTGTGTGTGTGTGTGTGTGTGTGTGTAAAGCACATGTAACTGTGTGTTTTAAAAGTACTATAAATATAAATAAATCTTTACTTACCATTACTGCTATGCAATGTAAATAGTTCAGTATTTTTGTGTGTGTAATTTCTAATTAATACAAAAGACAAAACAGTCATCTGTCTTAATGACACTAGCTATATGCAGCTAAAGGCCTACTTATTACAAATGAATAAACAAAGCAAATCATCAGTAAGAAAATCTAGGACAAAAAAACACAGGAAGTTAGTTAAGAAGAAGAAGAAGAAGAAGAAGAAGAAGAAGAAGAAGAAGAAGAAGAAGAAGAAGAAGAAGAAGAAGAAGAATAATAGGCCTACTACTACCACTACTGTAGTAAGTATGCATAATACAATGCATTAATCAAGTGCTTATAGGTTTCTCGATGGTTACACAATGCGCATGAGTGCAGTTTAAAAACAACCGTGCAAATTGTACACTGCATTGTGTTCATTATTTCATCACAGCAATCATCCCTAATTTCTTGAGCGTCACAATGAAAACTACCCCCTGCCACTACAAGCGCTCCTATTGGACGGCTGTGTAACGGTTTGCTGCAGGACACGCCCCTAAAGACGCGCTACTGCTTATAAGCCATCCGAAAGCATCATGCAGCCAAGAAGAGCTGGGCAGCCCAGTCCAACAATTAGGCCTACTGCCCTTAATAATAAGGTCATTATTGACTTGTACAGAGAACACCAGGAAACAAACCCCCTGATTTGTATATTATATATTTAAAAGCTTGGCAGAAAAAAGAAACCATGGACTTGCCGGATATTCCTTTCCCTCTGTCCTCTGCAGATGACTTCTATGACGACCCTTGTTTTAACACCAGCGACATGCACTTCTTTGAGGACCTTGACCCGAGACTCGTGCACGTCAGCCTCTTAAAGTCGGAAGACGGCCACCACAACGAGGACGAGCACATCCGGGCGCCCAGCGGTCACCACCAGGCCGGCAGGTGTCTCCTGTGGGCGTGCAAAGCCTGCAAGAGGAAGACCACGAACGCGGACCGCAGGAAAGCGGCGACCATGCGGGAGAGGAGGCGGCTGAGCAAGGTCAACGACGCGTTTGAGACGCTGAAGCGATGCACCTCCACCAACCCCAACCAGAGGCTCCCCAAGGTGGAGATCCTCCGCAACGCCATCAGTTACATCGAGTCGCTGCAGGCCCTGCTGCGCGGAGGCCAGGAGGACGCGTACTTCCAGGTCCATGTGGATCCCTACAGCGGGGACTCGGACGCGTCCAGCCCGCGGTCCAACTGCTCCGATGGCATGGTAGGTTATACACATGGAGACATCACACATAGGTGACTTGGTTGTTGTTGTTGTTTTTTGTTGGTTGCTTTGTCTGTGCAAATCCTTGATACCACATGATTTTGCTCTTGATGTAAATGAGTGACGACAGTAATAGGCCATACTAAACAGAGCTGTATCTCCTCATGATTTTGCAGATGGATTTCAACAGTCCTCCATGTCCAGCAAATAACTATGACAGCTCTTACTTTAAAGAAACGCCAAATGGTGAGTATATAGTCTACTTTCAGCACCACGGGGGGGGGGGGGGGGGGGGCACTTTTCAATTAGGCTACTTTCGACAACAGTCACAAAGTTGTTTTTGTTTTTAAAAAATGTCTCTTTCTTGCAAGCTTCAAACTTCAATGCAATTGAACAGCCTATAGGCTTGTGGGATCTTTATTTGGAGGCATCTTTATTTAACTCCCTAAATGCAGCCTACCTACTTGTAGGCCTATTGTCCGTATCCCCCCCCCATTTATTAACAGTATGTTCTCCTTTTTATTTCGTTTCCCTCATAGATTCCAAAAGCAAAAACTCGGTCATTTCCAGCCTGGACTGTCTCTCCAGCATCGTGCAGCGGATCAACACGGACCCGGCGGCCTGCGGCCAGGCGGGTCTGGGGGGGTCGGACGGCAGCCCCAGCCCCCCCCACAGCGGCTCCGAGGCGGCCAGCCCCTCGTCGTCCGACAGCTGCGGGACGACCTCTGGTGACCCCAGCACCACCTACCAAGTGTTGTGAAGCCCAGGAAGCCCCAGAAGCAGACTATCTTATTCCATGACCGCAAGCAAAGCTGTATATTCCTATTCGATTAGGATAAACGTAGGTGGCCTCAAAGTCACACGCAAGTAAGAATTAAGACACTTCCTGATGCCCAAGTCCTATTTCTGAAGCAACACAAACGCCTACTGTAATCCAAAGTTTGAGTAGCATGGCAATGGCTTGATTGTGAATGTTGGCGCAGGCCTACAGGCCCACAGGCCTACAGGCAGACCAGAGCTGTCTAGTGCCTCCCGCCGGGTCCGCCCTCCCAGGCTGGGAACGTGGGCCTACGCATTGACGTTTGGACGTTTTGCAAGATAAATGTAAGATCATATAAAAGAATCAGCAGCCGTTGGTTAAAACATGCCACCTATCTAATGAGAGAAGCGAAGCGGACCATTTTGTACAATTGCGAAAATGCTTGTTAAGATAAAAAAACAAACACATAAAAGTTCCCAAACACACCTAAATATTTATATTGTTTAGGAATGCTTGATACGTTGTGTAAAATGTTTATATATTTATTACGTGTGAATGACACTATTTTAATAAAAATATTTATATATTTTAATTTTTGGTGTGTTTTATGTGGATTGACTGCGAAGGCTCGCCAGCAAACTGGTGGATTAGGCTCCTTCAAGTGTTTGCTTTGAAAATATAGTCTACCTAGGTACATTCATGAATGTAGATAGGTCTTGCAAAATTTCAGAAAAAAAGACAATATTAGCCTACATTTTCAATTTTCTAAATCTATTCATTTTGATGACTGCTTTCGATCAAAAGAAAAGTAGGCTATGTATTTTCGTTTTGTGGTCTCTGAGGAAAAAAACAGGGAATATTCTACAACTAATAGCCCAATAGTCTCGCAATAATTCATATAGGCTAATGATAATTCAAACCAAAGGCCTATCCAAAATGCCCTTCATACAAGGAATGCAATCTTAGTTTAATGTAGGCCTATTTATTTAACTGTGCCCTATTTAACTTGGCCTCCATTGTGGTAATAATAACAATAATAATAATAATAATAATAATAATAATAATAATAACAATGATAATAATAATAATAATAATGATAATGATAATAATAATAATAATAATAATAATAATAATAATAATAATAACAATAATAATAATAATAATAATAATGATAATAATAACAATAATAATATGGCCTATGTATAATAGGGCTATATTTATAATAATCATCATCATTTCTCGTCATACACACACATCCAGACACCATGTCCTATGAGGGTTTATTGCGCTGCAAAGGGCAGAGCTACAAGTCAGCTGGGTAGTCAGTCACATATATTTACAACTAAAAAAAAGAGAATATAACAGCGGTCCGGTATTGAGGAACATAGAAATAAGTGACTTCGGTTTAATAATAGATAATGTCGTAGAACATAGTAATAAGACGGTAAGACGTCCAGTGGATGTTCTTGCACAGATCTGGTCCTGCGGGGCCTGCTGACGGCCAGGCCTCCTCCCAGCAGCGGAGCGCGGCTTACTTCCTGCGGCGGGCGGCGGCTCCCTTCTTGCTGCTGCGAAGCGCCAATAGCGCGGAAAAAGGTGTTAGCGATGTGCTAAGTGCCACCTAGTGCCACTCCACAGTTACAACCACCAGACCCAGGGAAAGAAATGGTGTTGAATGTCTGATGAATGCAAGTAGGCCTACACATGTAGGCAAGTATAAACACATCACTTTATCCTCAATATTAGTCAAAGGAAAAAAAAAACAAAACATAATAATATTAACCACATTGTTAATAATAATGTGGGTTTTATTGGTTAAAAAAAACCCAACTCTCACAGGTATTACACAAACAGTATCATTATATATACCTTTTTTTTCTCTCTGCAGGATTTTTTGTGATTATTGGAAAGGATGCGTGGTTGTTTTCCCATCATTTAGACACAGAATGCATTGTCTAACCAATAAGTATGTGTCAAGTTCCCTTTTTGTCTACTTCCTTTTTATGAGGTGTGACGTGTGTCCATGTGGAGGAGTGACTTACTGTTTCTGCAGCTCGTCAATACGGTTTCTTAGAGAGATTACCTGTAAGACAGATGGTTCATCATTTGTAGAATACACTGTATGGTGTGGCCCTATTCTGACTCAATAATAAGATAAAATATGACACAGACAGACAGACAGACAGACAGACAGACAGACAGACAGACAGATAGATAGATAGATAGATAGATAGATAGATAGATAGATAGATAGATAGATAGATAGATAGATAGATAGACAGATAGACAGATAGACAGACAGACAGACAGACAGATAGATAGATAGATAGATAGATAGATAGATAGATAGATAGATAGATAGATAGATAGATAGATAGATAGATAGATAGATAGATAGATAGATAGATAGATAACCTCATATTTCTGTCTGTTCAGTCGTTCCAGGCAGTCAAACTTGTCAGACACCAGGTTATGCATTGAGTCCCACAGCTCCTTGGCCTTATCTCTGTTTTGAGCACACAACAAACAAACAGTTTGACATACAGCCCATATATACCCTATTCTTCCTCAATGTCTCATTTGTATTTGGTTGCAGCAGGAGATGCAGATCCAGTGGAGCCCAGGGATTCCTTCTGGCCACCCCACCACCACCAGTCTAGACTCCATCAGGGGGATCTCATCTCCTGGCTAATTTCCTGGCTTTTTCATCCCATGAAGAAATCATGATGGGGTCTAAATCACCAAAGCTAATATTGTGTATCAATAAACTTTGTTCAAAAGTAAACTAGTCTCTCCTGATTGAAATGTTGCTGTGCATACAATCAATTTAGATAATAAGTAAAAGTCCTATTTCCCTTCCAGGGTTCATGTACCAAAGTAGACAGTAGCGTGTGTGTGTGTGTGTGTGTGTGTGTGGGTGGGTGTGTATGTGCGTGTGTGTGTGGGTGTGTATGCGCACGTGTGTGTATGTGTGTGTGTGGGTGTGTGCATGCACGTGCGTGCATGTATGACTGTGTGTGTTTGTGTGCGCCCCACTTTAGCTTGTCGTCACTGAGGTGGTCGATGTTGAGTGGTTTGCGTCTCTCTGCAAGGATCTTCTTCTTCTTCTCTCTTTCCGTCTGCTTTTTCCCTCTCTTCTGTTCAGCCTGCAAGAAAACATCACCGCCCACAGTCAGCCAGCATACCCCCATTTTAATGTTGACGCTTATGCGTGTGATGTGCGTGTGCGTGTGTGCATGTGTGTGTGTGTGTGTGTGTGTGTGTGTTTGTGTGTTTCCATTCTGGTCTACTGACACCTTTACCTTCTGCAGGTGACCGCTGTATCCAGACCCCATGTTGGTCAGGGCCGACTTCTTCTTGGCATCATCCTCAGCCTTCTTCTGGGCCTCTGCATCCTCCTTCCTCATCCTCTCAGCCTGTCAAAGAAAATGTTCACACATGAAAGAGACAGCATGATGAAGATTGTTTGGTGTGTGGAGCTGGTTTTACCTCTCGCCTGGCCTGCCGTTCTTTGTCTTTCTCAGAGCGAATCCTCTGCTGCTCGGCCCGCTCAGCCCGGCGCTTCTCCTGTACACAGAACAACACAAGATAATATCCCACTTTATTGATCCCAAACAGGAGATGTGGGAACCACAGCAGCAAGTACAGGACAGTGTCAGAATAAAATAGAGATACGAATAGAATACAAATTCAAAAGAAAATACAAAAACTACAAATACAGAAAATATGTATATACATAATATGAATAGTAGAACTGTAGATGTAAACAAATGTAAATGTAAACATTATCAACAGTAATAAAAAATGAAATTATGAAGTTATCAAGTTTAGGGCCACCCAACTTTAGTGCAGTTCAAAGAGTTGAACTGCACTTGACATTAAAAACGTACAATTCTGTCTTTCAGAGCGATGAGTTCCTCTTCCTCCTTCTTCCTACACTCAAAGTGATCGTCGATCAGGGTCTGCAGCTCGATCAGGTCCTTGTTTTGGCGTTTCTTTTGGATGTCCTAGAGCAGAAGTACCAATCAAAGGTTACCCTCCATGTTCCAGTTTCACTGAGCAAGTAAAGTGATTATCTATCATTGTGATTGTGGAGAGACTGGGGATAAGTAGTGCACGCATGGAAGCTGTGTCTACATAGGCGTATATTACGGGGGGGACGGGGGGGACATGTCCCCACCACTATTTATAATTTGAATTTTGTCCCCACCACTTTTAAAAATGTGCAAACCAATTGCGACCGAAAAAATCCCCACATACTCAACCAAAACCGTCAAGTCTAAATCATTCGATAGGCCCACCCCCGTCGACAATCGCGCAGCACCCCCCCTCCCCCCAGTCCAGCCCTGGTCCCCACCACTTCTAAAACCAAACTGATGCCCTTGTGTGTCTAGCAGTGATGCTGTTCCTTTCCCAGATAGAGTGCAAAGGTCATTGTCAGCAATTATGTCCCACACAAGCAATAGTTTAGTGTCTATGGAAGATTGATTCTTTGTAGCTGTTCAGTGGCCACACATTTTGGTCACAGCCATTGTAGCTATGCCTTTGCCTTTTTAACTACATAAACTACTTGATAGAAGTGAGTAATTAACCCAGCAATAAGCTATTTACAGCTATATAAAGCAATCTATTCATTCTCCTGTAATAGTAAACTTTGTACATAATGTTGTTATTGTATGTCTAATTGTAAAAAGAACAGAACAACAGAACAACAGAACAACAAAATAAAATAAAATGAAATGTCACTTACATCAAAGTCGACTTTCTCGCCATCAGGAATCTTTGGAGCACTGGGTCTAATGAAAGTATTACGTAAGACGTACACGATGTAAATCCATCTCAGTGTCTTTACATGTATAGTGCTCATCATGACAGCGGCTTTACTGAAATGAAAGTCCACTCACTTGAACTTTGGCTTTTCCTCTGTCCAGTATTAACACATCAAAGCAGAAAGGAGAAAAACAGTCACAATTGTTAGAAACCAAAACTAAACTAATCTGTTCAGATCAGCATGATATGAGGAGTTTAGTTAGTCATGGGGGCATACAAAAATAGTTACATTCAAGGACTGCAAGAAAAAATTGATAAAAGGACAGAAAAAACATATTACAATTTCAATTAAAAAGACATTCCAGTGAATGAACCTGTTTATAAACAGCACTTGACTATGTTGAGTAAGTTAAAATACTCTAAAAACATTTTAGAACGTAAAAGAAATTTTACGTTACGTTAATATGTTTATTTTGTATTTGTAAGTATGACTTCCTTTCTAAATGTTATTATTTTTCTGAGTTAGTGTGTAAATAAATGCAATAACTAACATACCTCCAGTATGCTAGTACGAATAACTAGGCCTACACTGTGACTTGTATTACTTATTTTTATGCAATTAAGGAAGTTTAGTTTTTTGTTTGTTTGTTTTTTGTTCAGATTAATAAAAATACCTGACTGTTAATATTATCCTACTATTAAATTAAAGGGATCTTTTTGTATTAACAACAACTTTTGTGATTAGCATATTATGCTGGGGCCAACACATTCATAAACATGGGGGAAAGAAAAACCAAAAGATACACAAGCAAAGCAAACAGCGACTCAGCAGGAAATACAAAATACCATCTTGATCTCCTTCCTCCCCTGGCGGCGTACGAGTCATGCAAATGAAATGAAATAAAACAAAAAAACAGAGAAGAAGCAGAGCATAGATGAGCATTGGGATCTGCAGCGAGTCCCCAGGATTAATGAAAACCATCACACTGGTTTCATGAAACTCCGCCCTGCTGACATAGACACGTTCTACAAACGAACCAGCTTAAAGGATAACTTTGGGATTTTTCAATATATTATTTATTTTTATTTTTATCTGTCTAATTGTATCTATTTTCAAATCATTTTGGGTCTCAGGGACTAATGTGGACAACAATTTTTGCAATTGGTCCAGTATTGAGAAGAGGGCTCCAGCCGCACAACAGCAGCAATGTAAAACTCACAGGCATTAGTGCCCTGTCAATGTATGTCCTCTAAAAGTGCTTGTTTTGCCACAGACAGGTTCAGATTGTTACTATGTCTGACAACATTCGCTTGATCCGGTTTGTGATTGTGTCTAACCAAGTCTTGCCAAGGAGAGTTCAGAGCGAGACTTCTCCTTAGCGAGACTTGGTTAGACACAATAACAAACAGACGCCGAGACCCAAAATGATGGGAAAATAAGGTCTAGGTTGAAAAATCCCGGGTTATCCTTTAAAGTCACTAGACCCTGTTCACAAAGGTGTCATCATAGGACAAACACAGGTGTCACTCATAACACTAATTATGGGTCTTTTATGTACCAGGTCACGGGTAGTAGACTTATCTTCACTAGTTTAGGCTACTACCCGTGCCCTGGTGCATAAAAAGAGCAGACCCATAATAAGTGTTTGTCCTACGATGACTCCTCTGTGAAAAGGGTCTATTGCAACGCTTATAGGACCACAGCTGTAGGCCTACCACTGGCCCTTCGGGAGGTCCATTTAAGATGGCAACAGTGTAGCAGATTGATTGGTGACTGAACATGTAGAAGTATAAACATACCTTCCTCTTCATAGGCCTCTGCATGCAGCAAGCACCCAAAGCAAGAGCAGAAGAGATGTCATTAGTGACAAGGGAGCTGGACAAGCCGCCAGCACCACACAGCTATAACCTGTCCACTCTAAAACACAGAGCCAATCAAGCACATGTGCACAGAGTGAGCTGTATACATTTGTTTGCTAGTACAGTGGTAGCCAATGAAAGACAACGCTTCTTTGATTGTTTGTTTTTGGGTCAGAGAATGAGAGGGCAGCTGTGGTTCATGATGTGTATAGTGAATCAAAACAGCTTTGCAGTGGCTATGACTGTGGGTAAATACAGCTTGGGAAAAAGAAGCATTATTGCACAAACAAATACAAATACAACAGAATATTGTTGAACATAATAAAGGCAACAGATATAAATGTTTTGGAGCAACTAGACAGATAAAACAGTCACAAACATCTTCCAGCATCACATTCTCCTCCCAATATGGAAACAGATAAACTGACAAGAGACAAGGAAATGTCTTGCCATGATTTGAATGTCCCTTTTGAACTTCTCCAGGTGACATTCAAATCAGAGTTTAATAAGGTGTGTTGCAAATAAACCAACAAACCTTATCATAAAAAATATAAGGTTTGTCTGAACAAACCCTATATTTTTTTAAATGAAGAACGCATGTCAATGTTTTTTTTCTATGAGTGTGAGTGGAAGGTAATTCATTTAAAAATGTTTACTTCCTTTTCCTCGTGCTATCCTTTTGCTCCTATGCAACTTTCTGATATTTGTATATTGAATATGAAACATATCTTGCTGTTTAATATTCTGGCCATCTCTCCCTATACATCAAATACTGCTTTATGGTTGTTTAATGTTTATGAAAGATTTTCTACAGGAAAAAATGTTTTTTTGAACACCTGGAAACCAGGTAAACCAGGAAAACAAACTATAAGAGTAGCTTTATGGGAGACCTACTACTGATAATAATTTTGCCATATGTTTTTCTATAATGTCATGTTAATCTATAATGTTTTTCTATTTCTATAATTTTCTATTTCTGTATTCCCTTCGTCCATGTGCGCTTGGCACATGGCCATCATCTTCATAATTGGCAGATATGAAGAAGGGCAAAGCAAGAAGGAAGTGTCTGTAGAGCGAGCGCTAGGGCCACTTCCGGGCCGGGTTCTGTTCAGTCTATGACAGCAGCAGACCGCTGTCTAATTGGGGGCTAGAAGGGGGTTTGGGGGGGGGGGGGTGAATGTATTTTAGCCACAACAGTTCAACATACCTTCCTCCTCATGCACCACCTCCTCCTCCACCTCTGGCTCTGGCTCTGGTTCGGCCTCTACCTCGGCCTCTGGGGCCACCTCTACCTCTACTACCTCGTCTTGGGCTACAGCCACGCACAGCATGCAGCACGCGACCAGGGCGAGGAAGGGGATCGGAAGAAGGCGATAAACACAAAAGAGATGTCACAGAAAGATGTGTTGTTGTCTGATGCATTAGAGAACAGACAAACATAGAGGAGACTTCAGTGACCAGAGGACGGATGTGTGGGATGGATGTGGGAAGGGGGGAGCAGATAGCAGTGATGCTGAGAAAACAGAGGGAGAGAGAGAGAGGGAGAGAGAGAGAGAGAGAGAGAGAGAGAGAGAGAGAGAGAGAGAGAGACAGAGACAGAGACAGAGACAGAGACAGAGAGACAGACAGAGAAGCAAATTATGAAGCACATGGCGGTGCAGGAGAGTCAATGCGATCTCAATGACACGACGTGTCATGATTGGACTATGGTGTAATTTCCTTGGCTGGAGATACTTGTGTTTAAGAAGCAAAACATGCAGACATTAGAAAAGAATAGATGAAGTAAAACAAATGAGACATTTATTGTCACTAAAACCCTTCATTTAATTTTTTTTGGGGGGGATTAAGGATGCAAGTTCATTATGTGAGCAAATGAATAAATGCCAGAATTAAAAAGTTTACATAGATATACATTTATTAAAGTCACACACATGATTGTTCTAAACATACATTAGAATTGAGGTTCACAATTAAAATATATAGATAATCATAATTGTCTATATTTATAATTACAATGCAAAAGGGTGGGATTGTTATATTTTGCATATCATACTTTCATATCATACAAAGACTACAGCAGAATGATAAGCACAAATATACAATTGAAAATTAGCTGAAATGTCAGAGCTTGCATAAGAATCAAACACATGCCATATTAATTTGCTGGTTTGGCATTTATGAAATTAGTAAAATAATAAATATAGCAATATGGATCAATACGATTTACCTTCCTCTTCTTTGGGTTTGGGAAACAAATATGGGATGGAAGAAAACATAAACATAAACAATTGATGATTGAAACATAAACTAGATGCCATTATCATTATTATTATTATTAAGATAAAAAACCAAAAGCCATGGCTGCCACTGCCTGTTGTGTCGAATTTCTGGACATCTATCTCCTATTCATCTACCTCACCACATAGGGGAGACATTGCTTTAGATTAAAACTGAACCAGATCCTCCAACTCAAGTTTTGGCCTTGAGTAAATAAATATATTCATTAATTCAAGTCAAGGCAAGTACATTTTATTCATATAGCCCTTAATCACAGTTACAGTCTCAAAGGGCTTTACGATTAATTAATTTAACTATTTTACTAGATTTGTATGGTGTGCTAGAGTTCCGGGGGGGGGGGGGGGGGGGGGGGGGGGAGGAGTTCACACAAAACATTAATTATAAAATAAAATAAACACTTTTATCTACTATATTGCTGTTTTCAATGTGCTCTTCTATTGTTTTGCTCTATTGGTGCTGGTGCGGAGTAGTCCACATGGTATGTAAATACAATGTAAAATTAGAAAGCTTTGTAGTGTGAATACCATGGACATATAATAAGAATGGTGAATCACCCCAGGCAGCCTTGACGATTGATACTTTGGGGGTTGCATGCAAATATCTGCTATTTGATCTTCAATATAGATAGCTAGTTGATATTACAATAATAACATAAATAATTTAATGTAATAAAATAATTTTCTGTAAATTGTTTATTTTACACTTACCCTCCATCTGATCCCTGAAATATGAATAAAAAGAAAGTTAAAGCACAAAATACATGATTCTATGTGTCCACAGGCACAGCTAAAACTACCTTTCATGAATCATGACTAAAAACTCACAGGTCCTCAGTGTCAGACATGGTGGCAAGGTACTTCACACCTGAATGGAAAGAAACCAGAGTTGATGATGAGCAGGTTCTAATGGGACCCTTTACAGAATTATTGTCATTAATACCATGTTATGTAATAGCTTACTGCCAGTGTCTAGTTTACCTGCAAATAATAAAATAATAATGTCTAACTCTTGTGATGATACACACCATTAATTCAGCACCTCATATAACGTTCAAACTGAAAGAAATACTGTGTGAAAGGTTAACAGGTTAAAGGTCATATTATAGCATTTCCCCATCATAGCCTATTTTTATGAAGTCACCTTCGGCCTTTTGTACCACAGCTGCGGACACAGCGAGAATCTCCCTCTATTGGTCATTCATTTTGATACATATATATTTATAAAGTGTCTTTCAATGACTCCTTCACACTTGGCTGTACAGCACAGCTGCAAAGGTCTTTGAGGATTATATTGGGATCATATTTCTGACCATCAGCTGAGAGCCCGGTCCAAATAGCTTTTCTAATCCCTGTGTGCAGCATCCATTCCTTGTCTAGCTCATCATATGGACAGGATTAGAGGAGCAGCTCATACTGTTTAGTTTGGAGGATCTTCACACCACCGGAAACCGGATCAACGCAAAGAAGTGTCCTTGTGTGACGAATTGTCTTTGATGAAGAGACTCGTTAATCACTATGACTTAAGCTCACATCAACCATTGGCTTTGTTTATCTTGAGGCCTGTGTGAGGCTGACATATTGTGTTGTGTATTGGGATTCCATGTGCTTTATGTACTGAGGACACATGCAAAATATTGAATGAGCAGATGTCAACAAAGCAGATTTTGTAATATATTTCTTTGAGAAGGCATAGAGAATGTCTGGGGTCTTTGTTGTCTGGGGCAAACATTCTTCCATCTTATCCAGTCAAGGACAGACGAAACTGGGCATCCTTAAATAACCAGAGGTGATGATAGTTTCTACAGCATCGAGTGCCAGGAGGTTGTTGTGACATGGACATCATGTGAGTGGCTAGCCAGCCAAGTATGTCTCCGCAACAATATCACCAAGATAGAAAACAGTAGGCCTACACTTCAGTTTGATGCACCAATGTCCTTTTTATAACCGCGCTCATGTCGAAGCAAAGAGGCATGTGATGGTGAGAATGATACAGGATTTGAAAGGCTATAAAATGAAAATATAAATCAGGACTGTTTGTTTTGTTTGTTAATGATTTAGTGTTCTGGGGAGAAACTATTATGAGGAATAGGTAATCAATATAAAAATAATCCTTCCAGTGTAACGATTCATATATAGGCGTATTGCATCTTTTGGGTGGGTCCAGATAAAGTCAAACCCATATAAGCAGAACTGTTTTAGCTCAGCCACTAATCATTGACTATGTCATTTGTATGGAGTAATGACATAACAACTAGCCGTCTGCCTATTGCACCGCTAATGCTAGTAGCTACACAATGTGACATGTTTAGGGAGTAACTGTCACATTAACTAGTTCACAGAACAGTTATTTGAAAGTTCGGAAACCAAATGTAATGTGTTATGTAAAATGCCACCTACTATTAATCCTACTTTTGTGTATTAAAACATGAACCAACATTTTACTGTATTAACACAGTGCTTAATTTGCATAATGATACAACATATTTTGTCTTAGTCATCTTTAAATGTAAAATGGCGATTTAAAAAGTATTCCATAAAACAGTAATTTTTCCATTGAAATAAAAGGCAGTAATGTTGGATTACAAGTACTGAAGGAATTGCCCTATAATAATTCAGACTATAAACTGCAATATATATTTGACATCTACTACAATGTTAGATTCAATGAGTGTAATGTGGGCAATGAGTATTCATTGCCCACATTACATGTGCTTGCTAGAAACTGAGCCTGGGGCTTGTATTGCAGCGAGTAGTATTGTATGCTCTTTAAAAAGTAATGATAAAAATCCACAATGGAAGAAATAGCCTAAAATTCATCTTAAGTTGTCATAATTTTTTTTACAAACATCAAATTTATTTTACTGTAAGATTGACTTGATTGATTGATTAACTTTATGAATTCCAGACTGTAAATTCGACTATCAATGTACATTCCTATTCCAAAAGAAATTAGAAAAGTATTAAAACATATATATTCTCTGAAATCTTAAGACCCTGCCTAAATGCTAGCCGTCTTACCTCAGAGAAGGAGATGGGTGCAGGCTTCCCTGGTGATGCAGCTAGTCTGTAAGGACCTGCAGAACAAGTCCTAGTGTTATAGTGATACACAAGCTCATGAGGCCCCTTATTGGCTGCTGATGCGTGTGAGGTAGGGGTACTATGAGGGGCTGCTGACATCTTTAGCTGGCTGGCTTTGCATAAGGAGAAGTATGAAATGCTGCGGATAGAAGAAGAGGGCTCAGGTTTTGGAAAGGAGCAGCTGAGAAGCCTCTGTTTCTATATTTACAGGGAGACAAGGCAGCCAGGAATTATCGTAGAGGGGTTAATCCAGCGGGGTGTGGAGACGGGGAGTGGTCTTAACTGACAACCTGGGGTTACACACCAGATTGGCATCCTGACAATGCCTCTGTGTTTCATGCCAGAAAACCAAGCGTGCAGACAGACAGCTTGCTACCACTCAGTCCACCAGTGGGTCGTTTTGTCAATGAGCTACATGATCAATCAGTCAGTGTGCAGTTAGACAGGCAGTAGGATTGTTTGTGCATTGTTCAGGCAGCCAGGCAGCTCGTGAAATCATTTAGCCTTGTCTTTAAGAAATATCTTAAGTAAGTAAGGCAAATTGGAGGTAGTCCATTATTTAGTACTGCACTTCTTCAGCTAAATAATAGGATATTTGAAACCATGTAACTTTTTAAACATGTTTCCTACATTACTTATTGGCACTGCAGTTACTTTATAAGAACAATGACTGAATTTAAAATAGAAAGGTTGTAAAATGATATAAGACATGGCAGAGTGATACTTAGTTTTGGCGTCAGATATGAACAGTCTCTCTTGCCTGGTGGTACGGCTACGATATTTGAGTTTGAGAAGATCCTGCTTCCTGCATGCATTGTTGTATCGTGACTGGCAGCCCAATCTAGTGAAACAGGGGTTGTTCGAAGCAAAAAAAAAGTTGACATTCTGTGGCTCCTCCTGTGGCTCTCCAGTGGGTGTCAAGTGGGTCCAAACAGCTGGTCAAAGCTATTACCCAGGAATATTGCCTTTAGTTTACTCTGACCCATCCTATGGCAAAATCCATAATGTTTTTCCAACTGACCTCCAGCAGCATAGGGAGGTGTTGTGGCCTGAGGAAAGCCAACAGGAAGGTAGAGCTGGATGCTCAGTGGACTGGGCTCTATTCTCACTTGATTCCCAAGAAACTCTCAGGGGCCTCAACAGGTTCCTCTAGCCACTGGGGATTTAGGCTGTTGACAGGCCCCAGGAGTGAAGCAAGTAGTGCTGAGCAATACGTATTTTTTGTGTCTGATTCAATTACGATTCGATTAATTAAATGAATCTCGATTAACGATTTCGAAATCCAATTTATAAATCTATCAAGAAACCTCATCCCTTGACACTTGGTTACTTGATGCTGGCGTAGATAATGACATCTTTTTGGAAACAGGCCACCGTAGCTTCTCCTACGTCATTGGAAAGGGGGAGGGGGGTGAAGGGAGGTGAGGGGGGGTATTCAGTTGGTTGCAATCTGCAACCTCACTGCTAGATGCCACTAAATCCTACACAGTGTACCTTTAACTGCAACAGGACACAATATGAACTCATAAAACACAAAACATAAGTCATAAGAAGCTCAGAAAACACCACATCTTGCATCTTAACATTTTGCAAAGCTCACAATTGTGTAGTGCCAATCAACCCCATCAGCTCTCCCTTTCCAACGACGTAGGAGAAGCTACGGTGGCCTGTACTGGCCAGTAAGGTGCCAGTAGGTACTGAAGCTATGGTGGCCTGTAGTGGCCAGTAAGGTGCCAGTAGGTACTAGGGGTGCAATAAATACCAGAAAACTGTTGAATTGAATGCACGGTCCAAATCTCAACGAGTACTCCTGTACTCGTTTTGGTTTTTCTGCGATAGTTTAATCTACAAAGGTACCTTGCTTTTTTTTGCAGGTTTTACCTGCTTTTTGCTTTTTGCTGTTGTAGAGCTATTTTTATTCGTATTATTGCAACAACACATCATCAGTAGGGTAAAACAGTCTAAACCCAGCTCACGTTCCCTATTAGTGGGTGAACAATCCAACGCTTGGTGAATTCTGCTTCACAATGATAGGAAGAGCCGACATTGAAGGATCAAAAAGCGACGTCGCTTCTAAACAGACATTTTAATGTTATATCCGTTCAAAACGTTTTTTAACGTGAGATGTATCGGTTTAATGACACAATCACTCATAGCTGTGATTGCGTCTTTAGTTCAGTCAGATCACTGTAATTCGGAGCGTGAATATCTGTTGAATATCCAATATCTTTCGAACTTAAAAAAAACACGTTCAGACCCCATAAACTGCTCTAAAGATGTGTGATTATTATAATACACCACCACAGTAGTGCTATGTAAGGGATAAACAGCGACGAGGTGTCTATGTGGGGAGGGGGGTTGCCTCCGTGAAGTGCATTATTTTTCGATACATGCACACCTCGGAGTGGATTATCCAGCTTAGGGTGACTAGACGTCTCCGTTTTCCAGGGACAGTCCCCATTTCTGGTGGCCTGTCCCCGGCTGGAGCTGTCCCCGGAAATGTCCCTGTTTTTAAAACAATTAATTAATTTCGAGATAGTTGATGTTGTCTTGTGTCTATCTGATAGGCTGTGACGCGACCTCACTACGCGGTGGTCTATCCTACACTATAAGCAAATAATAAACAATAGGCTATCAATACAATATAGAACGATTCCCTTTTCTATTAGCCTACTGTTTTTGGCTGATTTATCAAAGGTTAAAACAAATCATAGTAAACCATTGGGCCCAATCTTTTACTACTACATTTACCATGATAAGAACAGGCAAAACCGGCATATGTCCCTTTTTTAACTTCAGAAAAAATAAAATGAGATATTGTGTTGATAAATGGACTGTCAAACTACAAATATCCCCGTTTTCAATTTAACAAATCTGGTCACCTTACGCTTAAAAAAATGGCCACTGTGTGTTGATTCGGAAATGACCGGAGAATATATGGGTCTGACTATGCCTAATGTCAGTTAACATGAGATTCATATGGACGTTACCTTATTACTCCGGTACATAGAGATGACCTTAGTAACGACCTGACAACGTTACCTTATTACTCCAGTAAATAGAGACGATCTTAGTAATGACATAACGTTACCTTATTACTCCAGTAAATAGAGACGATCTTAGTAACGACATGGCAACGTTACCTTATTACTCCAGTAAATAGAGACGACCTTAGTAACGACATGGCAAAGTTATCTTATTACTCCAGTAAATAGAGACGATCTTAGTAACTACATGGTAACGTTACCTTAATACTCCAGTAAAAAGACACAACCTTAGTAACGACATGGCAACGTTACCTTATTACTCCAGTAAATAGAGACGACCTTAGTAACAACATGGCAACGTTACCTTATTACTCCAATAAATAGAGACAACCTTAGTAACAACATGGCAACGGGGAAGCTTTCTAAACGTAGTCCTATCCGAGGCCGGTCGCAGTTGATAGTTACAAACGTGTCGTTTAGCGCATTAACTTTTAAACCGGTGATGAGGCTGCTTGCATCATGGCCGTGCATGTTATCGAAAAATAATGTGCACCTCTCCAGCCAATCAGAATCAAGTATTCATCATGGCCATGGTATATGCTGCTATAAATGTCACATTCAGTTTTGATGGTGGGATGTTCCTGGCGGGATACACATGTACTGTTGTAGAGCTAGCAGATTACCCTTCTAAAAAGACATTTTAATGTTATATTCATTCTGAACATTTTGTAACGTGAGATGTATCGGTTTAATTGCACTTAGTTAGGCTGTTGTTTAGGGCAGGGTACTTTGTTATTTGCCTATTGTGTAGAAATATTGACCAAACGATGGCTCTATAAAGAGGAGTGCTGCTGCCCGACCGTCTCCTGGTCAGGTAGACACCGCTAGACACACGGGACTCATACTGGTGATCACGTCTTTAGTTCACCATGTCACATCGCTAATTCAGAGCGTCAAAATCTGTTAAACATCGAATATCTTTAACTTACAATTTCAAACAAACAATTTCAAACTAGATAAACTGCGATTGAGATTATTTTAATACACCACCACAGTAGCACTATGCTGCTGTTCTGTCATTTTCAGTTATGATGTCGGGACATCCCTGGCGGGTGGACATTATTTTAAAACGTATCTAACGTGGGGGAACTTCGCCCACCTGGGCCGCAGCGACTAAATGTTGGCAAACAAACCTATTTTAGTCTCAACAACAATATGCACCGGCGAAGGCTTTATTTCTCTAGAGCCGTTTGTCCGTCCTGGGCTACTGTACAAACATGGTGGTGCAACATGGTGGCCTCCGTGGAAGATGACCTGCTCCCCATGTAGATATTGTTACGGATGCCGCTGTGCAAAGCCCTCGCCACCTCCTCCTGCTACAGCCCGTCTCTCCTTCCTGCTGGGCCACGGTGACTCCGCCCCCTCTGCAGGATCTAAATAGGCTCCCCTGTCTGCGTTGGAGGTGATTGGCTGCGCCGCTGGCCAATGCCCGTTCAACACCTTAGCCGCAGACTTTTTAAATGAAGCCCACAAGATCAGTACAGTACACACACAATATACCTGACTTTAAATGCTCACGAAGCAGGGTACCGATAATTGGAGCAATGCGAGACACACGCACATCCACTCAGATGTGGGTGCCGGGGAGAGCCGTTTAGCCTCCGTTGATCTCTAAGCCCTTCGTTTCAGATGGGTTTGTCTCATTAACCGGAAAGCTTAAAGATCAGGTTCCTGTGCGCATATTACGTGACACCGGTGGTTCTCAATCCGTAATTCTGTCCGGCGCTTTGCCATTTTCCGAGCGGTCAGCGTGCGTCTACAGCGTTATGCTGCGCAGCATCGAAATGGGCTATACGCCAAGGCCGGTCCATCGTGTTTTTATTCAATCCAAATTATTAAACAGATTTTTCCCGGTCGCTGTCTGCCCCGAGTTGCCGATAAAAGGGATAGCATTCCTGCTAGGCAATGACATAGCCGGTGGCACGGTCACCCCCACGCTTGAAGTACTTGATTCTCCCCCGTCTGGAAGGGTGCCTCACATTATGGATGAAACGTTTCCCTTATGTGCCATCACTCGTGCGCAAACACGTAAAAATAATGATGTGTCCCTGTCCGACAGCATGCTGATGTCTGCCCTCTCGGGAGAGACGGAGGACGGGAAGCTGGTGAGGTGCGCAGCGGGTGAGGTTGTTGCCGGCTCGGCGCGCCCCCTCAGCTCCGCCACGTCCTCTCCTGAATTTTCTCTCCCTGTGACGCGAGATCGCCTGGTTGCTGCCCAGAGAGCTGACCCGACTCTTCAGAGATGTTTCAGAGGTGTGGTGAGTGCCGACACTGCAAACCAAGAAAAGGTTTCTTATTTATTAGACAATGATGTGTTGATGCGTAAGTGGTCCCCCTCTTTACCTGCAGACTCCGAGTGGAGCACAAGCTATCAAATTGTGGTGCCAGAAAGTTACCGTGAGCATGTGTTATCTGTTGCACATGAGAGTCAGTGGTCTGGATACCTAGGCATAACAAAAACCTACCGACTAATATTGAACCACTTCTTTTGGCCCGGTCTTAAGTCGGATGTGGTCAGACACTGCCGCTGCTGTCACACCTGCCAGATGGTTGGAAAACCAAACCAGGTCATTCCTCCTGCGCCGCTGCACCCTGTACCTGCGATAGGGGAGCCACGGGTAATTATGGATTGCGTCGGACCGCTGCCTAGGACAAAAGGGGGTAATCAATAATTTTCCTGAGTAAAATAACTAAATAACTGCTAGCTCAGTGGTGAAGGCTTTAGTTAAATTGTTCTCCACGTTTGGCTTATGCCACGTAATCTAGACTGACCAGGGCAGTCATTTCCTTTCAAAACTGTTTAAGCAGGTCCTCCAGATTTTAAAGGTGCAACATGCAGTCTCTAGTGCGTATCACCCAGAGTCCCAGGGTGCGCTTGAAAGGTGGCATCAGACCCTAAAGTCGATGCTTAGAAAATATTGTTTAGAGACGGGAAAGAATTGGGATGAGGGAATCCCGTTTCGTATTGTTTGCTGCTCGCCAGGCGGTGCAAGAATCCTTGGGGTTTAGCCCGGCGCAGCTCGTTTTCGGCCACACTCCCCGTGGTCCGCTGGAGGCTTTAAAGGAAACCATGTTGGTCTCAGATTCCGCTTAAAAAAATGTTTTGGCGTATGTTAGCAAGTTTCGTGAATGTCTGCACAATGCTAACTCGTTTGCACGTAAGGCTCTCTCTTCTTCCCAGACAGCGATGAAACACCGTTATGACCTGCTGTGGGTCCCCAGTTCCGGGTTGGTTGCCAAGTTTTCTGGTCCCTACGTTGTCCGAGAGCGTCTCAGTGACACTGGCTATGTTATCGTGACGCCAGATCGAAGGCGGAAAAGTTGTGTGTGCCACATTAACATGCTGAAACGCTATCACGATAAGGTGCGTGCGTCCAGCCCGGGGAAACTAGAAACTAGTTGTAAAAATGAGAAGCCTGCTGTCTGTGCGCTAATTGTCGCTGAAACCCCGGAGATGGCAGATGATGGTTTGAGGATCGTCCCTCTGCCCATCAAAGTGCTCGGCTGCCAAACTCACAGGTGTTACAGTCCCTATCTGCTCATCTGCCTCAATTGTCCGAGGAACAGAGAGCAGACGTCCTTGCTCTAACCCACCAATTTATTTGTCTTTTCGGTGATGTCCCATCCAAGACCACAGTTCTCAAGCACGATATTAATGTGAGGGATGCCAAGCCTATAAAGCAGCACTCCTATCACGCTAACCCGGTGAAACGGGAGATAATGAAAACTGAGGCTGAGTGTTTGTTGCAGCACGGTCTTGCAATTCCCAGCTCCAGTTCTTGGAGTTCACCATGCCTTTTTCAAGATAAATCTGATGGGTCTCCCCGATTTATTACAGATTTTCGCAAGATGAATGCAGTCATGGTGACCGATTTGTATCCGTTGCCCCGAATAGAGGACTGCATCGACAATCTGGGCCAAGCCAAATTCATGAGTAAACTGGATTTACTCAAGGGTTATTGGCAGGTACCGTTAACGGACCGTGCCTCGAATATTTCTGCTTTCCCCCGACCCCCGACCACTTTCTGCAATATACCGTGATGGCGTTTGGGATGTGCAATGCCCCGGCCACCTTCCAAAGGTTAGTGGACACAGTTTTGTCAGGGGTAGCTGGCTGTAATGCCTATCTGGATGATCTGGTGGTATACTCGGTCACATGGGAGGAGCACATGCGCACCCTCGAACAAGTGTTCCAGCGGTTAGCATCAGCCTCCCTCACCATAAACCTAGCCAAATGCGACTTTGGGAAGGCCACCATTACTTATCTTGGTCAGCAGGTAGGTCAAGGACAGGTACTTCCGGTACAGGCCAAGGTCACTGCGATCACCGAGTGTCCCGTTCCGTCCACCAGGAGAGAGCTCCATAGGTTTTTAGGCATGGCAGGTTACTATAGGAACTTCTGTAGAAATGTTTCCTCGATCGTGACCCCGCTAACTAGCCTTCACCCCTCGGTCAAGCTCCTGAAGTTTGCAGATGACACCACGCTGGTGGGCCTCATATCCAGGGGGGATGAATCTGCGTACAGGAGGGAGATCGAGCGGCTGCAGAGTTGGTGTAGCGGGTACAACCTAGAGCTTAATGCTCTGAAGACGGTGGGAATAGTGGTGGATTTCAGGAGGAATGCAGCTCCACCCCCTCCCATCATGCTGGGGGACACCCCAGTGACCACTGTGGAATCCTGCCGCTTCCTGGGGCTGTCCGTCTCCCGTGACCTCAAATGGGGCCTGAACACCATGGCCCTCATGAAAAAGGCCCACAAGCGGCTGTTCTTCCTACGGCAGCTGAAGAAATTCAGGCTGCCCAGATCTACACTAATCCGGTTTTACACTGCCATCATCGAATCCATTATCACACAATCAATAATCACATGGTTCCCTGCTGCAGCAGCCAAGGACAAGGCCAAGCTGCAGCGGGTGATCCGCTTGGCTGAGAGGGTGATCGGCACCTCTCTACCCTCCCTCGAGTCCATCCACAACATCAGGGCTGTGAGAAGGGCAAAATTATGGCTGACCCCTCACATCCAGGTTTTGCCATGTTTCAGTTGCTCCCTTCCGGAAGAAGGCTTCGGCTCCCGAGAACTGCAAAATCCCGGCATCGCCTGAGCTTTTTCCCCACGGCCGCCAGGCTGCTCAGCGAGAGCCCAATACCCCTCCAGGACTGAATGCACTGATTGCACTGTTTGCACTTTACTGTTGCTACTATTATCACCAATATTATTACTAACAGCACCTATCGATCCATCGCACTGTTGTCTTGTCTATCGTGTCTTGTCTTATGTCTTGTCTGTCAACCACATCCATGCATGACTGGCTGTAAAAAATTCCAATTGTGTCTTACACTATATGGCAATAAATTGAACCATTGAACCATTGAACCATTGATTGAGCCGTAAGGTGGAGTTCCAGTGGAGCCCCGAGTGCCAAAATGCCTTCGAGAGTGTGAAGTCCCTCCTTAGTCACGCCCCCGTTCTTGCCGTGCCTGACCTCTCCCGACCTTTTAAAATAGAGGTAGATGCAAGTGCTGTCGGGGCGGGTGCAGTTCTGGTTCAGGAGGACGCCAATGACGTTGACCATCCAGTCTGCTACTTCTCACGGAAGTTTAATGTATATCAGTCGAAATACTCAACCATTGAGAAGGAAACCTTGACTTTGCTGTGGGCACTCCAGCACTTTGAAGTGTATGTCGGGTCCAGTGCTCTGCCTGTTGTGGTTTACACGGATCATAACCCCCTTGTGTTCCTCTCCCGAATGTATAACACCAACCAGCGGCTCATGAGGTGGGCGTTGATCGTGTAGGACTTCAACCTGGAGATCCGTCACAAAAAGGGAGCAGAGAATGTGCTCCCTTAAGAACACTTTAGCCGCAGACTTTTTAAACGGAGGCTAAACGGCTCTCCCGGCACCCACATCTGAGTGGATGTGTGTGTGTCTCGCATTGCTCCAATTATCGGTACCCTGCTTCATGAGCATTTAAAGTCAGGTATATTGTGTGTGTACTGTACTGATCTTGTGGGCTTCGTTTTGGTTTTCGATTGATTTCATTTGATTAGCTTGGTCCTGCGTGGCTCTTTTTGGTTTATTGTTCTGTATTATTTGTATATACTAGTATTCCCCGTTGTGGTGATTTTTAGTTGTTTATTTCGTTAAAGGAGCTTATTTGTGCCCAGTGAGTAGTGGTATTTTTCGTTGGCTATTGACCTGTGGGTCGCCGTTTTCTTATTTGATTCTTTGTTTATTAACACAGACAGCGGTAAATAAATTACCATCTTTAGTTCCACAAAAACGCGTTGCGTCTCCTTTTCCTTTCACGAGCTGGGTCATAACAGATATAAACGGCTCTTTCTAAGTGAACGAAAACACAATAATCATTATTTTTAGGTCATTTTACGCTAATAAAAACGTACTTATGAATATTATATTCAATTTCTGCCAAGTCCATTCCACTAGATGCCACGAAATTCTACACAGTGGACCTTTAACAGTTAAACGGTTAATTTTTAACATCCCTATTAGCAAATTCTAAATTAAATATTAGATTATTAGATTAGATTATAGTATTATACTGTAACTAAATCAATATTGCATTAATCACCATGGTAACGTTCAAAATACTCACGCTCAAAAAAGCTTTTGACACTCAAATGAAGACAATGAGAAAAATAAAGGCCTTGTATGGTTACGCTATTTTGACATTTTGGACATAAACCATGAGGAGAGTCAAAAGTAGTGAAACGCATTTGGAATTTGGAAATCAAATCATTCCACACTGGATTTTTATTATTTATTATTACAAGCAATAGGACATGGACATTATTAGTGCTGCGATTTATTATTATGTATTAGGCTATTAAAAGCGCTAGGACATGGACATAAACTATTTTTTTGCTTTAACGTATCAATATGAAATAAATGTTGATTGCACAATGTAAGGCTACAGAATAATAAAGCCAATTTGATGACACTACTTATGGCTGAGTGCTAAGTTTTTGTATTGAGTATACCTGAATAAGCCTCATGTTGCAACTTGCCAGGCAATTCAGTCAGGCTACCAATCCAGTTCGCTTTTCTCAACACATACTAAAGAAATTGTATCTGCTTTTATGTCTCCATTGTAGACTAAATGAATGAATAAACTCACGGTTTTCCTCCTAATGTTTTCTTCTACTCCACCCCAAAGCCAACCCCTGCTCCTGATACTTGTTTGTGCAAAGCAATACTTAAACTATGGTACTACTATGTAATGCACATCATTACAATATCTTTTGCCTGTTCCCAAATAGAATGATGCCAATTTCACAAAGTTTACCTCCTCAGTGAACATGCTTCTTTCTTTATTATTTCCAAAGTGTTGATTGTTTCTTTCGCTGAGATTTCCAAACAAATGCATGTCTTGTGTTGTTTGTGGTTGCTAGGCTCGGAGAAAACAGAAAGCGATGTGGTTAGTCTTTGCGACAGTGGCGCAAAAATAATACCACTTGGGAACGCTAGGGGGGGGGAAAGTTGAAAACTTGTCAAGAGCCCCTTTAATAGTGCTGTGATTTATTATTATATATTATTACAAGCACTAGGACATGGACATTAATAGTGCTGTGAAGTGCAGCCGGAGAATTATATCTCTGCTGTTTAGACAGACAGGTCTGCCGTGCGAGGACGCATGCGCAAAAACAACAAAAATATGTACTTGAGTACTTGTGGGATCAAATTAACTGGTAATCGTTTAGAGAAAATCATACATTTTCCCACTGTAACCACCTTTAGATTTGTTGAGATAAGGTTTAAATAGGGTACCACAAATGGATCAGACACAAATGTTAACATTTATTGAGTAATGCACAGCACAATTAAATACAATAGTAGTATTCCCACTATGTATGTCTTGTCAAACCCACATTTACAGTGTGAACTGTGAAATTAACCTTTCTCAGATATATCTCTTACCTGTGTAGTTTTGTGGTTATATGTTCGTATCCATGTTATTGTAGATTCATTTAAGGCAACAGCCTTAATATTATAAAGGGAGCTGACCATGCAGTGATATAACTTCCTTACACCTTTATCTTGCATCCTGATGACACATATAGGCAGATGTATAGGTGACAAGGTGGCCCATCAGCCTGCAAGGGATGCAGCTCTGCAGAGTGCAAGGTAGGCACACTCTTCCTGCAGAGTGGTTACACATCTCAGGTGGTCCCCTTCAATGCCCCCACCATCTAGGTCAAACTGTTATAGGCCCGTCGCCCGGTCGCAGTGGGAACATGTATTGAAGGCGACAGGGGTTTTATTTTTGGAGTGGTTACGGACACTGTTGCTCTCTCCCATAGGCAGGCTGGGGCTCAGTTGTGGATGAGGCAGTCCTTGTCACACTCCACGCTGGGATTAGCAGGCTGCGAGCAGACTCCCCAAGCCACCACACACAAAAGGTAAACCCAATCAAACTCGGCATCTGCTGACTGACACGCTCATGGTACTGTGTGTTCCTGTCTGCTGCTGCTGCTGATGGCCTGCAAGCAGTGCATAACATTTGGCATAGCAAGCGCACGATCTGTTCTAAAGCATGATGCATAGTGATAATAATATCCATAAGGACAATAGTTTGCAAAGAAATGTAATGGTGTCTACAAAAAAGTATGCCAACATATGCACCTGCACCATTTTGAACTTTTGGATACATAAAGAGTCAAATACACATTTGGATACATGAATAGATTTTCATATTGATGAGGCATTAATACATTTCACCAATAAATATTTTCTTTTGTATACTGTTGTGAATGTTATCTTGAACAATAGCCATACATATAATCTTTGTTTATGTTTAGCTTAATCTTAAGTGAGCTATTCATTGTTTATTCTTGGAGAGGGAAAAAAACATTTTTTATAATTTACTTACTGGTAAGTTTACCTCAAACGTATGATTTGTTAATCAATTAACAAAGGTGCATTAGCTAATTCATGTTAATGGTAAATTTCAGTTTCCAAAGCCAGACTTGCTGAGGTCAGTTTTATTGCTCAGCTAAACTTACACTTTCCTCTTTTGAGTTGACCCAATGGAAGTGTCCCAGATACCCCACCCAGGGCCTTTAAAGGGGAGGGGGCTGTGTGCCTTGCAATGACCTGGTGACTTTCACAACAATGCTGTATTGACACCAGTGGTTAAAGACTACAGCATACATAAGCAATTTATAAGCTATTGTTGCTGCCCTATAGGAGGTTTCTGTATTTCCACGCAATTCTGAAAACCTATTGAAATGGTCAACAGTTTATAATGCATTACCATACAAGTAACTGTGACTGCATAAAGGCTGTACCCATTTAAGAGAATAACACAAGGCATACTGAGGTATACAGTGAACATCTTTGGACGCTGGGACTTGTAGTTCCTTTTATTTCACACACACACACACACACACACACACACACACACACACACAGGCTGATTGGCTGCCCAGAGGACAGCCCTTAAGTGCATGGAGCAGGTGGTGGGTGTCAAGATCTATGAGCTCTCATTTCTCTCTTTCTAAAATTAGACTGTGGCCCTTTCGCACTGTCGACACAGAGATAGATTTACTGTGGAAAACAAAACAAATCGTTGTTGCAACCAATAATTGGCTGCAACAACAACTGATTTAAATGTTATATTGTCATGCTTATTTTCACATAGAAAATTGCATATTCCTTCACTTGCAACTTTAATCTTTAATCTTTCAAACCCCCATTAGCTTCCACAGCTGTGGTCGCTAATCTTCCTGGGGTCCACATAAAACAAAAAAACAATACACAGACATATAACCATACATACATATAAATGTAACTCTCATGTAGTTTTGACCTATATTGCTTATATTAAATGAGTCCTCTATTGCTGAGGTACATCTTTCTATTGTGCATTTATTGCCAGGAAGAGCCTCATTGACTCCAAGATATATGCTTAAAGATTTGGAGACATACACATCTATGATGATCTCTGATTCCATTGCTGGGCTTGAATGTAACTGTAATAAATGCAATTCAATCATAAATAAGGCAACATGAATGACATAAATGAGAATAAAACTGGCATCTGAATCCAGTTTATTTTAAACAGAGTCCATGTTTAAGCCAGACATTTTCCTTTTTGGAAGACTATTTTCAGAGCTAATTTATTATGTATCCTAGTCAGAAGCAACAAGTTACATGCCTTTCTATTTTGGTTGAAGAAGTTTCAGACAGCTATACAACACCTATCCTGTTGAGAGACACAGTTGTGAACCTGCTAATTAGACACAAGCAATATCATAGCTTCCCTAAGCTGTGTGCATTTACAGACAATTGAGACTTGAAGCAGCTGATGTGCATTAAAAAATATAGCATGTTTTATAATAATCAATTTCAAGACACATGAATCACAGCATAGCATGTTAAAATCATTCATTTCACTTTGGGGGAATGTATGTAATCAAAAAGTAAAGTAATAAAAAAAATTGTGAAAATACAAAAATGATGGTTGTCCAGGTAAAACAGAGAAGCACTAAATATATTTTTGCATTCACATTTGAGTGAACTAAAGAAATAAGCAATTACAACAGTTGAGTGAGTTTTAGGAATGTTTGGGAAAAAAAAGGTTAAGTAAAATTATCTAATTTGCTTATAAAAGGTTTCCAGTTTTTGATAATTCTTCAGACTGGTCTTCCACAAATCTTCATGGTAGGCCTAATCTCCAGCTGAAGAAAGAAGATTAATCAAAATAAATTGACTAAATCTCAAAGTTATTCAAGCATCTATATATAATATAAATACACACTTTACACTTTATTCATGCATTAATTGTTAAATAAATAATCCCATATATGATAAATAAGACTCAAAGATACAATTTCAGAAATTGTCAGAAATCAAATGAATACAAGATAGATAGGTAAATTGTTTTTTTTTTTTTTTTTTAAACATTAATTACAAGAGTTACAATATACTTTTTGTTTGTCTTTGTTTTTCAGGTTTGCCTGTTGAGGCATCATTTCCATTACAATGTTATTAGTAGTTTCATAGTGGATGTATTAGATGTATGTATCACTGACTTCTTTACTATAATCTATTGTCTAACATAGGTTTTGAGATGCTGATGGAAGTAGGCCACAACAATGGGCTGGAGCCTGACCTCTCCCAACAATACCCTCCTCCCTTACTACCCAAGCCGGGCAAAGACAATGCAAGGCTCCAGAAACTTAAGAAGAAGAGATCCAAGAAAAAGGGGGGCCCCTCCCAGACCCCTATACCCTTCCGCTCCTGTTTGTCTCCTGTCAATGAAGCAAGCACGGACCTTGAACACAGTGACCAGCCCTCCCCTTCCAGGTCCCCAGATTCAACCTACCTCGGGGATTCCTCAGTGTCCAGTTTCTCAATAACTCCTTTCTATAATCACTCCACATCTCCCTTCCCTCCCCCTCGAAGCAGCCCCTTTGACCCAACACACAGTTCTCCACTACAGCACTACACACCTCCTGTCAGGACATATAAGGAGCAGGTGGCTCCACTGTATGAGTGCTCCTCTTGTTTATTCGACGATGACACACCTTTGACAATGCCATCGCTGTCCTCATCACCACCACTGGAGGGGGTTGCGGCACCTCCTTCTGTCACTCCTCTTATCTCAACCAAGTCCCAAGGTTCCTTGGGTTCAGTCTCTGCAGGACCTCCAGTACCAGCCCCCATGCCCCTTTTTAGCCCAAAAATATCCACCCACACCCTGACCCTATCGTCGGCTGGCCCCACGACTGGCCCAGAGCAGACTTCATCTCGAGTTCCGGATTTACCGCTTGTTCCGGCACTGCTATCAGTTTCAGTCCCTCAGACACAGCCTTTTAGTGGCAGCCAACAGGGAACAAACACACAATCAAAGGCCAAAGTTCTAATGCAGCCATCATTTTTGACCACCAAGCCTGCTTGTAATGCTGTTTGTACTGACAGCCAAATACCCCCTGACGTGACTGGCTCAAGTATATCACTTGAAATGGTCAAAGAGAAAAGACTGAATGCCCCACAGACAAAGATTTACACGTCAAAGGCAACATTTTATGAGATCTCTAAGCCCCCATCAATGCAGGATCTCACAGTATTTACTACATCATCCCAATGTGCATCATTATCTACTGTAGTCAGAGAGAAAACAACAGTGACTGCCGTAAAGAATGTACAAAAAGCACCTGTTGCCATGACCCCATTAAGAAGACCCAAAACACCCTCGTGTACACCCAGTAGGGGATCCACTCCTGTTATTGAAATATCAAAACCCAATCCACTCTTATTTGCTGCTAGTCCGGCATTTACCTCTATCCGTGAATTGCAACCTTCGGCTGTCAATCTAGACGTCCATCAAAACACCAATTCAACGAAAAGTAAGACTCTAGATAAGATCCCCACGGCATCAAAAGAAGTAATACAGGGTGAATTAAATAGCAATTTTTCAAATAAGCAGTCTTCAGAGTCTACGAGACATTACAATGGGAGTGATATGCCAAACAGGTGTAAGATAAATTTAGCAGGGGTTATTGCTAATGCGCGACCCAAAGAAAGTGTTACGCCATGTGTGACAACAGATTGCATGACTGTGGTTAGACATCCTCTCACAACATTGAAATCAGATCAAAATTCACAAGATGGTACTCTACTTTTGCCAAATATTCCAGAATTTATCTCACGTGTACCAAACACTTATTCAAATCTGAACCTCATAACTGTAAATACAACACAAGTTCCCCAAAGTACCACATTACAATCACCCAGCTTTAACCAACATGGCCCGCCTGTTGCTGAAGCACGTAAATCTTTGTCATCATTATTGGGATCTCAACTGACATTAGCATCTTCAAAGCCCAAATCAAGATCAACATATTATGGCCTTACTCCAGCTGAATATGTTGCCTATGGTGGTATTAGGACTAACAATGCATATCTTAGACCGGTAAGCACCAATGAGCTATGTTCAAATGAAGCACAGCCTAAGAAAGATGGATTATCGGTCACTAACTCTGAACGAACTGCAACAAAGTCGCTTGATGAACATCAACCTATTTTTTCATCTGTGGAATCTTCTACTGCACTTGCTTTGCATCAAACATCAGCTTCAAAGGAATCAAACCTGGGCAAAGAACAGACACCAAATAAAGACATGAAACAAGACAACCAATATGAAGCTCAAATAAATGGAATACAAATTATTAAAACATCTGCTGAAGACAAAACAAAACCTAAGCTACAGTTTGGCTTAACACAGAAAACAATGCAACAGTTCACAAGTGAAGTAACAGCACCAAAAGCCTCTTACTCCGAGGCTTCAATACCAATACCTAAAGCAGGTGAGGTGCACACACAAACCTTGGCATCACTTAGTTCATGTCTGAATAACAATAGTAGTTTGTCAATTTCTTCCTCTCTCTCAACTAAAGAAAATAAGGAATGTATGAATACTAAAATTCTGAATGGTGAATGCCCTAATCTAAATCCAAGTGTTGATAATACTGTTAAAACTACTCACAATGTAGCGGGCACACCGGATCATGTAGATAGATCTGGGTCACCACAACATCCAATTATTCCCCCACATGATTCAGTTATATCCACCATCATGCTTGCTAGGGACTCATGCAATCCTATAACATCGATGGCTGGGATTCAAAAATATACCCAGCATGATCCAAAATTTGCAACCAGCAAAGCAACAGTCCACCCCTTAGTTTCAAATGAAGGCAGAGAAGTAATGCAGGACATCAGTGGCAGTAAAGTACAAATTGTCGTACCCCATAAGACAATCAAACAAAATGATTTACCATGCATGACGACCAAAGTTGGCAGTACGATTCCAAACTCAAATACTCCAAGCAGTTCCCTGTCAGATGTCCCCATTAATACAGAATTTTCTGCCAAAGAAAATATAGAAACCCCCCAAAAAATCAAGGCAACGCTAGTTACTCCAAATCATATAAATCCCTCAATGGAAAACAACATACCCAAGCAAAATATCTCTGGAGCAGCAATTCAACCTACATCACCTCAGTTGCAACATGTTACAACAATTGATTCAGTGACTGCTCTGGCTATTTCAGAAACCTCACTCCCCAAGCCACACATCACTGAAATCAAAAAAGAAAGAATTTCAGATTCTAAAATACCTTTAGCAATACACATAAATGAACCTAATATGTATATCCACAAGGGTACAAGCCACAGCAAAACAAGTAATAAAGTATTACCAAGCATTTCATCACATTTTCAGGACAAAGTTGTTCGAGACACCAATTTCTCTAAAGAGGTCACTGTGGAAATATCAACTGCAGAGCCAGCAAGTGTAAAGACTGCAATCCCTTCCACAGAAAAAAAGAAGTCAAATCTGTTGAATGTTAGCAGTAATATACCTCTGATTGAAAATAAATTCCCTTATCAACCTTGTCTCAAAAAAGTATTAGATGCAGCAGGCAAGTCAGACAGGGCTACCTTTGAAACATCTTCCTTGCGGGGGAAGCCCTTTGTACCATCTAGCCCCATCTTGAGACGAGTCATACCAAAAAGCCCTATGTTAACAAAGGCCTCAAATGGTCAAGAGGCATTGAAGCTGAGCATTGATACAGGACACTCTGGGGGCTATTATAATAATCAAATAATAACGGAACCCAGCAAACTTTTAGTTTACCCCATGACACATGTGTTAGAGGGTGTGACCAATCAAACAACTGTGAATGAACATGCACCCTTTTCACTTCCTGCTGGCTATGGTCGACCTTTAATGAGCCCTCCTACAGTAGAGCTTATAAATAATAGAAGGAATTCCCCTGCCCCAGGGTTCATCAGAACCACCCCACCAAGAATAAACACACTAAGCCCAGCCATTATAGGATCAAACCAAACGATTAATGTGTCCATTGATCATTTTAAACCAGCTACGATTGAGTTAAAGGACTCAGATGTTAAATATGAACCCTTTTTGAAGGAAAATAGTGAAACAAAAGAGTATTTTGAGGTAAACAAACAGATTGTGGTTGCACAGCCTCATTCACCAAACCGTCATCGCCATGGCAACATTGCCCCAAACCCTCACCTTTATGCCCCTCTAAGCCTTTCTAACGACACCAAGGACATAACCAAAACTATGACCTCACCTTTTCCAGGACCTATACCTAGTATCTCCCCTCAAATTAATCTCCCCACAATTGCTCATGCCTATGATCGCAACCACACTACACAAAGTACATCCTGTTTAGATGTAAGGACAAATGAAAACAAGACAAACTCATCCCTCCCAACTGATGCAATTACTGTTAACATGCAGGCTTCCTTAAAGTTTACAACAAACAGCAATTATTCTCCAAACGTAGAAAAAGAAACTGCAGTACCAACAGCCACTTCAGTACTAGTTAATAAGAGTCCTTCAGTTGAAGTACTTCCCCAGAAAAAACAGATATCAACTAACTTGGCTTCAAGCTCCACAATGGAGGGAAAACCCTTGTCCCTACCTGTAGAAAATATTCCCATCTCACCAACCTTACCTTTTTTGCCTAATAATTCTAAAGTACAGGAAGAGTTTACAACTGGGAAAACTACATTAAAACAACTTTCTGACAAATTGGAAAATAAGCCATCCAGAACCTTGGTAGAAACTGATGATACAGAAAAGAAAAATATGTCCTCCAACAAAACTGACCAAACTCCCATAAATATATGTCAAGTACAGCCACCCACTGACTCAGGGACAGAAAAACTATCAAAAGCAATCCCAGCAGCAGATACTGTCATAAAACCACCCATAGTTAAAGGTGCTGTGACTGATTCTGCCACTCCTGCCTCTCTGCCTCAGGACTCAGTCTCAGTCAAAGCTCCAGCACCAAACAGAGGAATGTCAGTGCCATCTCAGCCAAAAGCTGGACTCAAAGACAAGAAAGACAAGAAAGCACTAGAGAGCAGAGCTGCGATGACACCAACGGAAGCCCTCCCAGACACGCCCTCTACGAAGTCACTGACATCAACTGTATCTTCAACTGCTGACAAATTGCCTGCCGTATCAGAAATTGCTCCCCCTTCTGACAAATCCAAGGTGTTACAAAAACCTAAAGGCCTCAAGGCAAAGCTGAGTGGATGGTCACGCCTCAAAAAACACATGGTCGTTGAACCTGAGGAGCCCCAGTTTCCAGAGCCCCTGGTGAAATCTCAGGCAGAGGTCAATGCTGGTGAAAAGGAAACAAATCAAGTCAGCAAAGAAGCAGTTTCAGCAGACAAGTCCTCTGGTCTGGAGGTGGTCAAGAACACAGAGGGCCCCAAGGCACTGAAGATGTGGGATGCTCTTCTCTTTCATATGTTCTCTACCAAAGAGAAAATCATGGAGCAGATCAACTCCAAGAAGGACAATTCTGACACAAAGAAAAAGGCCAAAGAAAACCAGACTGACGTTCCATCTTTCGTGAATCGGCTTCCTATTCTTCTGTACAGCCCCCGCTTTGATGCTAGAAAGCTCAAAGAGGCTGCAGAGAAGCCCCTCACTAAAATAGCCACAGCGTTCGAAAGGGGGCTACTAAACCGCAAAAACCAGGATGATGAACGCAAGGACTTTAATAGAAAAGCAAGAGGATTTGGTGGTTTAAAGAAGGAAGATGTATAACTTAAAAAATGTGTTAATAGTAAGGAGAATTAATTACAAATATTGGAGAGAAAGAAAGCCATTGGTACCAAGTAAGCATCATACATCATGTGTTGATATCTGTTATGTAATATTTCAAGCAAGTGGGAATGTCAATGTTGTCTTATATTTTGAGTCAAAGATAAATTAAAGGTGCAGTGTGTAGGATTTAGTGGCATCTAGCGGTGAGGTTGCAGATTGCAACCAACTGAGTACCCCCTCCCTCACTTCCCCTCACCCCTCCCTTTCCAAAGGAGAAGCTACAGTGTCCTGTACTGGCCTGTAAGGTGCCAGTAGGTACTTCCAAAATGATGTCAACATCTACAGCAGCATCGAGTAACCAAGTGTCAAGTGATGAGGTTCCTTGATAGATTTATAAATTGTATTATATTATATTATACATTGTAATTGTTGAGTTATTTAATCTGTAAAACTATAGGTCATAGCTTACAAGTAAGATATCGGTTATGATTAAAAGTTAAAAACGCATCCTCATTTGTCCGTTCTGGGCTACTGTAGAAACATGGCAGTGCAACAGGGTGGGCTTTGTGGAAGAGGACTATGTAGAAAATGGCTCATTCTAAGGTAATGAGAACACAATGATTCTTATTTTCATGGGATTATACACTAATTAAAGTCTGTTCTGCTAGATGCCACAAGTCTACACACTGCACCTTTAAGGAATTACCAAGGTAGCATCATTTATTTAGAAATTTCAAAAGATTCTATAGAAAAACGATTCTATCTGTATATTAAAAACTAATAACATGAATACTCAACTATCACTAATCTAAAAAAAAGTGTTTAATATATTAAAAGTTAGTAAATGAAATGCTACGCCTTTGCTCTCAACAGGTGAACAATTGATAAGTCGAAGTGATCAAATATGAAATTATTGTTTTATTGAAATAGCAAGCCAATAGGCAGAATGAACTTAATACTTGTATGAAATATAAGCAAATGATTGATCTTGAATTAATTGTATTGACTTTTATGCAATGAAAGCTAATTTATATTTCTGTTAAGTGACTGCATGTAGATATTGACATATATTGACATATGATAAAGTTCTTATCTTGTTTTGAGAGAAGCTATTTCCTTTAATGTATTTATTTTTTCTAAATATATGCATTGTAGTGCTCGCAAAATGGTAGAAATGGTTTTCTATTGCATTGTTACAAACAGGGCTTTTACATTCCTGGTTCAACAGGGCAAATTGATGCTGGATGCTAGATGAAACTTGATGGCTAGCATTTGGGGGGGAAGAACTTGTAGAAAGAAAACAGGTTAATATATGGTCAGAAATTAGTAGAATGCCATGGCGTCGTAGTGAGTTGAGGTATGTATTGTCTACAGATAAGGTATAGTTTGTGATGAGTCTGGATCTGGAAAGTCAGAGGCTGGTGAATCCAACCTACCATTCACCAGCTGTTAATATAGCAGGGCCTTTAAACAATCAGTGATTACCAGGCTGTATACAGGAAAATCCAGAGTAAAGGAGACTGGAAAAAGACTTCAAAGCATGGTGAAAGCATGTAGAAGTATGAGAGAAAGTAAGTCGGAAATTATATATAAATTGAATGGCTTGCAAGTGAGGAACTTGGTACAATAGTGGATTTTACTTTTTTAGAAGATGGTTGCTAAGATGGTTTTAGATTCCCTGTCCTCAAATACCTGCTGTGATGTGGAATTCCCGAATACCCTTTCTATTTTTTGGTTACAGTGTTTGTTGAAATAGCATAAAATTAAATGTAAAAACATGTTTGTTGTTGTTATTATGAATTTATGCTAGAATATATTGAGTATAGTAAAATCTACTTAGTCAAAAGAAAACAAATTCACAGTGTGAGTGTCATCGTAGGACAAACACAGGTGTCCCTCATAATATGTGTCTGCTCCTTTTATGAACAAGTGCCTGGGTAGTAAAAGATAAGTATACTACCTGTGCCCTGGTCCATAAAAGGAGCAGACCCATAGTGAGTATAATGAGCAACACTTGTGTTTGTCCTATGATGAAAAAGGGTCTATTGTGTATGTCTGTAAATCGATGCATTGCAATGAGCAACATTTGCGTATATTGAAAACAAGTTGTTGTGAAAAAATACATTGTTATGAGCTTCTAAAAGGAGCCTCTTACCTGACTGATAGTTGTCATATTCACTGTAGTCGTTATCATCTACAGCCACCTTCTCATACTTGCCATGACCTGCCACCACAAATCTGTATCTTTTACCAGGGGAGCTCCCCTGAAACACAATTTTATTATCAATGATTCATCATCTTTACATTTTTTTAAGAACATCAGCGCTAAACAATTGGATTGCAATGGTAAATAAAGTTAGCTATTTTAGCAATAACTAGTTGAGTAAGTACCTGCAGGCCTATTATAATGTGTATGAGAGCTATAGTATAGCTATAGTACATACACATATTATGTATACAGTAATAGTCTGTGTGTAATAAGTGTGTGTTTGCCGTGTTTGAGAGGCAGAGCATACCTTGCCTCCTCTCCCAGGAGATAGTGAATCACCAAGGTTCTCCCACAAGTTCTTCTTGCTTAAAACATCACCAGGTTTAATCTCCTGCAAGAGGGGAAATTATGTCATGGTTCTAGCATCAGAAGTGAGGTCATTGTTTTTACATACAGTATGTGCTCTCTGTAACTCCACCACAACAGGGCAGATATCAAGGTATCTGGAGATGACACACACCATCATTAGATAAGAGGGGTCTGGTGCCAAGTGTTTTGTTTTGGCATGTAATAGACACAGGGACTAGACAATATAAAGTAAGAAAATACAAATATTAATTTAAATGGAGGGGAAAAATAAGAATTTAAGCAGTTACCTGAGCTAAGGTAAAGGTAAGGAAGACATGGAAAGTTGAAGAGAAGACAGAGAAAGACATTAGAAAGCAATGATAAAGGGTTAGTTCAGGATTTTGGCTTTTTCGCCTTTCGTGACCTTCCCGGGGTTAGACAAGAGCAGTGAGACCACTTTTTTGTTGATCAGGTGATCACTGAACCGATCGACAAAAAAATGGTCTCACTGCTCTTGTCTAACCCCGGGAAGGATCACAAAAGGAGAAAAAGCCCAAATCCTAAACTAACCCTTTAAGGCCACAAAAATTCGAAAGCTTTCGAATGAAAATACAAATACACTCAAACACAAAAAAATAAATAACAGCAATGAAAATGTAAATAGCATCTTACTGCTGGTTTGGTAGGGGAACTGCTTCTGGTGCCATCTGGGCTTCCCTTGACCCATTGGTTGATAAGGTCGGCCACGCCCACTTTTAGTCCTTCTGCATCCTGAGAAAGAGATGAACAATTAATTAGTAATGGAGTGAATGAATTACATTACATATCAATTTAATCAGCAGAGAGCCAATTACATATTTAGGTAGTGTAAGAAAAACACATTTGTTTGTTTAAAGGTGCTGGTGTTATGATGTATAAAAGGTAGACCAGACAAATCTGCAAGCTCATGTTTTATTTGCTCTGGCAGATATGTCTGGCCCCCCTCCCATTCGACAGATTTCCAGCTGACCTGGCCTGGGTTGGGCAAATCACAAACGTTTATCTAAGGGGTGGGTTTGATACGATGACTGTACAGTCAGAGTGCCACTGATGTGGAATGGTCTGTTGATATCGCAACAGTATTAAACGGTTTTAGGTCTGTCCAACTGCGTCCATAAGCAATTTGGATCTGCGCCCGTTGATAACGCCCCTTGGAAATCAAAAATGAACTGAGAGGTTCCAGACTAATACCCATTTGCTAATTGGTCTGGCGATGTCAGGCTAGTATAGAGGTGCTGCTTTTGTTAACCTTGGACAGTGTGACCTTAACAGAGTTCTGGCTCCATGCGCACCAGCCTCAAACAGGTTTTTCTTCGAGGCAACAGGCTCAATGGGACTAGGAAGGTCTGTGAGAACCGGCTTAGCTGTTATAGCATCGCTCTGCAATGACGAACGTCAAACAGCTGTGGACGTTTGTGGCAGTGCTGAAGTTCAGATACCCAAAACTTGAAATTACATTTGAAGAATTGATCAACTTTGTCTACCACAAATTCCATATTTAATTTAAGCACTATGACGCTATTTAATTGGTAACCGTGGTATAATCGCAATATTGCACGAGACGGTGATGCTTATAAGCCACAGGATCTATAGCAGAAAACACATTCTTTGCCATGGTTTATGTGATGGATTAGCCGATAGGTTCCGAAATTGCTTTACAGGTAATCCTTGAATACTTTCTCATGATTAGTGTACATATTAATATGAATATGTTAAATACACAAAGAGAACATTTAGAGAGCACAGATGAGCCCATGTGGCTTGAAATTATTATTTCTGTACTACTTTATATAACAACAATAACAACCCACCACTCGTGTGTAAATGTACCTTGATAGCATAGTTGTCCACTCTATTGTCAATCTTGGAAACAGCTGTAGGAGGCAGTGTTCTTCTCATGCTGTTTGTGGCAAAGAAAAATGTGAAATGTGTTTCTTCTCTCGTCAAGCTTTTTCAGTCAATTTGTATGAACATAGACTAACCTTTTATTCAAAGAGCAATTTAAGGGCTCCGTTTTCTGGGCCATTGAAGATGATCCAATGGATCCAATCAAATAGAGGTCAAAATTAAAGACAGAATATATATCAATGTGAAACAAATGGACAGTAGGCAATGTAGGCATACATATATTATAAGCAAACAAAGTATTAAAGTAGCTTTAAAAACAAATGTAACTAAGAACTCTTTAAAAAAGAGTTAAAGCAGAATTCAAAAAGCTTCAAGCAGGCTTAAAGATATTTATGAAACAATGCTACCAGCAATGTTTCAAATCACAAGGCAGGCAGCCAAGTTAAAATGCAGATCAATTATTTGTTGATTTTACCAAAATTAGCTGAAAACTAAATTAATTACAGGCTCAGCTGCTTTGAGCGATTTAAATGTGTTTTTAGTTGGTGGATGCTAAGTAACATCCAGGAACTCTCTGAGGATAGCAATGAGCAAAGTTGTGAGTCGAGTGGCCCACTGTTTTTATTTTATGACAAGACACTACAAATAAGAGGCACGAGCCAAGAGAACTGCTATCTGTTTAGTTGTGCAAAAGTTTACTTCCAGTCAGCATGACACCATTCTTCAAGGCAGTGACTGAAAACATGCATTAACACATTCTGTGGCACTACACACTCTGCTAAATCAGTACTTATCAATCACTTACTTATATATATACATATATATATATATATATATATATATATATATATATATATATATATATATATATATATATATATATATATATATCATATATATAGCGCTTTCAAGACACTTTGCATAGTGAGTGTGTGTTTGTGTGTGGGCGGGGGGGGGGGTATGACACATCATCCACTACCAGTGTGTGTAGCTGACTGTGTGCTCCCCCCCTCATAACCCTTGGTTATAGATGCAGTCCTGTAAGCAACCAGCTGCTGGATGACGTCATAGCAATATCTAACACATGTTTGCTGAGATAGGATTTCAGGCTTCCATAAGCAGAAAAAAACAATTAGCACCTGTGTGCCCTTGGGCAAATCATTGTGGATGAAAGCTTCAGTGAAATTACTCATGACTCATCTAACTTTGACTGTCCGATGTTATGTTTGCTTTTGCATTGTGTTTGTCTCATCCTCCAAGGGCTGGAGCATATGTTCAGGGCCGCAGCCAGAATTTAGAAACTAGAGGTATATATATATATATATATATATATATATATATATATATATATATATATATATATTTATTTATTTATTTTATTTTTATATATATTGTTTTTTAAACAATTTACTTAATTTATGGACAAGCAATAATCATACCAGAATGACACCTACGAAGCAGAACAATCTACAACCTATTGGCAATACACTGCACAAAAACTCATGATCAATGTCCGAATGACTACTGGGCTGTTGGGGTCTCAAAATAAGATACATCCAAACCATTGTGACTACACAAAACATAGGGGGGCTGGGGGTATTACCCCCGAAGATGTGTTTAGAATGGTTGTGAAAAAGTTGTGTTAAAGTTTAACACTTTTTTAGTTTGACCTCGATGGGGGTGTTCCCTTTCAAATTATAATTCCATAAGCTATTATATATAATGTATTTCCACATATTTATTCTATATTACATTTTATAAAGACTTAAATAACCTGAGTATTTAGAGAGTTTTTATTTTCCATATTTTAAATGTCTATGACTAGTTAAATACGAAGATTAGTTAAATACACATTTGAGGAGAAGCACTTCTTAAGAAAAATGACCTCATAGCTGGCTACAGCCATGCATATGTAATGCTTCATACGTGGATTTTCCTCCTATTTTGTAGATAATAGCCTACTATAATAATGCCTTGTTATACTAATATAAAGCCATGTATTCTTCCCAGTGCTGTGATGTCATGGAACCAGCAAGTGCTTTCCCTCTCCAAACTAATTTTGTGTCATGCTTAGTTTGCAGAGGTCTGCATTGTAGCCTAAATCATGACATCACACAGTGAACAATTAAGGCCCTGTTATTCACATGGCCTGTTGCAGACAGCGTAGTACCACAGAGAAAGTTACCAACCCCAATCACAGAGCAGACACAGCCAACACAACTATCCGCCGACTCATGCATGTGACTTACGGGATAAAACCGAATGAGAAGTTTCTAGTGGAGGGTTGAGGAGCGAGAGAAAAGAAACACCTTTGGTTGACATGGTGCAAAACATAACGACATAATATGTGGAACAACGAAGAATGTAGGAATAATAGCAAACATATATTTATTTGGTGACCATCATATAAGACTTGTGGATCATGGGATACCTTAAACGTTGGGCCCATGGGCCCATAGGGGTTTGTCTCTAACACGTCTCCATGGTTACTGTGTGTGGTCTGCATCTGCTGATTAACCCCCTCACTGCTCCGCTCTCCTTCCTGTGTGGTCATGTGACTCTCCACCTACCAATAGGGCATGAATAAGTAATACCTTCACTTTCACACTATTATTCATTCATTCATTCATTCAGTCATTGATGCAAGTTATTAATCATGTATACAATCTTAATATGAAACAATATAATTGATGCAGTACAAGAAGATCTGTATATGACTTGCTTTAGAATTTAAATTGTGGCTACAATTTTTGTGGTACTTACTAGTTTACTAGTTTTGACTAATCAAAAATAATTTCAAATCAACTTCCTTTTATGGTCGCAAATTAATCTTCCCATACGTCCATACGTTGTATGTGTTAATGTTCTTTACAGATAATTTGTAACGTTGTGCCAATGCCTTGTGTGCTACTGGCTTGCTTTTCCCCCCTACAACCTCACCTCCTGTTGGGGTCGACTATGTTCAACCTCCACTTCCTGAAGCCGACATCTTTCATCCAGGCTGTAATGGAGATCTGCCTTATCCTGCTGCTGCTCCTCCTCCCTGCGTTTCAGCTCCCCCACCTCCCTCTCTCCTCTGTCCCTGTGTGTTTGGTAGGCCTCATCGAGACTCTGGAAGGCCCCAGCACCCCCTCCATCCGCCAGGTCCAGGTCTCTCTGAGTGGGCGAGCTGGGGATATGGGGTTGGGAATAAACATGGTATAAACTGATACAGCAGGTGTCTGTTAACCCAGGAGTCCGTATGTGACATGGCCCAGTTCTTCTCTGGGACGCTGAGAGCAGGAACTGACTCACTCACTGACCATCAAAAATGGGTTATTGGAGAGTGCTATAAAGCTCTGTGGGAAGGTTACTGGATGTAAGGAAAAGTCATTATTAAAAGAATTATTATCTAGTGTAATATAATATTGAGCCAATGCTACTTCCATTTTTCTTCTTTTTCTTCTAGGTTCACTTTATTTTATTTGTATTATACTTATAGTCGAAACAGGATTAGACAAGGTTTATGAAAAACATATATCTTAAAAAAAAAAAAAACTAGACTACCATGGCCTCATTGTTTCAGACTCAAGAGAGGAGATGTTCCTCGGCTGGATTGTGGGCTCTAGGTTCCTGGCCTTCTGAGGTAAATTGAAGACGGAGGAGCTGCAGGATATTACAATGTCCTTTTTCCTGTCACATATCTAGGAATAAAGACACAGAAGAGATGACAACACAGTAAGGTAATGTAATCTACCCTTAACTTCACATGGAATGTCATTTTGTTTGGTTATTCAGTAATCAAAATAGTACTTTGCAATTGCGCTAACAATTCATTAAAATGTACCTTTTCTTCTGAGTATCTTGAAGTTCCTGGAGTTGTGATGCTTTCTTGGTGCTCCTCTTCATCTTCCTCCTCCTGGTGTTTGAATTTCTGCTTGTGAGTAAAACGGCTCTCCTCACACCTCCGGCTTTGCTCCTGCCTTAGGAGGCTTTCCTTACGGTTCTCCAACCTTTGGGTCCAATCACTGAAGCCCTCGTCCTCCTCCAGAACCAATCGGCTTTGAGGAGGTTTTACTTCCTCATCATACCTAAAAACCCAGTAGAGAGATCAGAAGGATTATTCCCACACAAAGGTAGACTCTGATTAAATATGTTTACATTGGTCTGTTCACAAAAGGTTCATTTTTTAAGAGGGACACACAAGCAAAAGAATTGTGAATAAGAAACTGGATTTGTCTTTTCTTAATAAGTGCAATATGTTTGATTAGTGGTTCAGTGTACAGAACTCATATTCTCATCGGTAGCGGTAGAGAAAGCAAGCTATTAGTTGGCGAAGGCAGATTTCTCCACATGGAGGAGCTGCTGCTTTAATGTCCCGCTCCTGTTTGGTTGAAATCCTTAAAAAATAATCTCTGTTCAATAAACTTACTTTAGAGTACTTAATTTACTCTAAAAGTACATTTCTATCAATTATGGGTTAAAACATGGTACGTATGTGTAATAACAAACAAAAAAACTAAAAACTAAATTCTGTGTGGGTCAAGTTATTAGGTGGTCGCCCCGACTGTGACAGCAGCATAAGAAATATGCCAGTGCTCAATTCGACCTAATGCGACTCGTCACTATGAGCATTTGAGTAAATTGTTTTAAAAAAAAGTCTTCCAAATGTAGCCCTAAAACAATCAAGATCTTTACTTTGGAGAAGCTGGAATGGTGTATTTTACCCTCAATTTACTTAGTTAATCGGTCTCATCTGCTTCCATTGATTTTGGCAAACACGGATAAATTCAGTGCTAGGCACCGTACCATTTTGGTATGGTGCTTCTCGTTTGACTATGGGTAAGCGGAATTGAACCTTATTTCCCACAAAGTCTGTGTAGTCCTTTATGGTGAGCAGGTATTTAAAGGACAATGCCGGTCTGCGTGATTAAACCATCATAGCAGATCCCAGGAGAGATGGCTATTGATCACCCAGACTGACAACAGTAGGATTGTGCCTAGTCAGTCTGCCAGATTAAAATACAAAGTAGTAAACACATAAGAACATCAAACCTGTGGTGTCTTATTTAATGTAAATACATGTATGTACAATACATGTAAACTAATTTAAAGCATACATCTTTGGAAGGATAGATATTCAAATACCTGTCCTAATGTTTCAACAATGTGTGAACACCATCCTAAGCCATAGAACAGGGAAATGGGACCGTGTGTTAAACAGCTGCCTCGGATGGATGGCTATATTTAAGATATACTATGTGCCAAAGCTCAGAGGTACTGTGAGCATTGCCAGCATCCTTCCATGACAACAGGTGGGTGATGTGCCCTGAGGATTTAAGCTCCATGGAAACATAAACAGGATGGCAAAGCTGCATCCTGTATCCTGACAGACCTGACATCTCACTCTCTCTCTTACACACACACACGCCTACAAACACACACACTATTCATGTTATTATATGCTATTAACTATTCATGCCATGGCGTCATATTCAAACTTCCACATTAGATCTCAGTATAGTGTCGGTTATAATAATAGTAAAGCTGTAGTAATATTAATAATAGTCATATTTCTGATGCCACTGTTGCAATATTGCTGCAGCAGTGACATCAGGACATAGTTGTAGTGTTGGTGGTGATTGTAGCAGTTCTACTGTATTCATATTTACAGTAGCATAACCCTCACCACTAAATTGGGAAATACTTTACTGGCAGGACCCTACCTAATCTAATAATCCTACCATCTAATAATAATAATACATTTCTCTTATGGACACAAATAGGGTGTATTTCCCACTAAAAGTGCCTCTGAAGAGTTTTGAGCTGTGCCTTGAAACTGGAGGGGGGGGTCAGCATTGTGGATGGAGTCAGGGAGTTATTTCCATAGCTTGGGGGCAGCTTCCGATCCCCGCCTTTATGTATGTGTGTGGCTAGGAAGGCGGTTGGAGAAGTAGATTCTCCATTATGGCATTTGTAGGTGAGTAGGAGAATTTCAAAATTGATATGCTGTTTAACCGGAAGCCAATGCAGGTGAATGAGGGTGGGTGTGATGTAGAGGTCTTCAAGGATCTAAAATGATGGACTGCAGTCCGTCACACATAATACACCTAACAGCACACACTTTATCCTCATATTTGTCCACAATTTGCATGGAGACACAGACAGAAGCGGTGCCGCTAGGTTTGACCTCTTTATATTAATTTTCTTTGAGCTTAATTTTCACCTCAGTGAGTATCCATCTTTACCATGCGCCTTTCCTATCCTCTAACTCAACTTGCTGGCCATGCTCAACATTTTTTCCCCCCTTATTTCGCACTCTTCTGTTTTTTTCACCTTATTCTCCTGATCCTAATGGTCAGTCTAATCATCACGCAAGTTACACAGCACTTCCATGCATTTCTCTCGTGATAAGTACTGATCACGTGTCTTCTCGGATCCTTCCCACGGGTCCCGGGTAATAGAATGGGACCCGGACCCAATGGACCAAAACGTGGACCCTAACTTGTAACGGTCCTGGGCTGGGCCTTGGATCCTTAGGGTTTAGGTAGAACTATCAAGACCTCTAGTGATCTGTGCTGCCAGGGCCTAGTTCATGTAATAACCCTGGCAGCGGAGAGTTCTGAACATACTGGAGCCTATCCAAGGGCGTTGGATGAAGCCCGAACAGGACTCCGTAGCTGTAATCCAGGAGGGAGGTGATAAAAGCATGGATGAGTGTTTCAGCAACGACGGATGATTTGACCGAGGGCGAGCATATAAATGATGAAGTCACATTGTCACATTGTCACCGGTCAGCCAGGTAGGGGCAAAACCACTGGAGGCCGTGCCTGTGACCCAGAGGGAGTGCAAGTCAGATGACCCAGAGAGGTCATCGTGTGGGTGTGGGATGAAATCTATTTTAGATTGAAAGTAATCCAGGAACTTATTGCAGAGGTCAGGGCAGGGGAGGGGTCAAGTGGCTTAAGCAGTTTGTTGATGGTGCAGTTTTCTGGGGTTGTCTTTCTCATAATTTATTATGGTGGAGTAGTAGGCTGTTTTGGCATGGGAAAGAGAGCAGCTTTATAGGACAGTACATGGTCCTTGTAGGCCTGCATAGACTGTAAGGCCTGTCCTATTCTGAAGTCTTTTCAATTAGCGGCCAGAGGCCTTCAGGGAGCTGAGCTCAGGGGTAAACCAGGGAGCAGAATGTGTGAAAGTGACACTGTGGGATTTAAGTGGGGCAACAATGTCAAGACTGGTGGAGAGCATGGTGGATAGGGAATGTCTGGGTGAATATGAGCTTGAACAGGATACAAACGATCAAGCGTCAATCAGACCAGCCAAGAGAAGGATTTCAGTAGCAAATAATCCAATAAAACGAATCAAAGTGAGTTTTTTTTCAAAAAGACTTGCAAAACTAACAACTAAACCAAACGGGTGTGAGAAGTGGCAGCCAAAACGTCAGCTAACATTACCGTCTGCTACTGACACAACAAGGTCAACATTTCTGTAATCTTCGTCACAGGCAGCTCACACAGTCTCTAGTGACTGGCATGTTTCCAGGGCTGAACCCTTCTTCAGCACATCTCTCCTTCCACGCCACAGAGACTCAATGAAGCGTGTCATCAGATTTGATTATAACCATTAACCATTAACACATGTAAACACATCAAGTCCACCCAATAGGAATTTTTCTGCTGCTATCAGCACTCAAACCGAATGAGAACCAACAGAAAATCCTACAGTAGTGATTGATTAACTATGTCTCTCATTATTTAACAAAATAGATATGTTTTCATTTGCCATCAAGACATTGATGCACAAATACAGTTTACAGTCTGGGCTGATGATCGAGCTATCTCTGTCAAGGTTATGCCCTAACATGCTCACCTCTTGCAGCTGCGTCTGATGCCCGAGATGAGCCACACCTGTCTCCCCACTCACAGCCGACGCTTACCACACCCATTGTCCCCTCACACTTCCCTCCTCCCTGCCACTTATGTATATAACGGATCACACCGGTGGATCACACAGCCCGTGGTTCTTACTGTGATTTTGGTGGCGTCAAGCTGCTGTCCTGTGGGGGGTTAGGGCTTGGACTCCAGGTGGGCCTGCCCCCCTGGTCTCCATGTTCCCACTGCTCCCTGGGCTTCTCCCTGGATCTCCTCCTGCGCTCGCGCTCCACCTCCTCAGCATCCTCCTGGCTGCGTTGGGCTGTCACCCTGCGGGTCACAAGACACATAGAGACACACTGTGAAAACACACTGAGGGAACACCGTGCATGGGCAGTTACCTACAGGTACACATATGGATGTTCCCTTTGACACACACACACACACACACACACACACACACACACACAAACACGCACACACAACACACACATGGACACACACACACATGGAAACACACACATAGACACACAGTGTTTCAGTAGACACATTTTGTGGAAAACGTTAATTGTGCTAAGAGGCTGTATAACACTTTCTCACCCTTTCTCTTTCACACACAACCACAATGTTAGAAGTGGTTGTGTTGTCAGGATCCCTACACTTATAATCTAGAATGGCTTGGGTGATCCTCCACAGTTCATGCACAAGAAAGTAGCCTAAAGAAAAAAAGCATCAATACTCAAGTCTAAAAACAAAACTCAGTTCTATAAAACCTTCACTTAAATTAAAAATGGATAACTTTTATGAATAATGTGAACCAATAAACATGCGCAAAACTATTAATTATACAATGTCTGTAAATGTCTCTAATTTTGTATTTATTTTTTCATTTTTTTATTTTATTGTATTTATTTGTATGTATTTGTATTGTTCTGAGTGCGAGGGGGTAAAAAGAGCCTGGTTATGTCATTTACCAGAGGCACTGATTATTTGATCAATCTCCACTTCACAATTGGATGACCTCAGCCAGCTTCAATATTAACAAACATCTTTTATTGTCCAACCACATCTGGATGTAATTTAGTCTTTAGTCATGTTCTGTATTTTCACCCATCTCAGCCATTTTCATTTTCCCGGGTGTGATATAAGCTTCAAGCCTCTGTTCCCCCTGGTAAGAACACACCATAAAACATGGACCGAGAGAGAGAACAAAATATATTGCGAGGGAGGAGAGGAAGACAATGAGATCATTTCAAAATAAACAAGGAAAGAAAGAGAAAGGGAAACATAGAGGCAGAGAGATAGAGAAAAAAAGAAAGAAAGAAAGAAAGTCACGAGCGGGACTAGGCGATGAGTCAAGAGAAGTGTCCAAGGAAGAATAGAACAGATGGAAGAGAGACTCCAGTCGGGACGTAAGTTCAAGGCTGGGATTGGGATTGTCGTCCTGCTTTTACCTCTGAGCAGCAGAGTTAACACCAGACCCGATCACCAGGACTTAGCGGTCATCTGGAGGTCCTGTTCACCTTTAATAAACTCAGTGGTCACAGGTATGTGCCAGACCCTGGGGCTTTGGTGAAATCTTTGATTACGATCATTTTCAGGTTAAAGTTGACACATTTGTTTCTGCTGTTAACCAAAATGTGTCCATCTAGCACGATGTTCCCTGTATCAGTGTCTTTGAGCATGGCAGCATAATATCTGTTTTTCGTATTCCTTAATCTGGCGAAAGGATGAAGAAAATTGCCTCACGAATGGGGGATAACAGCTTTATCACACTGTGAATATAATGAACTTGGAAGTGCATGTCTGCTCATGAAGACATTACATCAGGATGTCATCATTTTGGCACGAATCAATCCCAGTTTGGTTAGTTAGCTGTGTGAAGGCTTTATGGATCTACCAGGCTCAACAGAACTCACTGGCTTAAAACCTGATGACTCACGGCCATTTTGGAGCAAAAATAGGTCTCACGTGGTGCAGGATCAAGGATTGATCGCCTTTGCTCCTAACAAAGAGGCTTCAGTCCACAAAACAAGGGGGTGAAATTGTAAATACTTGAAACTGTCTTGAAACTACTTGAATCTCATCGAGCCCTAGTGAAGATCAACCAGCTGATCATTTCCTGCTGCTTTGATTTTGTTTCTATGTAGCGTGATTAGCTTTCTGACATGCTATACTCATCGCATTTGACTTGTGACACATTGCTTAGTGAGTATCATACAGAAGCGTATGTATGTATTGTTCATGATGAAAAATTATGTAAATGATTACACTTTAATGAGAAATATTGGCTTGTGCTTCACTTATAACCTTAAAACTTACCCCTCTGGAAATTGTGATTGTGATTCACTCAAAGTCAAAGTAAAATACGTTTAAAGAAGAACAAGAGGGTTGTGTGTTCCAACTCAACACAACACAACACAGATGTTTACCTCCCTGATCAATATTCCCGTTTTAAATTAAATAACACAGCATTCAAATAGCCATCCAGCCGGGTAGCATGAGACGTCCAGTTGGATCGCTCTGCATACATTCCACCTCGAGATGTATGCAGGTATTGAATAGAAAATGTGACCCACCTATTCTAGGGACCAGGCCAACCAGGAGGTTGAGTGAAGTGTCCTTTGGGGCCGACCCTCTCAGTGTTGACAGCTGTGTGTGCTGGGTCAGTGTGTGCTAGGTTGACAATATGCAGCATTAATGGACATTCTAGATGCAGACGGCTGGCCAAGTGCATTCCCTGGGTAATATGAAGTAAATCTTTTAGATTAACATCACTTTTTCCACTGTTCTCCCCTCACACATTATACACTCTGCACTATATGGCACTACTGTAGGCCTGTTTAAATTAAAGGCACCATCTAGGTTCTGTGGTAAGTGTGTGTGTGTGTGTGTGTGTGTGTGTGTGTGTGTGTGTGTGTGTGTGTGTGTGTGTGTGTGTGTGTGCGTGTGCGTGTGCGTGTGCGTGTGCGTGTGTGAGGGGGGTGCTTGTCTGGTGCTGGGCTAGATGATGTCATGACCATAAAGGAAGTGCAAGTAATAAAAAGAGCCATTGAATCCAGAATTCCCCAGTGTTGTTCTCAGTGATGTCATGCCACAGCGCACCAAGAAATGTATTAACTACTCAGCTCTAAAAGTCCAGCTGTACTTCAACAAAGCTTTTCTTTTCTTTTTTTATATCATCTAATGGGAGTTGTATCAATATGCAGATAACAGCATGTGACCAGCTACTTCAGGCTACTTCATGAAAATGTGCCAATTTTGAAACAACAATCTCTGTTAAGGCGTGTTATATGCTGAATGTTTGACTCCCCAACAACCTCTTAGTCTAATGTGCTGTTGGGTCAGATGGTTAAGTCTGAGCCCTCGCAAAGAGATCTAAAATCCCACTGTATCCAAGGTGACCAGGTCAAGCCTCTGGGCTTTCATCAAGAGCCTGGTGGGGGGCAGGGACACAGGGAGGGATAAACTAAGCAAACCCGAACAAAAAAATGAAAGGAGGTCCACAGACTTATATATGATCCAAAATTCAGCACTGAATGAACCTTGAGCAATCTGCTACCAACTGAAATATATTGTAATTGTTATTGTGTTGTATTGTTGTTGCTGTTTGTTGTTGTTGGGTTTTTTTTGTTTTTTTTCCTGTCCTCCCTAGTTAAGGGAGGGCATACATAAAGCCATAATGCAGGTTATAGCATCTAATTTCATAACAACAGCAGCTAATTTTACATTTCTGTGTTTTAATTTTACTATTCTGGGGTTTACTTTGTTTTGGTCAATCCAATGTCAACATTTACTACAACATGTTACACACATTGTATCTAGATATCTTATGTCTTCATACATTCTATGTTTTTCTATCTTACTGCTGAACATTTGCTGCTGCAAATGTAGATGAATTAGGTTAAATGAACATTGACACATGATAATATATTTTTCTGCTGTCCAATGAGAAGATAACTACTAATCATCCATTTTAGTGCATTATTTATTGAAACATCACCCGGCAGATACTTATAGAAAGCTAGGAGCCCTGGTAGAGGTTCTTAGTATCCAGGCTCCCAGTGTTCAGGGTTGTACAGAAGCATTGTCCCCTACCTTATGAGGTTCTGCAAGCCCTGCTTGTTGGAGTGTCTTCTCTTGATGGAGCTGGACATGGCCTTACTGTCTCCGGTGGGTTCCTGATGTGGATTTTGGTCCAGATGTGGAATCTTTCTCTCTCTCTCTCTCTCTCTCTCTCTCTCTCTCTCTCTCTCTCTCTCTCTCTCTCTCTCTCTCTCTCTCTCTCTCTCTCTCTCTCTAAAGGAGCAGCCCTCCAGTCTCTAGGTGCTAATCCAGCAAAGGGGGCTGGATTAGGAGGGGAGGGGGCTATGCCAGGACCCTCCTTCTGACTCTAAATACACTCCTTTCTCCTATCTCATCCCCACTTGGAAACTCCCTTTGTAACAATGTGTCTCTCTCACTATCTCACTCTTTTTGCTCTATTAATATTTATCTATCTCTATCTCTTTTTCCTTTCTCTTTTTTTTGTGAGCAGTGTCTTTCTTACCCTGATATCCAAGTGGAAATGTCTCTCTCTCTCTCTCTCTCTCTCTCTCTCTCTGTCCAGCCCTGTCTTCTCTCCCTCTCACTCCTTCTCCTGTCATCTTGTCCCTCCCTCCACCCATCCATGTGGTTTTCATTGACGGTCTTTTGAACGTTGTCCCCCCACCTCCCTGCCCCCCTCCCCTGCGTTGTTGTGAACCACATGAGACCTCGAGGGTCATGTGACTTTGCTCCGGGGGGGGAGCTTCTGCACAATGGATCAGTGATGATGATGACAATAGCATTACTAATAACACAAAATCACCACGATCACTAAGCTGGAGAGTTCAGGTCAAAGCATGCAATGATTGTTAATAAACAATCATCTTGTAGGATTGGATCTTATGAATTATAATACATAAATAAGAGTTACTCCTGTGGAGGATTTAAGAGTGTGGAAGTTTTACTTATAGGCACATGGTTTATATCGGCATTAATAGGCCTGCCTGATGGGAGCCCCTTGGGGGCCCCTCAGGCAGGCCTTTACAGTGCAGGCCTTTACAGTGCAAATTATAAGTTGTAAGTTATTGACTTTTATTTTATTGACTAATTGTATTTCATTAAGCTATGTCTTCATCATTTTAAAAATCATGCAGAAGATAATTGCAGAACACTGTGATAATTTGAAAGATCATATGTGATATCAATATGTGGACAACTAAATATGTTTTGCACTTTTGTACTTTAAAAGATCATTATGATCCTGCCTGGGAGAAGGACTGTTTAAGCTGACAATTAGTGCAGCAGCAGATCAGGTTTCAGTTTGCTGGTTGATGAATAAGAAATAGTCTGTCCCAGTGCAGTGCGATGCACACCAGCTGTTGTAGGAGGCAATATCCCCAACACGCATGTCCTTCTCTGTCTTCAATATCCCCAACACACGTGTCCTTCTGTCTTCAATATCTCCAACACACGTGTCCTTCTGTCTTCAATATCCCCAACACGCATGTCCTTCTCTTTCTTCAATATCCCCAACACACGTGTCCTTCTGTCTTCAATATCCACAACACGCATGTCCTTCTCTGTTTTCAATATCCCCAACACACGTGTCCTTCTGTCTTCAATATCCCCAACACGCATGTACTTCTGTCTTCAATATCCCCAACACGTGTCCTTCTGTCTTCAATATCCCCAACATGCCTGTCCTTCTCTGTCTTCAATATCCCCAACACACGTGTCTTTCTGTCTTTCGTCTATCCCAAACAATACACACCGTCTTTCCCTGTCTGACTTATTACTCAGTGTTCCCCATTGTTGTAATTATTTATTAATTGTTTATTAATTGTACTTTTGCTTCTTTTTGTCACCTTCACCTCTCTGTCTATACCAAATAGCATATACTCTATATCTGCAGATATGATACCTCTGCCAAATTGCAAACACAGAGGAAGACTCTTCATTCCATTCACTGTTTGGGTCGGCCTCCACAAGATGGACATTAAGTCATCCAGGCAGCTCTTGCCAACACAGATTTATAATCCGACACCCCCCCCCCCGCTGCCCCGCCCACCTCATGGGAGCCCAGAGACCAACACTCACCAACGCACTTTTTGCTCAACCGTTTCCAAGGCGATGGGGGTAAACTCACTCAACAACACAAATACAGTCTGATTCCTCAGTGTTTCCATATGAGCTTGAGGCTGGACAGGAGAGGATATGGGACTGCCGTGAACTGTACCTCATAATTTATGGTCCAATTTCTTAAGTGAAACATTTGGTTCACTATTGAGCACATCTGAAAATGTGGTCCATTCAGCAAGGCGTAAACACATAATGTGGAACAATGGAGGCAATGGAAAGAACAGCACACATGGAATACGGTAGACAATAGGAAAAGACTTGTATTGGGACAAAACTAGGCCTGGAATAAAAGTGGTCGATATTCTCCTGAGGGTTAATGGGTTAATAACGTTATTACTTTAATACCTTAATGTTCCTAACAACAGGAGAGTTGGAAAATGTGCAAAGGTGTCACAAGGGAGAAAGCTGTGCAAGTCCTGGATTAATAAAGGGATTTAGTTAGGTCACAGAACATGAGGTAAACAAACTACTTAAACATTATGATCCTCTGATATAATGAAAAAAAAGCTCACATCAAGGAGATTGTATTACAATGAAACTTTGTATTTAATTTCCACTTATTTTATTACATTAAATATGCATAATGGCCAAAATTGGTTGGATGGTTCTAAAAAAGGTTATCTATTGTTTTCATCTTACATGTTCAAAATGTATAAACGTTTCTTGAACATTCACAAGTGAATATCAAAGTATTATATTAATTTAAAATGTATACACACATCAGTTATAGGATATCATAGACTAGAGGATAGTCTATCATGTGAATTACCCTGGGGGATGGGAAGTCACATGACAGTAAACCCAAGTACCAAGAACCCAAGTGGAAGAAGCACTAGACCTCACAAAAACATACAAAGCAAGACCCTTACTGACATAGTTTGAGTATAATATTGATTATGTTCCTTGTGAGCTTTTGGGGGTATTTTTGACTTTGTGTCACATAATTTGTGTGTGTGTGTGTGTGTGTGTGGGTCCGGTGTGTGTGTAGTATGTGTGCAATAAGTGTGAGAGGGAGAGAAATCATTGTTTTGGCCCAATTCATTTTACTGGCCAAATGTAACCGTTATCTGTATTGTGTCATCTGTTTTGCTGGTTTTCTTTAACGTTAGCAGGAACACATTTGAATGAGTTTTGAGTACTAAAATACCATATTACTATTTATAGAAACCCACACACATGAATACATATTGCTTAAGAAAAAACTCAACAGATAATTTATTGTGACAATATAAAGTAAGTACTACAGGGACATTTAGGCCTCTGTCTCAAACATCTTCTTCCTTCCATCCATGCCGGACATGTCTTCAATATTCTTTCTCCAGTCTCCAGTGTGTTTCTCCTGAGAAAAGGAAAACAACACATCAGAATGTAGTTAACCATTTACTTATTTATAACCATTTATTAAAGAAAAATACACAATTAAAAATAGAATACAGTCCAGGATTGTGCATTTGAAGAACTCATACATAACACATGAACAAAGTAGTCTAGTTTCACATTTAAAATGGTGTCTTTTCTCCCAGTTAGCATCACTGAAGGATTAAAGGCTGTGGTGCAGGTTAAACACCACTGTCGATTAATGGGTACATAAAGCACTCAAGATATGTATATAAAGTTAGAAATGTCTCCAAAATGGTGTTAAAGTCCAGTTTTTGTAGTTTTTGGTAGTAACGGTTCTTTTTAACGCAATTCGGCGATGACGTCACGTGAGGGAGACGTGGTAGAAGGTAGCCTCAGCCTTGTACTAGAACTATGGCGTCTAACTGGGATGAGGAAGAGGTGGCAAGACCCACAATTAACATTTATGATGGCCCACAGCCATATAATTTCGAACCGGTCAGAAGTGAGAGGGCGAATGAGAGCCGATGGTCGTCATAGACAATTAAATGCATGGTCAGAGGAGAATGAGTGGAGAGCTGGTGAAGTGTCCTGGTGAGTTGCTAGTTACCATTTAGAAACGCAGCAACGAGCGCTGGAGCTAGTCTATGAACAGCAGTGCATAGGGTTGCCAACCGTCCCTTGAAAAACGAAATCGTCCCGTATTGAGCTGAAAAGGGACGCACTTTGTCCTGTATTACTGTGAGAGTCAAAAAATAGTCAGTAAAATGCCAATGGAAAATGAACAACAGGGCACTTTATATGGACATTTACGGTAAAGTTGTTCCCGGGCCCTGTCCTGTTCTGTGACCAATGAGCTGACTGCATATTCACACACGAGTATGACGATACAGAATACGCTCATCCCATTGGTCGAGGTACTGTCGCTCACGGAGAAGATAGTGGAAGACAACAAAGCAGCATGGGTGACGCTAACGTAGCTGCAGTACTCCACTGGCGCCACACATTCAAAACACACAGCCACACTTGCTTCTCTCCACCAAACCGAACCCCCCTTCCTGGTTAAGGCACCCCTACTAGTAAGTTTGGGTGCGCGGTCCCCGGCACTGCAGCCGGCCCTCGTCTTAAAGAGACACCCCTTCATACCATACTACACAGTGAACAGAACATAGCACAGATAAACACACATGAACACCCCATGTCGTACATAAACATTATATGCAATGAGTGAAATACATGTGTCTGTGTAGTACAAAGGTAATACATTAAAGGGACCCTAAAATGAATGTGACGGTGTCACAACTAGTCTCTCTCTACTCGTCTCTCTCAATGGTCTCAAGGCGGGCTTTGGTCTGTCGTCTCCCCGACGTGACGTAATGCAATGCATTGTGGGGGAAATGAGAATCAATCGCAAACTGCTAAAATAGTAGCTACTTTTTCGTATTATATTACGTTGTGTGATACCCAACAACATCAAATACAATTAATAACAGTTTAAATATTTATTACCAACAAGCAAATACGCAAATTCGTTAGAAAATTAAACCTGCACCACAGCCTTTAACGTCATTTAAAACGCATTTCGTTACGTTTAGAAAGTTTTCCCGTTGCCATGTCGTTACTAAGGTCATCTCTATTTACTGGAGTAATAAGGTAACGTTGCCATGTTGTTACTAAGGTCATCTCTATTTACTGGAGTAATAAGGTAACGTTACCATGTTGTTACTAAGATCATCTCTATTTACTGGAGTAATAAGGTAACGTTGCCATGTCGTTACTAAGATCATCTCTATTTAACAGAGTAATAAGGTAACGTTGCCATGTCGTTACTAAGATCGTCTCTATTTAACAGAGTAATAAGGTAACGTTGCCATGTCGTTACTAAGATCGTCTCTATTTACTGGGGTAATAAGGTAACGTTGCCATGTCGTTACTAAGATCATCTCTATTTACTGGAGTAATAAGGTAACGTTGCCATGTTGTTACTAAGATCATCTCTATTTACTGGAGTAATAAGGTAACGTTGCCATGTCGTTACTAAGATCATCTCTATTTAACAGAGTAATAAGGTAATGTTGCCATGTCGTTACTAAGATCGTCTCTATTTAACAGAGTAATAAGGTAACGTTGCCATGTCGTTACTAAGATCGTCTCTATTTACTGGGGTAATAAGGTAACGTTGCCATGTCGTTACTAAGATCATCTCTATTTACTGGAGTAATAAGGTAACGTTGCCATGTCATTACTAAGATCGTCTCTATTTACTGGAGTAATAAGGTAACGTTACCATGTTGTTACTAAGATCATCTCTATTTACTGGAGTAATAAGGTAACGTTACCATGTCGTTACTAAGATCATCTCATTTACTGGAGTAATAAGGTAACGTTACCATGTCGTTACTAAGGTCGTCTCTATTTACTGGAGTAATAAGGTAACGTCCGCATTCCATATGAATCTCATGTTAACTGACATTAGGCATTAGTCAGACCCATATATTTGTCCGGTCATTTTCTGTTTGTTTCCAGGAACACAAAAATTAGTGCAAGCTAAAAGTTGTAATTTTGAGACAGAATTACCCCAAAATATGAATCAACACCCTTATATTTTAATGATTCGCAAGTGGCATTTTTTGAAAATAATGCACTTCTGCTTTGCATTGGGGGGGGTACTTAGCCCCCACATCGTGCATTATTTTTCTATGAATGCACACCTCGTCATGGATTATCCCCAAGGTTATTTATTTATCTTCCTGGGACTGTGGCCTTGCCGTAGTATAAGGGCTTGCAAGTTCTAATGATCACCAGGGATATGTCTTATGGAGCTTTATGCTCCTGGTAGGATCACCCAAGGCGAACAGGTCTGGGGTGAAGATCCAGACAAACACGGTGAAAAACCCTTATGAACCTTTATGAGCACCAAGATTAGCCTGCTTGGACTAGGGTTACTGGGACCTCCCTCTGGAGCCAGGCTGGGGGTAGTGTTTGCAGGCGAGGGCCTGCATCATTCTACTCGGGAACTTCATGTTGGCATGTTGGCAATGACTGGGAGACCTGGAGGGGGGTCATTTGGGAGGAATGGTCTGCCTTATCTGAACCCAAGTGGTGGTTTGTCTTTGGACTTCTGTGCTGGTCACGGCTTGGCCATAACAAACACCATTTCTGAACACAAGGTTGCTCCAAAGTGTACTTGAGTACTTTTGGCCGAAAGTCAGTGGTTGACTTTAGAGTTGTATCATCAGACCTGAGGCCATATGTTGTTGACATTCAGGTGAAGAGAGGAGCAGAGCTGTCATCTGGTAGTAATCCAGGGAACTCCTGACTGCTGAAGTTGAGTGGTATCAATCAGCAAGAAAGGCCGTGGCTGTGCTTCAGGAGAAGCATTCGGCACCTCAGGAGAGGAAAGCGGGACATTGCCCAAGCTCCATAGTAAAGATGGTGGAACGCTGACTTCACCTGGGGATATTGTCAGAAGGTGGAAAGAACACTTTGAGGAACTCCTCAACCCGAAGAATGTGAGCTCCTTAGAGGCAGAAGTCTGCGGTGGTGAGGAAGCTCAGCAGTGGCAAGGCGCCTCGGGTGGATGAGATCCGCCCAGAGATATCTCTGGGGTATGTTGGGTTGTCATAGTTGACACACATACAGACTCACATGGACGTCTGGTACAGTGCCCTTAGATTGGTGGTTCCCATCTTCAAGAAGGGGGACCGGAGGGTGTGTTCCAATTACTCCTCTTCAAGTACTTCAAGTATCTCGGGATTTAGTTCACGAGTGAGAGCGTGAGATTGTGTTCTCTGTACCGGATGGTGGTGGTGAAGAGAGGTAATACCAGTTGGTCTACATTCCCATCCTCACTTATGGCCATGAGCTCTGCGTAGTGACTGAAAGAATAAAGTTGCGGATACGAAACAAGCAGTGGAAATTAGTTTCCTCCACAGGGTGGCCCGTGTTCACTCTCCATGAGGAACTTGTGATCCCAAAGGAGTTCAAAGTAAAGCTGCTGCTCCTCAACATGGAGAGGAGCCAGTTGAGGTGGTTTGGGCATCTTTTGTTCAGGTGTTCTTTGTACAACCAACTAGGAGGAGGCCCGTGCCCAACCCAAGAAACATTGGAGGGATTATATATCCTAGTTGATCGTGGGGGATCCCTAAGCATTGAGGAAGAAGCTGGAGGAAGAAGCTGGAGGAAGGATCTGGAAGAAGGAGCTGGAAAGGGAGACCTGGGCTGCCTTACTTGCCCTAATGGCCTGTGGAGAAGTGAAGTAGTGGCAAGAATGGATGGGTGTAAGGTTATTCATTTAATTAATTTAGTTAATTGCCTTATCCCACTTGTTTATTAGGCCTACTTGGGATTTTTAACTAGCTAAATGTCATAAGTGTACCCACCTCCTCTTTGGCCTCCTTCTTAACCTGTTTGAGGTTAGCCCTGAGGTCCATGGACACTTTGTGTTTGGATCCCAGGAGAACGGCCAGCATGGCTTCAGCAGACATCCGCACCTTCCTCAGAGCGGGCTTCTTAAACTTGCCATTCAGATCCTGCACCATCATCTTCAGGTCATCAATCTGACCAAGAGCAAAGATTGTACAGACTTTCATCAAAAATAACATCTTCATAAAAACCTGATTTTTTCTGATTGTTACCAACATTTAGGCTTATACTCAGGCGCGTAGAATACAGGGGGTACGGTGGGTACACGTACCCACCAGTTTTCGTCATGAGTCATTTTGTACCCACCACTTTTTTGCTTGGCTTTAAAAAAAGCTCTGATGTCCAGTCCGCTAGCTCTTTTGGACATGATGATGAGGTCTTTCTCTCAGTCGTTAATCGCGCTCCTTTTTTTTAAAAGAATGTCGTGACGTGAGTGTATATGTCCCCTCTGCGGCACCGTAGTTTGTTTTTATTTATTTATTAAGGCTGGCTTTACACGACAACGCTCCCGGGTGAAACCGACAAAATATTTTATCAAATGTGCCTTTCGTTTAGACGGCGACAGCGTTTTTGGGGCTTAAAAACGCAAAAAAATGAACCCACCCTCCAGAGTGGAAATCTTAAAGACACTCCACCGTCGCGTTCCCGTCTATAGGGTTGAAAACGCAAAAGTGTGCTCTGAGTTGCTCACGCTGGCTATCCTCGCTTACGCGTTGGCGTCATATACACGTGCAGTACAGCCAATGGCATGCATACTACATCAAATTTCACACACTTTTGCGTCACCGTGTGCATGCAGATTTCCACCCAAAGACGCTCGTCTAAACGCAAAATAAAAAGTGGGAACGCAACGCCACTTTTGCGGATTGTGTTGAGATCGTTGTCGTGTAAAGCTGAGCTGACCGCTCAGCATTGACAGGAAACAAGGCATCTTATGATCATATCTATATGCTACCAAGTCTTTACTTCTGATGCAATGAGCCGAGGTGTCAGGCGAGCAAGACATCGATTTTAGCCTATACAGCAGGTTGTTATAGTGCCATGGCCCATATATCAAAGTGATAACCTGTAGAAGAACAAATGTATGTTGTACACAGCATGGATATGCAGACCACCACTGACACAAAGGTAAGACGCGATATGTTTATTACTTATTTGCTGGTCTTGGTGTGGCTAGGTTTTGTCTTGTGCATTTTGCACAGAAGTGATGGCGGGCTATTTTAACTCTTCTCATCTCTTGTTGCAATTAATGTTAGCCTTAGCCACCAACTTAGTTATGGTTTGCAATCGTACAGCAAGCATTGGTGTTGGAGATGGTCACTCATGGATAGTCGGTATCTTGTTTAATTATTGTTTGAATCTATTGCTGAATTCTGGAATAGTTGTGATGATGATGATGATGATGAGGATTGCATATCGGCATAGGCTATGCTTTGAAGTTTTGGTCAGGAATGCCTGATGAAGATTGGATGGATGCATATTGTGAATTGAGAGCATCAGCTCGTGGTGTGATTTGTTCGTCTGTGCGAGTCTTGCCTCACATATTTTTGCTTTTTCAATCTTGGCGAAATGTGTTGTATAGAAGTTTTGTTCTGTGTGTGTGTGTGTGTGTCTGTGTATGGTCAATTGTACTGGGAATTGAAACTATAACATCAAAGTATTAGCAAAAGGCATAGCCACACATTTGATTTACTCTGAACTTCAACACGTAACGTAGGGCTATTTTCAGAAGACAGTGTGTCAAATGTGTAATGCTTTTTGAAAATTTAGGCTTGGCTTTCTTATTCATAAAACGTGTCGGATGTCATCACATTTTTGTATTCATGTTTATGAATTAACATGACCTGCGCGAAAGGGGGGGGGATGCGCATGCGCGTCATTGTACCCAGCACTTCTGAAAATGCACTTCCAAACGCGTCTTTGTCCCCAGCACATTTCAAACCAAACCTACGCCCATGCTTATACTGTAAAACAATGGCCAGCACTGAGGAGATCTGATAGTGTTTAATATGCACAAACCTACCTCGATACTTGACTTTGACACTTTTCCCTCCACGTCATATCTCTCTTCGTCCACCAGGTCGATCTGATTGTGAAGCTTCTTACACAGCTCCTAATGAGGGTGGATACTTAACTTTTAATACACAATGTTCACTTACATGTTTTGACCAATATATTCTACAGTATAGAAGTCTTCATCTGCCTTACCAAATTTACCACAAAGTTATACAATAGAATGGTTCCATATTTCCGCCATTATTCAATTTGCCCAGTAGGCCGCCTTGTCTGTAGCCTGGGAACAAGAATCTGCAAGCTCATTGTGGAGTGTATGCGGAGTGTGTGTTGTTGATAGCTGGTTTACAGCCTCACCTGGCCTGAGTCACACTGACTGGATTCTGGGGATGGGTGAGGCTGCACACCTGTGGTGCAGAACAATCATGGCACCCAGGATAAACCAGCTATCAACACACACACTCAAGAGAGAGCCACTGTCATGGCAGCATCTTACATCTGCTTGGCAAATACCATCTTGCCATCTCCAATAAACACACACTCATATTTTATTTGCTCTGGCAGATATGTCTGGCCCCCCTCCTGTTCAGACAGATTTCCTGGCGACCTAGCAAGGGTCGGCCAGGGTCTGTTTCTCCCAATAAATCATGATATATAGCCTATTTTTGTATAAATATCAAGTGCAAAACACCCTGCCACCGCAGCGCCGCGGCGCATCTATGACACAAGTGCCGCCCCTAGCACTCATAGGAAGCGTCGCACTGCAGCGCGTCAACAGGAATATAGTCGTCTCCGGAGCAAAAGAAAAACAAAAGAAAAGAAAAAAGCGCCTTTTCGGCGGCACTTGACGCGCGGCGACGCTGTGAAATAGGACAGTGGCGTGAAGTGTAGCGGGGCGGCGCGCCGGCGCCGGTGTGGGGGTGCACATAGAAAATAATAGGGGCAGCTGTTTTGACGCGCGCCGTTCGGCGGACTTGAAGTCCAAAACAAACCGCCGCCGAACGGCCTCGAAATTGTTTAATTGAGTGTTTCAGCTCTTTAGTCTGGTGTGGAAAAAATGGAAGCCGATGTCACAAATGAGAATATGGATCAATGAGCAAAAAAACAAAACAAAACATGATTCGACGATCAGTCGACTATATGCAAGACTTGACGAATCAGATTTGACTATGTAAATTCTTAGTCGGGGACACCCCTAATATACAGAGTGCCGTTGGCGCATTTTCATAAACAATCAAGATCGGTGCCTCTGATATGGAACGGTCAGTTGAATCCGCTATCGCGACAGTATCAATCGAAGTGGATGGTATATTTTCTCTAAAAGAACAAACAACTGCACTTAAAGCTTTTGTTGATAAGAAAAATGTGTTTGCCGTACTTCCGAGAGGATTTGGTAAAAGTTGAAGAGGCTGGAGGCTGATATTTTTTTTTACCTGGAGCTCCTGCATAGAATGAGGGATGGTGAGAGGAGGACAGTTCTCCTCCATGTACCTTCTCTTCTTCTCCTCCACCTCGAGGGATTCCTGTTCCAGCATGGACTGGCCAATCTGAAGTAGCAAGCTCTAAGAGAACAGAATCAGTATCAGGTTTAGCATCAAACAACAAATGAACAGAGATGTTCAGACCGCAAATTTCTATAGTTCTTGCTAATGCAACAGGAACTTAAAGTACAGTATAGTGGAACTGTGCAATGGGTTAGGATTGATGAAAGAGTCAATCAATCTTCAGTAAGAAATTATAGTGATTACTAACACTGAATGAGGGGCTAACACATACAATCAAACTATTCAGAGCATTTTTCAGGCAAACAAATGAAACTCAAAGCACTTCACATAATAAATGCATAAAACAAGGCACTGTAAGAGGAGAATAACAATGTAAAACAATAAAGAGGGAATGAATAAGACAAAAGAAAATGCAAGTAAAAATACAATAAAACCACTCTAGTATAAAAGCTTGGCTAAAAAGGTGAGTTAGAGAGAATGAGAATTAACTGATGCTACATTATTCAGGGAATTATGTCCAAATAACTTCTGTTACTTTTACAGAAATGCATATTTGTCTCAGATTAAAATATATTATGCCCTTTTCCACTAGACTTCCACTAGATTATAGGTTGTTATAATACTGCGATACTTTGTCAATAGACAATAAACTGTTTAATCAACAAAAAAGCTTTGCTCAAAGATGCACTCTATTCTACCATACCACAAAGAAAACAGAATCTGGAACCATTTAAAGGGGCAGTGAACCCAAAATGTATGTTTTTGTTTTGTTTCAAACGCTAATGTCTTGTATGATCTTCAACACGCCATCCTAAAATGTCCTAATGTTTTTGCCAGTCTCCACCAAACAGTTTGTGATGGTTCTACTCTCCTCTGAACTCAAGTTCTTTTCGTAGACGTCACGACGAAGGGACACTGACAGCGAGGTGTGTGCCTGCCTGCATGCGTGCGTGCATGTGTGGAGCTCCGTCTGGTCAGCGGTTGATGTTGATGGCCGCGCCCAAGAGAGGGTTAAGCTTCTTGGACACTTATATAATTCCAAACTAAAATATGTATCTAGAATAAGCAAAGCAAGCTTTAAGTAATGACAGTGATTTTCATTTCCACCTTTGCATTGCTAAACAACCCACAAGCCATCCTCTCATTGTAGCCTATCACCAGTAGTCTTATCATGTTGCTAATATCTAATCATGTCTTTAATACTGACCTTCAGTTGGCTCTTACGGCTGCTGGACATCTTTTTCCTACAGAGGACAATAGAATCAGAAATAAATAATTTAATAATTTATCTCTTTTTGTTGACTACAAGAGTATAAAATAAGCCCATAAAAAAGAACAAGGGCCAGTATGATAAACTTACTCTGACATCTTGCTGGGCAGTGAATTCCACCAGTGAAAGGGAAGAGATGGCCAACGTGCTGAGATCCAAGCTCTGTATCCACATGGAGGGTCACTACACTGCTCTCCCCGTAAACCCTGGTTCTTATGGACCCGTGGCATCCTGCACCGTATCATCCAAGGAAGCAACACAAAGACTTTCTATTTTGGATGGGTGAGCAGGGCAGCAGTTGTCTGTGCAATGTTTCTTCCTTTGATGCATTCCAGACAGAGGAGGTCACAATCAGATGGCTGACACCAGATCTGTGGCAGCTGAGGCCTGCCTGGGCTCTCCCAGTGATTTCCCTCCTCAACCCACTCCCCACTGCAAAGCACCTCATTATTGAACATTGTTAGGTGTTATTGGTCTGAGTGTTTTACAAGCTACAGTACAGACAATGTGTAATCATTGCAACATTATAAGAATGTATGGGATTATTGTAACATATTATTTAAAAATATAAAATGTATACAAACCATTTTAAAATATTATGTCTATACATAATGTTTGTCATCTTAAAAAGAAACCTACACACATGTCAGAAATAAACAATGCAAATAATCTGAATGTGTTGGTTAAGGGAAGCAGCATTCAAGAGGTGATTTTGTGAATATTAATATAAACCAAAGCTTCACATAAAAGGTAGAAAACCGTAACAACACTGACTGGGATGGGAAACGGACAGAAGCTGAATCAGGATGGATGTCGTAAATACACAACGTCCACTCCAGGGAGGGACAGACCTGCCTGCTCTCAGTGTGGAGTCTGCTGGGCTCCAGCAGCTGTCCATTCAAAGCCTTTGTCCATCCTACAGCTTTCTACTGGCATCAGGGGCCATGGGGCTGCTGGCATGTTGCCCAAATAATGACTAATGCACATGGCCAACATATCCTTTAAATGCCAATTTGACTGGTCATTTCAAATAGTTGCACATTTGTGGATATGCCTTTTTCCTATATGCATGGCTTTTATATTATTAAACAGCTGTTTGTATAAAATAAAACCCATAACCCTGTAGATGGTTGTTCTGAAAGCTGAATGACCACTTATATGTGAAATGATATGAAAAAAAGGACAAAACTGTAAGATATTATAAGGAAATAAATATTATCAAGCCACCTGACCTTAAGCACCTCATCATAAGGCAGCATTTTTCGCCAAGCCCTCCGCCACCTGTTTACCGACCAGCCCTGTCCGCCCATTTCGGTCCTCCGTTTGTTCAATACAACTTCCTCTTTTTACCACCGCTTCCTGACTCTGTGTCCATCTGGGTTCATCAGCTCTGACCGTCACATTTCCGTCGCAAAAGTATGCTTTCATGCTTTGCTCTACAAATGCAGTTAAAGTAAATGTGAAAAGTGGAGAGCGCTTGACAATATTACAATATTATTTAGAAGAAGAAGGGCAGTTGATCTGGTGTCTGGTCGGTCCCTCCCCTGCCCCCTGGTGGGCAGAACACATGCAGACACACACACACGACATGACATTACTTAACAATGCCCCTGACAGGGGCGGTTCATTTTTCTTCAGCACTGGGGGCTTTTTTTGACTCCCAACACACACACACACACACACACAGAATCCGCCTGTGAGGACCACACCACCACCTTGTGGTTTGCTTCCTCTTCAGGCTGTGGTTTTGTCTTTGACCAAAACTAGACGCCACTGAACTGACATGACATCTGCTGCCACTGGAACTGCACCCGCTTTCACGTTCACGTTATGATGAAGTCTGGCCAAGGTAAAGCCTATAGTGTGGGAAGTAACAATAAATATAATATCACTAATAAAATGCTAATATGCTACTTGTGTATTTAAATAAAATGCACCATGTGAATTGTGAATATATATATATATATATATATATATATATATATATATATATATATATATATATATATATATATATATATATATATATATATATATTACATTTTTATTTTTATTTTTTTTTATTTTATTTTTTTTCCCATAGTGTGTTTCTAGCTGGCCTATTTCTATGTGGGCAGGGCTGCCGGCTCGCCACAGTTGACGTTATCACCCCGAAGATGGCGGCGTACAGACGTGCTCAGCGGCTCCTGTTGTGGACGCTCGTTTCATTCTGCGTCTTTTGCGGCGGCGACGTCCGCGGTTTTAAAACGCAAAACAACAACAACGGCGGCGGCGCGGCGGCCAACGTCGTGGACCCGCCGGTAGCCAACCCTCCGGGGGCTAAAGGGCCGCCGAGGGGGGACGTCGTCGTCCCGGTCGCCGCGGCCTCCCAGCCCCGGCGGACGGCCGGCTGGAAGCTGGCCGAGGAGGAGGCCTGCCGGGAGGACCTGTCCCGCCTGTGTCCCCGCCACACCTGGACCAACAACCTGGCGGTGCTGGAGTGTCTCCAGGACCGCAAGGAGGTACGTTGCGGCAACCTGTCTTTACCTCCCCCCTCCATGTCCCCCATGTCTCCCTGGGTGTGTCGCCCGGTTATTGTTGTGCCCCACAGCCGGGGACGAGGCGTTGCTTGGGGGGTCGGGGGTCTCCGTGAGGCGGGGTTCGGGGGGACAGACAACAAGTACAAGTGTAGTCTCGCCCAATGCGACAGACAGCGGGACGTGTTGTAGCTGAGCTGGCTGGCTGGTTTTTCCGTCTGGTTATGGGGCTGTTTAACGTGCGCGGTGTGGTGAGGCGGAAAGGGAGACACCGCCGTATAGCGGCGTTATTTATATTTAGCGGATGTTTTGGTCGCTAGGTTCGAGTGTCGCGCCGGAGGGAAGACGACTCTTTATGTGGTTATTTGTGTGTTTTTTATCGTCGTCCGTTCAGCTATTCCCATGGCGACGCTGGGCCGTAGCCATTAACCGTTGGCTGTATCAATATTGGACCACGTCAGGTGATGGACACGCTGCTTGCTGCCGTAGGCCTGCGTGCGCACCGTCACGTCAACTTCACGCGCTTTTAATCTAGAGAAAATGAACAAAGTTCCACTTCTTCCCCTGATGCGGTGTCTAAGGTTGGCGCACTGACCAAGTCAGTCTGTCCTTTATACTCTCTGAGCCTGTCTGTCTTTTCTCTCCAGTCACCACCTCTCCTCTTTGCTCTGAGCAACTGTCTCCACCTCTGCTGTCTCTCTCCACCTCTGCTGTCTCTCTCTCCATGTCAAAGGATAGTAGTGGATGTCCTCACATGCCTGCACAGCATTGACTCTGAAAAGCATGTGATTTCATGTCTCCAGTCATTACCTTGTAGCCCGTTACTCTGTGAATGTTTTATGACAAAGAAAAACATACCAACACAATGTCCCTCAACAAAAAAAGAAAAACAGCATAAAGCAAAGTGGACATGCAAAGCAACATGTTCAGGATTCACTGTTAAAGCAACGCATTAGTTTAATGTAGAATGATTACGCCCAGAGTTCCTCTGGTTTTCTCTTATTTAATGTCATTACTTAGGCTACTACTTACTACATTAAAATGACTGGGCGGGAATGGGAGGTTGGCGTATCACAATATAAACAGTATCCCAATCTGGGGCCGTATTCACAAAGGATCTTAGCGCTAAAAGTAGCTCCTAACTGGCGAATTTAGGAGAAACTCCTAAAAATAATGGGCGTGTCAGTCTTAAATTTAGGACTCCTAATTTTTTTCACTAAGAGCAATTCACAAAGTATTTTAGGCCTAAAAGTAACACCTAAGTCTAGGAGAGCCTAAAAGTCCTCGAGAGGACTCCTAACTCACTAAGACCTATTCACAAAGAATCGGAAAATGACTGCGAGACGAAATGTTTTGGAGACAGTGGAAGACTGTGAATTGATCAAGAGATATAGGCTAAATCGTGAGGGTATAAAACTTGTTGTGGAATTAGTGCGGGATGCAATAACATCCCCGACTAACAGGAATAACTCGATTAGGAAATAAAATGTTTGGCAACACTACGATATTTAGCAACAGGGAAAATGCAAGTTTGCAATGCCGACGATTTAGGAATATCGCAACCATCAGTCAGCCATAAACCGAACCATCAACGCGCTCTGTAGACCACATATCAATTCAATTAAATTCAAACTTTATTAAGGACACATCTCATGAAAGGTCCATAACACCAACACAACACAATAATAATAAAATAATAAAAATAGAATAAAAAATACACACACACACACACACACACACACACACACACACACACACATATATATATATATATATATATATATATATATATATATATATATATATATATATATATATATATAAATGTAGCCTACATATATGTAAATATACACACACACACACACACACACAATTCCACAATGATCATATATTTACATACAGGCTAGAAGAGCTGACAGAGCTCAGTTCAAAGTTGGTTAAGGCTGAAATAATACCATTAATATCATCCAACAGTTTATTCGGTTTCCTTTGGACAATCAACAACTACACATGATCAAAGCCAACTTCATGGCAATTGCAGGTATGGCCGGTGTGGTCGGTGCTGTTGACGGGACGCACATACAAATAATTGCGCCATCAAAAGATGAGGACGTGTTCGTCAATAGAAAGAAAGTACATTCCATCAACACGCAGATTGCTTTTGATGCAACTTTTAACATTCTTGATGTTGCGAAGTGGCCTGGGTCTACCCGTGATCCGCGTATTTTAATGGGGAGCGGTCTGAGGCGTGAGGCACCATGTACCAGTTGGGTGTCTTGCTGGGTGACAGTGGCTGTCCCTGCAAGACGTCTTGACACCCTATCTCAGTCCACAACCGGGAGCACAGTTAAAGTATAACATGCAAGTGATTACGCAGATTACGATTAGTCCTATGCGTAAAAAACATCGTATTAGCTCTTTGTCGCCTTTTATTTGTTGAATCCATATTTATTATTGTTTGCTGTGTTCCTCCATATATGTTAGGGCACACAAAAATACACGAAATCTTGTGGAGAGAGGATGTGATCACAGTGATCACTGTATGCGCCATTCTCCACAACCGGTATGGGCTTTTATTAAAAGTGTTGAATAGTGGAGATATGCTCATTGAATAATAGTTTGCAGGGTGCTTTTAATTGCCTCCTTGAATTAATGCAACTTACGTATTTTTATTGTTTTTATTGTTTATCTCTCTCTCTTTAACGTGCATATAGGCTACAACGTCATTATCGTGGTCTGCACAAACTTGGCATCATGCGTGTATTCTGCTAACTGCACTGTCCATAACTATTTGATAGGGATGTCTAGCCGAGGCTACTTCCTTGTTCTTCGGTGATTTAGTGGGCTCGTTTTCACAGAGACCGCCTGCTCTGAACAACCAATCACCGCACTGACCGCTTCCAAACTCGTGCACGAGAATCGACGTAATCCATAGCAACGGCGCGTCACTCTTAGCTCACTCTTAGTGATGTATCCTTAGTATGAGTAGGTCTCAGCGGCTTTGTGAATAACTTTTAAGAAAAAACTACGTAAAATGTTTTAGCGCGAGTTAGGAGCACTCCTAGCGGTAAGATAAAATGCTTTGTGAATACGGCCCCTGGTCTCCTATCAGTACATTTAAAAAAAATGTGAAATTTCTCACACAATTGAACCGTCATAAGGTCATTTACATGACAGTGCGTTTACATGACACTCAAGAAAGTCGACTTTTTGGCTTAACCCAACAATGATTGGATTACTAAGATGCATGTATACACCTTAATCAAGCTATAATCGGTTCGAGTCGACTCTCTCATTATCAGGTTAAGACCCCTAGATTATGCGATTCATAGCCGACTAAGCGTGCATGTAACCCTTCGGATTGGATTATCCGTTGAATTGCGTTCTGCGCATGCTCGAGATCTTTTCCCGGGGCCGTGAACCGGAAGTAGAAGGAGACGATAGTGTTGTTGTTGTTGTTGTTGTTGTCGCCGTCGGATAAGGGATAACGAGAAACGGCGATTTATTTAAAAAGGTGGCGCTATAAGAATTGTGTCCCGGCCGCGGGAGCGCGCATGGCATTCATTAAAGGTGGAAGCACGCGGACACTACGCTTCCATTTCACCTAAGGCTGAATTAAAAGTACATGTTTTTCTAAATGTGGGTCATCAACGAGGTTGTAAAGTAGTGACTTCGGGCACATCTGTCAAAATAAATGTTTTTTTCTCCCGACGTGTTTACGACATCATTCATTCATTCAGGGCTGTTCTGGTGGGAGAAATATGTTTTCAGTAGACAGCTGTCAACTAACTTTGGGTCGGCGATTTATTTAAAAAGCTGGCGCAGAAGATGGAGGAAGCCGGTGCCGTGCCTATAGGAGTGTATCTTCATCAACGTGCATTCAGTACACACTACGCTTCGATTTAACCCAAGGCTGAATTTAAAGTCCATGTTTTTCTAAATGTTGCTCATCAACGAGGTTGTAAAATAACTACGATCTTTATTCATTCATTGCGCGGCCGAACTGACGGCGGTATTCTCTGATATATGAATCTTACAGACTGCGTCGGGTTCTCCGACTCTCTGGTACACAACAAGTAAAGACTCCTAGGCGGGTTTATCTCGCCCATGGGGAAAAGGAATTGGGGGAAATTAACTTTGGCTTTGACTCTCTGAAGTCCAGACTGAAACGCGACATGGAGGAGAAAGCGATGTTTCAGCAGACAGCTGTCAGTTCACTTCGGGTCCATATCATTTCTCCGACGCTCCGCTGTTCCTCTCGGTCGTATGCGGACCGCTCCGCGGACGACCGAGTCGGCATACGACCGAGAGGAACAGTGGAGCGGCGGAGAAATGATTATCACCCGAAGTGAACTGACAGCTGTCTGCTGAAACATCGTTTTCTCGAATGAGTTTGTTGTTGCTGGTGACGTAAAGGGGTCAACCGGTGGCTCTATTACCACTAGTTGAAATGGGCACAGCGCCACCTATCGTACCGGGGTATGACATGCTCCGGCCAATGAATCGGATTACTCGCCGCCATGTATACGCGGACAATTGCAGTTGACCAGTTGCGGAGCATAGACGAGCAATGACTTTAATCGATTTATTCTGTGCATGTAAACGTACTGTTGAGTCCTAGTCTGGACCTGATGCACCCATACTTAGTCTCGGTCTGTTGCCAAGTCAAAACCTTATTTGACTTTCTTCTTCTTCGCTGCTCCAGTTTTTGACAGCACCATTGTATTGTCATCATCTCTATGGTGTTGGTGTGACTTCTTCTATTTGTCATAGGTGTCCCATGTACATTCCAAGAAGTGATCTGTCTGTGATAATTACTGTCCCAGCAAATGATACAATAAAGATGGTCACCATGGTTTTGTAAAACCAAATGGGTGGATGCTTGTTTCAGGTACATTTGCATTACCATTGTAACCCCGTCAAGCACTGGTGCACCAGAAGCAATGACTGGGGGCATGCAGAAGAAGTCTCTCACTGCTGTCTACTTTCCTGCAGCAGTAACATCAGGACGTTGTCATCAAATATTCCAAATCAACCTTTTTTTGTTCACATGATCCAAATTCGATTGTGATAGGATTAATGTGAACAGATTTAAGACAAGACTCTGAAACACTCTTACCGTTACACAGCTCGATGTGGTCTTTAGGATTACATCTCATCCGGAAGAAAGCTGCAAAGCAAATAAAGAAGGAGCAAAAAAAACAAAGAAAAAAAACATCAGATCATTCAATAATCATGCCATTTTAGAGGACTTATGGGTATTGTTTTGTATAAAAAGGAGCTTTGTATTTGTCTCTGCTCAACAAAACAATTACGAATGAATAGGTTGTGTGAACGTCTGTGTTGTGCACTTGTGGTTGTGTTTTTTGAATTAAAGCACACATATTCCCTGGGCTAATGCAATCCAATCAGCCATGTATCCATGTATGACCATTTAACGAGCGATCAATCCACATTGTTGTTTACAGAATACCTGTGAGGAAATGTTTTGTTTTTTGATTCTCTGGCAAGCAAAGCAACATTTCCAGCCATCTATTTCCCTCTGTCTCGGTGACACACCCACACCACCCCTTAACGACGCTGCTGATGTGCAGCCCTGGCCCCGAGCAAGACCTTAATTATTGGGATAATTACTTTGCTCTGACTCTGTAGCAGCTGTGGCCTGCTGGAGAGGTAAATGACATCTATAAATACCATATAATCTCCTGAAGAAGTAGAGGAGGAGGTAGGGAAGACCCTTATACACAATGCCCACGTAATGCTTCACGTCAAGACACACACACACACACACACACACACACACACACACACACACACACACACACACACACACACACACACACACACACACACACACACACACACACACACACACACACACACAATCCTTTCATGAGCATGACTGGTGGTATGATGAAGAGGAAATTAATTTATACTGGATATTCAAACCACGGCCATCCAAATCTGAGCTAAGATCATGACAGTGTTTAAATCCTGATATCGTCGATACCCCCTTTAGTCTGTCTATTTACATTTCTTCATGGAAGTGCGCCTGCATGCGCATTGGTAGCCTTTGCTGCATTATACAGTGGCACTCAAAGGCCGCATTCAAACCTCAACATCAAACTGATTTAAAGACGTCCTTATCCAAGGATGGCAACCTTCACTTGATATACAAATGAGTGATGGAAGTCGCGGTAGTCAGGATAACAACAACAACCACCGCGACACTCTCCAGTCGGCTATGTTAGTTTACTTTGACAGCCCATGTGCACACATGCGTTTCCTCAAGGTCCTGTGCCGTTTGTTTGGTGTAAGCACAGCAGAGGGAATAATGTTGAGGGGTTGTCTCTGTTTCTGGCATCAGCTGGTTGACTCCTCCTCCTCCTCCTCCTCCTCCTCCTCCTCCTCCTCCTCCTCCTCCTCCTCCTCCTCCTCCTCCTCCACACAGATCAATTCTCTGCAAGTGTGACCGATTTGATGAGGATCTCTGAAGAGCCAGAGTAGCCCAGAGGTCGCTGTGCCAGACATTTTTGTTTATGAGTTAGGGGTTGGCTAGTGGTGAGGGCGTGACACAGTTATGACTCTGGACTTTGACCATAGATTTTTTTAAACAATAGATTTTAATAAAACTGTATAGCATGAGACTATGCTAATGAGTTGGGGTGTGGTTGTGCATATGTTGAGGCATCCAAACATATGGTGATGTGGTAATGCTAAATCATACGATGCATTAAATTGTATGCATTAGCTAATGCATACAAATGAGCCTGCAGAGACCGGGTGCCACAGTGGTTTGTATTATCTCTCTAGCAGCTCTCTAGCATCTCCATGGCTGCAGAAGTTTTACTTCTAGAGCTGCAGGGGTATATCAAATGCGTTCTATTTTATAAGTGTTTGTTTTGCATGGACAATATTTGTTGGAATAACCTGAGAGAGAGAGAGAGAGAGAGAGGGAGAGGGAGAGAGAGAGAGACCTTAATCAGACTGCGTGAGATCTGTTCTGTTGGATATCATGCATGCAGCATTTCCCACTGACATTTTTGAAAAGTGAATGATTCAACATTGTGTAGTAGCTTGGTTTTCTATCACAAGAGCTGCTGTCATTCTGCTCATTCAAAAACTCTCCTCAGCACCAGCCCACTTAGCTACTGCCATGAGAGGTTTGATCCAACCCATCCCTAACTGCTCACCGCCGGCTTCATTTCCATAGGTCTTTCATCCTTACAGAACAATCTAATGCTGTAATGAATAAGCTCATACTAGATCATTTTTATGTTCCTCTATTGTGTGGGATGGTTTTTATCTTCCTGTACATTGCTACTGTATGCGGTTTCATGTCATCTCCCAAGGCCATCGTTGAATAAGACGAAGCATGTGCTCCTGTATATCCGTTAGTCTTTCATGAACGCTGACTGCTGAAGGATTTGACCTAAAGACCTGCTTACTTCTCCTTGCTCTAAACTGCTGAGGAAGATGCTTTTCTCAGTCTCAGAGCTAATAAAGCGCTGTCTTTCCTGCTTGGTATGAATGACTACTGTATATGCCTGACCTAGTTTTACTTCTGGAGCTGCAGGGGTATATTAAATGTGTTCTATTTTATAAGTGTCTGTTTTGCATGGACAATATTTGTTAAAACACCTCATTGGAATAACCAGTTTACTAACTGTTCTACAGAAAATGTGATTGCTATAGACAGTGTAGCACTTGATTACAGAACATACTAGTTCTATACTTGCAGAGATAAGAATCTCTAGTTAGTTATAAATGGAATATGCAGGAAAAAAAATTGGAAACAGGAAATTAGAATAGGACAATTTCTCTCTACCCTAATCCATCCAAGTATAAATGGAGCTGGATTTCGATGATGGGGTAAAACTAATCTATTAAGAAACCTACAAGAGGAAAGGTAAATGGTGTTAGTATTAGTTTTCTCTTAGTACACTACAACTCTAATAGATAACACCCAGCTTGTTTTGAGTCTTGGAGAGACATGACACCAAGATCTCCCCATTATCCATCTGTCAATCTTTTTCTCACTTCACGCCGCTTTCTCTCCCTTCACCACTTACTCTGTCTCTCTCTGTCACTCTCAATTTCTCCCTAAGCCTGGGTGATTTGGTTTAGGTGTAACGTGTTGTGTCATATCAGGCCAGGTAGACAGAGACAACACATCGACTGGAATGATTCCAACACCTTGTTTACCCCTTCACTTCATTGTGTTTCACAATTTCTAGTAGTTGCGGCTAAACTGTTGAGTAAATGTTTGCTATTGGTGTGTGTGTGTGTGTGTGTGTGTGTGTGTGTGTGTGTGTGTGTGTGTGTGTGTGTGTGTGTGTGTGTGTGTGTGTGTGTGTGTGTGTGTGTGTGTGTGTGTGTGTGTGTGTGTGTGAGAGACTTTACAAGACAGGTTTAACGTGTGTGTGTGAGTCAGCTATATTCAAACTGCTCCAAATTGCAATTAACTCTCTCGTCTCTGCCTCTCTCTCTCCATCTCTCTGTCTCAATTTGCCTCTCCATCTCTCTGTCTTTGTCGTACTTTGTAGGAAATGGAGCTAGCCACTGACTGTAACCATGTAAGTATCCCCTTCCCTGCCACGACTCCACATTTCAATGATAGATTTGCTCTATATAGATAGATAGATAGATAGATAGATAGATAGATAGATAGATAGATAGATAGATTTATTAACGGCTTTAACGCAAATTCGTTTTAATGGCACTCATTTTTTTGACGCATTAACACAGGTACTGGCCTTTTTAGACGGGCGCAATGCGTGCCCGCTGCTAGACATTCATTTTCAATGAAACACGGATGGCCACTAGCAATCCAACAACAAGGTACTGCTCCTCCACGCCGCTCATCTCTCATTGAAAATTAATGTCTAGCGTCTAAAAAGGCCAGTACCAAAATTAGGAAAGACAATATAAGAAAGAAAAGTACAGAAATAGGACTCTTGGGACTCTCAGAAATAGGATACTGCAGTTAGGCTATATTTCCATTTCTTTGGATACAGCAGTTAGGCTATACTATTTCTTTTGTCTGTTTTTTGAGATGCATCGTTTCTTGGGCTTGAGTTTGCCATGAGTTGTGATTTGAGCATATTGGTAAATGCTTGACCTGTGTGGGTCCCTGGATTGCAAAAACACACTACATTGTGTTTTTGTTTGTTTTCTTAATTGATTTCCAATCAAAAAATATACAGATATTTGCATAAAGCAAGCATATTTTGTTCCCGTGTTGATAAGTATTAAAAACTTGAAACATGCCCATTAACGGTACATTTTGAACAGATAAAAGCAATTAATCACGATTAACTATGGACAATCATGCAACTAATCACGATTAAATATTTTAATCGATTGACTATATATATATATATATATATATATATATATTAGGAGTGCAAATGATTACAAAAATATTGTAATCGAAAATTGTTTTGTAGTCATCTTATAAATATATTTTATATTATGTTACATAGTTTTGCCAAGTTTTGAAGCAGGATGGTCCAAAATAAAGCCTTTGCCATTGCATAATATTGTTGACTAAAACAAGTTTGTTCGCCAACGTTTAGTAGCTAGCGGTAGAGTTCCCCCGTGTTCGACAAGTTTTACAATAATGACTGCCTGCCAGGAACCCGACATCAAAACTGAACATACAATTTATAGCAACATAGTGCTACTGTGGTGGTGTATTAAAATACGCACACATCTCAAAATAAGTTTATGGAGTTTGAAATATACTTTTTTTACGTTTAAAAAAATATATTTTTAAAGATATTGGATATTCAACAGATATTTCGACACCGTCAGGCAGCAGCACTCCTCTCTATAGAGCCATCGTTTGGTCAATATTTCTACACAATGGGCAAATAACAAAGTACCCTGCCCTAAACAATAGCCTAACTAAAGCAGGTAAAAAACTGCGTGGCAAGTGGAGCTCCAGTGTGGGTGTAATGTAATGCACATACTGTATAAAATACAGGTGTATTCGATTAGAGTTTTGGGGTATCTCTTGCATCCCTAATATGCAGACACTCTGATAAGGGCTGTGTGAACCAACCTTTAAACTGTTCGGCAAAAACAGGGCCTGATAAGCACAGGCAAAAGGGCTGAATTAGGGATGTGCACACACACACACGTTTAAGCAGATTACAAAAAAAATTGTTCTGTGAAGGAGGGGGAGCTAGCTAGTACAGTTGAGTATAATAATAATAAGCAATATGGTATAGCCACACACACACACACACACACAAAAGAAAGGGTTGGAGTTAAAGAAAGAATGGGTGAGTGGAAATCACACTAGAGTGAGAAGGAGTTGAAAGATAAGGATGAAGGGGGAGGATTGGTCTACAACGTGGTGTGGGAGGGAGAGGTGTGAAATGGACGAGGGTAAAGCATTTCAAGAGGGAACACCAAGTACCAAATAAGAGGTAGATGGAAGCTGGTGAGTTCAGAAAAATACAAAGGACAAAATAAAACATAGATTGTGAGTCTTTTCTAATATTTCTGTTTTCATTCATTTATTTATTTCTCTATCCATCAGCTTCTGTGGAACTACAAACTCAACCTCACCATGGATCCTAAGTTTGAGTCGGTGGCCACAGAGGTGTGCAGGAGCACCCTCTCAGAGGTCTGTCTGCACCACACAGTCCAGTGCTGGCCCTCCAATAGGGATACAAATGAAGTCATAGTGTTGACTGTAGTCCTTGTTTTATGTGCACAGCTCGTTGCCTGTCACTGTTTTGACCTTTCGTTCAGCCAATCAGAGTTTGCAATGTGTACGAGCAAGATCATGTGACAACACAAGTAGATGGACGTGTCCCGGTCCAATATTCAGATGTATGCTAATGACTTTGCAAGAGGAAAGATAAACCTGTCAAATAAAAGATAAGGGCATGATGACATTTTGAAATTAGACATTTATCAATGAATGAGGTTAGAGATGCCAATAAGCCATCTTCAGTAGTTTAACTTTTTCTTTTTAGGATATACAATTAGGGATGGGAATCGAAAACCGGTTCTTGTTGAGAACCGGTTCCCAGTGTTTCAATTCCTTGGAATCGTTTGCCAATTTTGCAAACGATTCCCTTATCCCTGCAGCCAGCAGTCAACAGTAAACATGGCGCCCAAGCGGTACAAACGCTCAAAAGTTTGGTTACCCTTCACAAGAAAAGACAACAACAGGGCAACTTACAATACTTGCAACGTGGATATTTCCTCAAAGGGAGGAAATACTTCCAACATGCAAAAAAATGTGCGCACACAGCATGCGATACCGATTTCTGAATGTCGCGTTTTCGATCCGCTCCGGACTAACGTTAAGACCTCACTGTTGTTGGGTTTGTAAGGTCATGACTAAACTAAACAAAGATGACGCTAATCGACCTGTTTGTTGTCCTTTTTTTCCAAATGAGAATCGATAAGAGAATCGATAAAGAACCGAATCGTTAAGCAGAATCGAAAATGGAATCGGAATCGTAAAAATCTAATCGATTCCCATCCCTATATACAATATAGAGTATACAATATTGAATTAACATTTAAGGCTGACTAAAGTCTGAGGTAGACTCATAGTGACATGTAAACAGCATATTTGTGGCACATTGTGTGCAGATCAAGGAGTGCAACGAGGAGGAGCGGGGGAAGGGCTACCTGGTGTCCTGCTTGGTGGATCACCGTAGCAATATCAGCGAGTACCAGTGTAACCAGTACATCACCAAGATGACCAGCATCATCTTCAGTGACTACCGCCTCATCTGTGGCTTCATGGACAAGTGCAAAGAGGACATCAACTCCCTGCACTGCGGCAGCATCAACGTAGGACAGAGGGTACGGTGTGTGTGTGTGTGTGTGTGTGTGTGTGTGTGTGTGTGTGTGTGTGTGTGTGTGTGTGTGTGTGTGTGTGTGTGTGTGTGTGTGTGTGTGTGTGTGTGTGTGTGTGTGTGTGTGTGTGTGTGGTGGGTGCGTACGTACATACAGACGTACGTTGCCTATAGACAGCTGTGGGAAAACCGTTCCTTTTCCTGTCTTGTCCTTCCAGTTCTCCATGTACTCTTCTCATCTTTCCCTCCTTGTTTGCTCCACCTGTCCCGTCTCACTCTGCTCCAGGATGTCCATTCCCAGGGCAAGGTGATTGGCTGCCTGGAGAAGGCCCTGGTCAGGGAGGCGGAGCAAGAGGTGCAGAAGAATCCCATCAAGGAGGAGTGTAAGAAGGCCATCATGCGGGTGGCAGAGCTGTCATCAGACGACTTCCACCTGGACCGCTACCTCTACTTCTCCTGTCGAGACGATCGCGAGCGCTTCTGTGAGAACGTACGTTTCCTGTTTTGGACCAGGCTGTTCCATGCACAGCTGCCCTACTCACTGGCCCACTGCCTGTTTTTTTTCCTAATATTTCTGCACTGCCATTTATTTGTTTTGCATGTTTTTTGTCTTTAAATGGATTACAAAAAAAGCCTTTCTGAAGAACACATTTTTTAATGGCCACTGCATGTAAGATTTTCTATCTATCGGGGCATTTCATCAACAATGTATCTCTATCTCTCCAGTGTTTTTTTTTCTTTCAATATCTGGTTTGGTATGCTTCTCTTTCTAGGTCTCGATTTATAAAAATGCCATATTTATTTAAAAAATCCCCCTCTTTCTCTTCCTATCCTGTCCTCCACAGACCCAGGCCGGTGAAGGGAAAGTCTACAAGTGTCTCTTCAACCATAAATTTGAGGAGGCTATGTCGGAGAAGGTAGCACAGCTCAAACCGCATTTACAAGCATTTACAGCAATAAGAGCTCCACGCAAATCAACCATGAAACACAACTTGTATCTATTCAATGTTATGCTGTAGTGTGTATACAATCAACTGCCATCCACCATCTTTGTGGGGTCCAGTCACTTTACTGACTCTTGAAATAACTGACTCTTGAAATACATAAAAATGTCAAGTAATTTAAACATATACTATGACTATGAGCTGGAAAACTACCTGATAGTATGACTAAATCCAGAACTACCTTGTGTGGAGTTGTTGTTATGATGCCCTAAGAAATGTATAGAAATAATATCGTCATCATACATATATTTCTGCCTCCCCCGACCACCACCACCACGCCAGTGCCGGGATGCACTGACCACGCGGCAGAAGCTGATTGCCCAGGACTACAGGGTGAGCTACTCGCTGGCCAAGGCCTGCAAGGCAGACCTGAGGAAGCAGCACTGCAACCTGGAGAACAACCTGCCCCGCGCCCGCGAGGCTCGCCTCTCCTACCTGCTGCTCTGCCTGGAGTCCGCTGTGCACCGCGGTGTGTGTGTGTGTGTGTGTGTGTGTGTGTGTGTGTGTGTGTGTG